>OW679198.1:73812785-73962934 GCA_940337035.1 Agriotes lineatus
CTCACTAGCTGAAACCCGCGGCATATGCCGCATTTAAAATGTACGACGACTTTAATAACTTTTGTTGCACTAAAGAGAGTTTTATAAACACGCTAGAGATTGGCAGTAAGGAAAAGTTCCAAAAAATATTTTTTCAAATGGAAAGTCTCTGGAAAGGAAACGCTCGTCTCTGGAAGGCGTCATAATTAATACGACGTTGTTGGAACGCAGTAAAAAAAATTGCGGAAAGAATTGTTCTACAAGTTAAGAAAAGTGAGAGTTTTCCAGTGAATGTGAAAGTTTTACGTGAGCATGGAAGAATGACGTGACATTACAAAAAAAAATTCTTTTACACACGTCTACTATGGCAAATGCTACACCAAATACATACAATATATACAGTTCACATTTAATTATATATATTTATTCCTAATTCAGTACGTAAAACATGCTTAGAGCCATGTTTTTGATAACGGTGATAAAATTTAGATTACATTTAGATTTTAGTTTATTGGCATACATGTTTCACGTCAGCGTACAAACAATTTCCAGAGTATTTTATACCACATTGAATATTATGTATCTTCGGATGAAAAATGTTATTATTTGGCCTGAACGAGATCAGCTGATTAAATCAATGCCAGAATGCTTCAAGGTAGCATTTGGCAACAAGATTTCAGTAATAATCGATTGTTTTGAGATGAGAGTGAAAAAATCAAGTAGCCTTGAAGTACAATGTACTACATGATCTACGTACAAACAACATAATACGGTAAAGGTACTAATAGGCATCACTCCTCCTGGATCAATATCATTTGTATCACATGGATATGGTGGCAGAATAAGCGATAAAGGTCTAACATTTGTGGGATTTTAAACAATCTCTTGCCAGAAGATTTTGTATTGGCAGATCGTGGCTTTTTAATAAAAGACTCCGTAGGACTACATATGGCCACAGTGATTACGCCTGCTTTTCTAAAAGGGATACGGCAGCTCGATCCAAGGGATATAGAATCAACCAGGAATATAGCAAGCGTGAGGTAGTGCAAGTATATTGTTACAATAATTATCTTAATTATATCTTTTTTTCAGAATACACGTCAAACGCGTTATTGGTGTCCTTTGTCAAAAAAATACAGCTCTTCACGAAACGATGCCTATGTTCCTGGCAAAAAAGAAAACTGACGATGTTGCTGTGGTAGATCAGATATTAACAGTTTCTTGTGTAATCGTAAATTTATGCTCTCCTATAATTGTATAATTATGAAATAAATTGTATTAACAAAGTTAATCTAATTATTTTTACTTTAATAATCATATCTACAAAATTATTAAAATTAGTTAATTAAGCATCTAACGTTAATACTATCCACTACCATTTATTATATAATGTAAAATTATTTGATTATCTTTTTCTGCATGTGGCCAATTAATAAAAAGCAAAATTACAATATCACATAGCAAAAATTATTAAATAGTACCTATACGATAAGAAACATAAGGATATTTCGAAACTATGTAAGTTACATTAACAATCAATAAAATTACACATGCTGTCTACACAACATAAAAGAATAATTAATGTCTAAATTAAGTATGAAAAATAATTTTTCCGTTGACCGCTTCTTAATTTCAATATTAATGAATTATTTTTCCTAAAAAGGGATGGATTAATAGAAGTCATTAATACACTGTTTTTGATTAATCCACTCTTTTTCATTAATTAACTGTGTTTGTGATTTTGACGTTTTGATATTTTGCATGGAGGTTAGTTCTATTAATCAAATTTTTCGCCACAAAAAAGATTTTGCGGTCAACGAAAAAATTTTGTAATCAACTCGTTTGTTAATGGGCGATTAATACCCTCAACTATTAAAGGCACTCACTCGCTATCGCTCGTTCGTGCTTTAAACAGTTTCGATTATTAATCGCCTTCATTACCACACTTGGTTAAATAACTATTAATGCATAAAGCATAACGGATATTTGAAGCTATTTAATATTTATTTATTGTGACATTTCTAACAGGTGTTACCCTTATTACAAGAGATGCAGTGTAGATATATTCTGCTATATGCAGGTATGCATGCGTTATAGCATGTCAATTAAAATTAAAATAATCATCCTAACTAAAATAAACTTTAATCATGGTTGCAGAAGATGGATCGACGCCGTAACTTGCTACTATGACTTCCCGTACTGATTGGTAAATTTAAGTCTTAAAAATTTGTTACATCAATAGTTCATTTTGTTTCATTTTAGTTATAATACTTTTTTACAACAGATGCAAACATACTGTATGGAGCTGACAAATCAATGTTGAGCAGTATGTAAATTTGATTCACAAGCTTTAATATATCAGTAATCGGAATTCTGGTATAAAAGAAGGTACAAAGAATAACTGTGAAAAACGAACAGGCCTAGCGGGTACTCTTAAAGTTAATAGCGAAAGCAGCTTGCTATCGTTAATCTTATTATTCCATAATTTATAACAAAATTTTAATGAATTTAAGGTACATAAACAATCAAAATATTTACATAACAGTACAAAATAACAGAATAACTAATGTCTAGATTAAGTATGAAAAAGAATTGCAATGGATAAAGTATAAAGAATATTTCGAAGCCATTTATGCTAAATAAACAATCAACATATTTACAAATTCTATCAACACAGAATAACAAAATAATTCTATTTATATACTGTTCCACAAATGTACTGGACCACCCATAAAAAATGTATTTATTACATTACGTCACAATATATATATATATATATACAGTGTGTTCCCGGATAGGTGAAACGACTCTTGTGAAAGGTAAAAAATTCTCGATTTAAATTTTCATTTTTGGGGTTCAGCCCTGCTTGGTTAAAGGCGAATTTCTAACATCATTTCAGTTTTGAAAATCAAGTATGCCTTGGAAATTTTCAAAAAATCTATTTTTCTGTAAGGTAAAGTACCCTTTATGTGGCAAATACGACAAAAAGTTATAGAGAAAAGTTGTTTAGAATCAACATGTAGGCCCCTATACCAAATTTCAAAATCCGCGGTCAAACTTTGATTTCTCACATTTTCTTTCAAGTTTATTTTCCAAATCAAAGAATTTTATTTTTAACAAAGTTTTTTTATTATGAAATAAAAAGCGTTGTTAAAAGTATTTGTTTTTCCAATAAAAATCTTTGTTAAATCTAAAATTCTTTTATTTGGGACCTAAACATAAAAGAAATTGAGAGATCAAATTTGGCTGAGGATTTTGAAATTTGGTATAGGGGCTTATGTGTTGATTCTAAACAACTTTTTTTAATAACTTTTTGTCGTATTTGCCACATAGAAGGTACTTTACCTCACAGAAAAATAGGTTTTTTAAAATGTCCAAGGCATACTTGACTTTTCAGAACTGAAATTATGTTGAAATTCGCCTTTAACCAAGCAGGGCTAAACCCCAAAAAATTAAAATTTAAATCGAAAATTTTTTACCTTTCACAAGAGTCGTTTCACCTATCCGGGGACACACTGTATATAAAAGCTTTTGTTTTATAGTATACTCATATTAAGCATATTTAATTTCACTATTCTCAAATATCATCTGAAGAATTAACAAAATCATATTAATAAAATAAAAAAATTATGAAACTATAAAAAACTATATTTCACAAAATAAGAGGAATCACAAAAAAAGGTTAATTAATAGTTCTTTGCGTCTCTCCAGAACGTTTAAAAATCTTCGGCAACAATTCGGTATACTTTGTATGCAATGTGCTATCAATATTTGGGCAAAATTCAAAATTTTAAAATGATAATATTTTATTAATGGACTTACTTTTCTTTAAACAGATTTATGAAAAGAAATGCTTTTATAGTGACACAATCATGAAAAGTTACCAAAAATTTCATGACTGCCCTTTTGGAAAATATTTTTAAAAATTGCACCAATATATGCAAATGGTCCAGTTCATTTGTGGAGCAGTATATTTACAGAGTTCACATAACCACTTTCCTTTAGGAATTTTTTTAATAGTAGGCATGCTGAATGGTACCATTTTATTCTACATTTTCTGTCATAATATTTTACCATTTGTTCGCCGTCGTCTGGTTTCCTACAGTGACACCATAGCTGCAATCCATAATTAAAATAGGTACATAACATTGTAACATATAATTCACAAAAATACAAACCTCTTCATCATATGTGCCTATTACGATGTCACTGGAAATTGAACCAACACCTATAGCTCGCATGTCCATGGGGATGTCGTCTGAACTTGGACCAGCACTCGTAGATGGCATATCCATGGCGATGTCACTACAACTTGAATCCAAACCAGTGGTCATAGATGGCAGAACTAATGTTAGAATCTAGTAATTTCCAAGTTTTGTATTGGTAACATTTTTGACATCTATCATATTGCCATTAAATTGTTAACCTTATTTAAGCTAAACGACACAATAAACCGGAGGCGTACTCAACATTGTGGTATGGCACATTTCAAAACAGAATTAACAACACACACAAAAATAGCGACAATAGCAATAACAGAATTAACAAAATCAACAGCAATTTTCACACTTTGACTTGCACAATATCGCAAGATAGTCCAGTTACATTAGACGGACAACCGCAGCATCTGCCAAACAAATCCAAGTGAGCTGAAATTTTGCATACACCTTTATTTTGACATTTCAAATAACATCTCAAAAGTCCCCATCGATATTGCGCTTGCGTTTTGAGTTATTCAAGGTCAAATGTCACAGAAATAAGTTTTTTGCAAATATCTCGCTTTCTATGGGTCGTATGACTTTTTTAGTTATTACAAAAAATGAAGGCTAGGAAATTCTCTACAAAAAAGATTATATGTATAGTTTTTTTACATACAACTAACCGTTCAGTAAATAACACACTATTAAGTTTTGCAGACGGGTTTTACTTCTTTTGACGATAAAGAAAGTATTGGATTCACCCCAAAAATTCGGAAATTGGGTTTTCAACAGATCTTCACGTTTTAGAGTCCCCCGGACCCCAAAAAACATGTTTTGCTCATTGGTCTGTGTGTCCGTCCGTCGGTCTGTCTGTGAACAGAATAACTCATAAACGAAAAGAGGTATGGCGTTGAAACTTCATATATAAGTTTTTTGTACTATCTAAATGCGACAGCAAGCTTCTGAAGAAAATCGCATAACCGGTGTGAGATAAGTGATTTTTCAGTTGAATGCCTCTAAAATTCAACTTGAAAATCACTCATCTCAATCACTCCACATTAAAAATGTAATAAAAATGTAAAGTTTGAAAAAACCGTTGGAGCAGTTTTTGAAACACACATACTTCCGGTTATGCGATTTTCTTCAAAAGATAGCTGTCGCATTTAGATAGTACACAAAATTTATATATGAAGTTTCAACGCCATACCTTTTTTCATTTTTGAGATATTCTGTTCGCAGACAGACAGACACACAGACAGACAGACCAATGAACAAAAACACGTTTTTTGGGTTCAGGGGACTCTAAAACGTGAAGATCTGTTGAAAATTCAATTTAGAATTTTTGGGGTGAATGCAATACTTTCTTTATCGTAAAAAGAAGTAAAACCCGTCTGCAAAACTTAATATTGTGTTATTTACTGAACGGTTAGTTGTATGTAAAAAAACTATATAATCTTTTTTGTAGAGAATTTCCTAGCCTTCATTTTTTGTAATAACTAAAAAAGTCATACGACCCATAGAAAGCGAGATATTTGACATTTTACCTTGAATAACTCAAAACGCAAGCGCGATACCGATGGGGACTTTTGAGATGTTATTTGAAATGTCAAAATAAAGGTGTATGCAAAATTTCAGCTCACTTGGATTTTTTTGGCAGATCCTGCGGTTGTCCGACTAAGGTAACTGGACTATCTTGCGATATTGTGCAAGTCTTTTTTCTATAAAAGTACGATTTGTTGTGATTCCTCTTTCGTCAAGCCAGCATCCCTAATATCATTTAATATGTGCTCAAAAGTTACAGGTGTATGCAAAATTTCAGCTCACTTGGATTTTTTTGGCAGATGCTGCGGTTGTCCGACTAAGGTAACTGGACTATCTTGCGATATTGTGCAAGTATTCCTTCTATAAAAGTACGATTTGTTGTGATTCCTCTTTCGTCAAGCCAGCATCACTAATATCATTTAATATGTGCTCAAAAGTTACACCTTGTTTTAATTTGCCTAGAACACACAAAAAATTTACAGAGCGATGACAGTTGTAAATTGTTTCTTACTTCCATCCGCCAGCAATTTAGATACGATGACAAAGTGCGTCCTTCAATTTGGTCTTTCCACTGGTGAAATGCTGAAAAGCATGTATCATATGAATGACTATATTATATCAAATGATTTTAATGACCTACCTGAAGAATTCATTATACTCAATTTTCACTTTATGTACACTTGACAAATGGTTTCGCAAGTCAGCATAATTTGAACAGGTATACCTTTGAACAATTTCCGAGTGGGCATAAGTAAGATTTTTTGTGAAAATAATAAATGTAAATTCCAAACTTTATTACTTTAACCACACATATTTTTTTTTTAATTTTCCTTACCAACTACCGTTGCCCCCCGGAACCGCTTACGCATTACTTCAGGGGGCGCGGGCGTCACTTAAACCTAGCCTTAATTAATTGAAAATCTAGACCGCCCGTGCCGGGAGTTGAACTCTCAACGCTCCGGCTCGAGCGCTCCATGATTTTCAATGTGACCTCGGCTGCAACGGCAATCGCCGCTCGCCTACCGAGGTCCCTAACCACACATATTACACAAACGGCAAAGATCGGTTACGTCACCGATGGCATCGGCAGCTCGGCACCACTCGGGTCAGAATATGCAGGGTTGCCAGAATGAATACATGCGCGTTTTAAAAATGTGTTTTTGTAGAAACGGTTTCAGAATGTACCAGATTCGTAGAATTTTACCAGGTCTGGCAACGCTGCTAATATCAAGACCACGCCCAAAATTCTAACTGATCATAGACCACGAGTTGATATGTTTGACCTTGGGAACTGTTCTGCTTTATTATAGAGTTATGATGATTATGATTATGATGATTATGATTATGATGATGATTATGATGATATGATGATGATTATGATTATGATAACTAGAATGACGTCAGTTGGCAAAAAAGAATGTTATGGTTGAAGGCGAAAAAGACTTTTGCTTTACGCCTAAAAATGAGATCTAAAAGACACCTATTATTCATCGATCGCACAAAAATTATTTTTTGTTGTACATACTGCATCCACAAACTAGCAATTTCGGCAGCGTTTAGAGGCCGAAAACTCCCAGTTTTATATACTAGTAACTACTAGTACTTTTCAGCAGTAATAACTATAGCAACAAAAACTGATGACCATTTCTATTGATCGAAATCAAAATAGACACTTGACTTTTCTCGACTTCCTTGATTAAACTGTCATTTTATAATTAGAAAAAACGCTTCGAAAGCAGTACAATACAAAAATCTGGTGTGATACACGCACACAACTTCCTTTTACAGTGATATTATAATTAGCCAAAAATTTGATTTTTAATTTTTAACCATTTGTCAAAAATTTTCAAAAGTTACAAATTATACAGAGCGTTAGTTGAAGAAACAAATTTTCTCTAAAATTTTAAGCTGAATTAAAAAATGTAATAATATACCGGGTGTTCTATTTAAAATAGGCGTTAATTAAAAAAATAGAAAAAAACATTTTAGAGGTATTCAACTGGACAGTCTCACATCAATACACATTAAAAATGTAATAATAATGCTTTGAAAAAAAATGTTAGAGCCGTTTTTGAAAAAATCGAAAAAAAACTAAAAAATCACAAGAGGAAACACCATACTTCCGGTTATGCAACTTCAAAAGCTTGCTGTCGCATATAGATAGTACACAAAACTTATATATACTCTTTTCGTTTTTGAGATATTCTGTTCACAGACACTGACACACAGACTAATGAATAAAAACATGTTTTTTGGGTTCAGGGGCTCCTTTATCGTAAAAGGAAGTAATTACGTATGTAACTCGCACAAAAGCGGACTTTTACACCCGTATGCATAGTCGTTCGCCAGCGGCTCGCGGGCGACTCGCCGGAGTTTCGTTATATTGGCAGCACTGTACGTCTATGTCAAATTCGAGGTTATCAGGTTAGGTTTTCCGTCAGTTTTGAGAGAAACTTACACACAATCTAACCTGCTAACCTCGACTTTGACATAGACGTACAGTGCCGCCAACATACTATTCACAACGAAACTTCGGCGAGCCGCTGGCGAAAGACTATGCATAACGGTGTTAGACTTATTTAGGTGCCTCGCTCGCTGAGCTCGTTTGGCCATAAACTGCGGCTCGTTCAAAAAGATCCTTAATTTCGTACTTGTAACATAAATAGCTATTTCTATCCATAATTGTCAACTATTTTACTGTAAAGTTCATATGTCTGCTAGTCTAAATAAAAACATACTTTTCGGTTATTTTTTTACTCACTACATACAGGATCGTTCCTGGAAGAATGGAAACCGTTTGTTCTAATAATAGACAACCCAATACTTACTACGATATCCAAATTAATATTACAAAGGTCCTGAATCGCAGATACCTGATTAATAAATTTCACAAATGTTTGACAGTTTACATAACTAAGTGTAAAACGCTTGACTTGGCCAATAAGTACAATTAATATTTAAATACATGTATATTTCAAAAGTAATATTGTTTAAAAAACAAAATAAGACGATGTAAATACTTTATCGATACTTCGTAACACTCTTGGTACAGATCGGTTTTGCAGCTTTTTGGACTTCCACTTCGTAATCTGTTGAACCGGTGCTTTCAGTATAGTATAGCCGTTATCATATTACGTTATACACAATAGATCCCTGGTGGTGTAGCTTGAGCAAGCGTCCACGTTTGATCAGCAGAGTTCAGCAACGCTGTTTCTGGTCAGAACTTGGATGAGAGTTCCATGGCTGCTTCTCTCGGCGCCTCGTGATACGGCTGTCACGGAAATAGTTGGTCCTGGATGTCATAATAACATCATGACAATCGTTAGTGGCGTTGGAAGTCCCCATAAAATGTACAGCGACGCCTATAATTGGCCTAACGGCTGTTGGCTGAGTACCAAAATGAAATAAAATTCTGCTAAAAAGAATTCGTCAAAAGGACGGGAAGTAATTATTGTCAAGCTCAGATGGAATAAATTGGTTTATTAAAAAGAAGGGTAGGGCAGACAGCGCCGATAATGTGAAATTTCAGATTTAAACATAACAAGGTATAGAAATTTGAATTGTGACCTTTTCATAACTTTTGAAGAAACCTTGTTGGGGCTTAGATTTGAACTCGCGGCCTCTTAACGTCTATTAATGTCCCGAATACAAAGTGACAAACACATACAAAGAAAAGCCCACTTTTCTTAATTTTCTAGAATTTCTTTATCTTCAAAGCGGGTGCTATCTTCACAAAGTTATGTAGATCCATGAGACCTTTTATATAGTGTTATGATATTGGCACTGGGGTTTAAAAATCAGATTAATAAGATTAACATATTACAGTATTAAAAATTACAAAGATGAATTTAGATGTCAAATGGATATAAAAATTATTTAGGTGCATTTAGAAAAGAAAGGAAATAGAATTTATAATTTAATTAAATAAAGCTAATTGAGAAACAGTAGGATTTTAACGTAATTTAATATCTGAAATGAAATTGGAAGTTAATGACAAATACTTTTTCGAAATATAGTATTTAACATAGTAGGTATTAGTCATATTAATAGTAATTTATTATACAACATGATAAAGTTAAATTTTATCTACGAGTGAATCGTTTAACGTCGAGACGAAGTCGAGACGTTAATGATTCAAGAGTGGATAGAAATAACTTTATCGTCGTGTATAATACAATATTTTTTTCTATAGCAAGAACTTTCATTTTCAAAACAAAATAAGGACAGTCAACCACATTTCAAAATGTCAGTAGCTAGATTGGGTTGCTACGATAATACGAAGCTGTCATATTTAATTTAAACAAAAGTTAGAAAATTAAATTACTTTATCTATGCTTGATGTTAAAGTGCTACTTTTATCTACCCTTGCTGTTAAAGTAAAACTTGACCTTTTGTTTTGAGTTGATAAAAGCACACTTTAACATGAGCTATAGAAAAAAAAGCTTTAATGATGTGTTGGACTGTAAAAAAATAAGCTAGATCGCTAAGGAGATAGTTTATTGATTATTAGAATAAAAAAAATGATAACAAAAATGACGTAATACAATTTGTCCCGTTTGAAATTAAGAAATAAACCCCTTTGTAAAAGTCTTTAAATACATATTTGGCAAAATAAAAGAGTTTAAAATTGAAAATAAATTGGCGTGGCGAAGAAGAATAAAAAATAAAATGTTAAAAGAAAAAGATTAACAGACTAGATGGATGAAAATTAGAATGTGGTGAGAAAACCAATATAATACAGTTATGATCTACAAAGGCAAATAAAGGTAAGGCAATGTGAATTGAGTTTATTGTGGAATTACATTGCATCGACTGAATTGGATAACAAGGAACGGTTTACAAAGGAAGTAGATTACATCGACATCATTAGCAGAGTGAGTATATTTGTGGGGATTGTCAAGTGGCATCTTGTGGCTTGCATCTGGTAAAGGTTCATGGTGCAGGGTTTTAGCAGGCTTCATACGTGTGATTTGGTTGAGCATTAGAGTAAACACATCTACAGCTTAGGTCGATTTGGATGCATACTGTGGTGGAGGTGTAGGTGCTTATTTAAAAAGGCTAGCTGTTTTTCATGTGTTCCTCTGGCGAACTTGGTTCCTGTGTTGATTTGGATCCGGATTCTGGACATCTTAGCAGTTGGTTGTCAGTTGAGGCCTTCGCTGTGGCTTTGAGTGGAGCAGTTTTGTAGCGTGGTGAATTGCAGAGCTGGATGTATTGGGTTTGGTAGAGGAGAGTGTTAAATCCAATAAAAGGTAATAGAATACAAGTATTTAAAATGAGAACTGAAAGAATATAAAGAGTGAAGTGAGTTAATTTTAATTAAGGAAGTACCTACCATTTGAGATTGTCGAATGACAAATGTAACAATGAAGTATTTCTAATTGATTTTTCAAAACTAGTTTGAAGTGTCAGTTAACAGATGTATTGAGTTGTCATATAAAATAAGAACATCAAATTTCAGAATATAACAAATCTAGATTATAAAGAATTCGACCTGATTTTCAGTCAAGTGTTTCTACTGAGGCTAGCAGTAAATAATTTTGATTATACATAATAAAAATAAGGCAATTAAATTAATTAAAATTCAATTTAATATAAAAATTGGATTGAGAATAAACTAAAGTAGGTAAAGGTGTAAGTCAATTATAGCATAACATAAGTTGGGCACACAAAGTGAAGCTAATCACCTTGACAATAGTTAACTTTGGGTTGCTCGTGATTGATTAAGAAGTTGCGACAAAAATTGTAAATATGTAAAAATGGTCGAGGTCGCAAGTAATACTTCGACACGTTGCGCAGATATTTGCTGTCTTAGTTATCTATACTTTAGTTATGTCTAAATATCATACCTCTTAAATGATGCGCAGCATTACATGCCGTGTTAAACCGGCAAAAGTACCAACGGTTTACTATTTTCGGGTTTTTGTAAACAAACTTCCCATTACTTTTTATAGGGATATTAACACAGAAAACAATTGCTTACTATGCCTATTGGTTGTGTTTTTAAAAACTACGAACACAAGTACATCTCATTTAATAATAAGGAGGGTTCATTACTGCCTTACTGAATGGGATCCACAGTCGCCCACACACTCCGTTTAAACTTTAAATACAACCTTATTATTTCTGTGATAATGGTCTACAGTGCAGAAGTCCTACATTTTAAATGCGGCGAATGTTGCGCGCTACAGTCTGTTAAATTATATACTACAGCATCTTGTGGTAAGTATTTTGAGTTGCCTGTTTTTAAAACCATAGGGTCGTATTAATTCTATAGTGAATCATTGTGTATAAATACTTTTTTCCACTTTTTATATATCAAACTAAATATTTCTATTACTAAGGTAGCACACACTTGGGATATGTATTATTGAAATTAAATGTCAATTAATGCCTTTAAACCATAATTTTAAAAACTACAGATATTTAAAAACCTTGTACTGTATTATTATCTCCAAGTTATTGTTCAATCGTTCGACTTTATTTCGGAAAAAACTCATCTCACCTTCTACAAATGCAGCATTTTTTTTATTCCATCAGTTTAGAAAATGGATGTAAATCTTACTTGTATAAAAGAACTACCAAGAATGTTTCGCTTTATTTTTTCTGGCAAGAGGTTTCCGTAAACCTATTATTCATTTGATTGAAATGTCAATTCCGGTCACCATCTGCTCTCTTCCAGCTCTCACAGAAATTGTAGTTTAAGCTGTGGCAAATCTACCTGGAATCGCTGTTTAATTAATTAAATGTGGTTTACTCTGTTAAGCACGATAGTAACAGGGATTCGAAATTCCGTTTGTGAACGTAAACTTGCGTACATTTTCCTTTTTCGTTTTTTCTTTTGAACCAATACAATAACCCTTATGTTATCTTGGCTTTTAAAGCAGTCTATCGACAATTTTAACTCCTTTTGAAAAGCAAAGGCATTAATTTCTCATATTTATTGATTTCAGCGGCATATAACTCCACTTGATAAACTATGCCATTTGGGCGGATTCCAATAAAGCTTCTGCATGTCATTATTATTTAATGCCCCCAGGGCTTATTCTGTTTTATGATTCGTAAGTTACTGACTCATACAGAAATTAAGTTTTAAAATTTATGGCTACTTAGTTTACTTCCCTTACGTTAGTGTGCGATAGGTCTATTATTGTAAGTCGTAATCAGTGAAGCTGATTTCCTAAATACACGCTGTTTGTTTTATGAGTACCATGGATGATGACGTCATAAGTCCTGAAATGATTAAAACCTTTTGTTAAACTCGAAGCCGAATTGTTCTTTAGATACATTTAAAATTGTGTTATGTTTAATAAAATGTCTATTTACCTAAAGCAGAAATTGTTTTATATCCACTAGGTTACCTTCGACATTTAAATAAGTGAATCCCTTACAGACTGGAAACATGCACGTACATAGTTCTGCTTTTTACCACCCAAACAAGACATAAAATTTCCCTACAGATTCAAACCGTATCTGCATTTTCCCACTGCGAAAGATTCGGCGAGTTGAGGCACGTATCGCATCAAGTAAAAACGGAAAATTTCCTCTTTTAAAATGAAGCTTGACACTATCTCAGGCTCATAAATAACCCGGGCTGACATTTATGCATACTTCCAGTTGGCTAAAATTGGTAGATATGGTAGTTCGAATTCGGAAATGCCAGTACTGGAGTAGTAAACTGAAAAATTGTCACTAATTTTCTTTTATTATTTTCAGCGTTTTAACGACCCAATTTTCCTGCGACAGCACATATCGTATAGCTATTAAATTATGCAAATATCAGTAAATATCTCACCAGGCGAAATTTTCATTATCCTCGGAACAGTCTCTGTGTTAATAGCAGTCATTAACTTTATTGCCTGCTCTTTTAAACAGGGCAAGTGGAAAATTTTTGTATCAATTCACATTTTTTAGGGACGTAGAAAACGTGTATGAACGCTTACGACCAATATAATTTGCGGTGTGACAGCTCTGACATGAATTGGGCTGCGTAGAAGGGTTATAGCGATACGATCTACCCCCGAATTCGGCTGAATTACAAAATTGTTGTTTTAATTAAAATTTAATTTGAAATTGCTCCATTAGATTAAAGATTATTGCTTCGTCTTGCAAGAGCGGGCAAATTGATTGCCGTTTATGAAATTCTAATATGCCTACTAGGAGTTCATATTCGTATATCGCATACTGTTTTATTAGAATAAGAAAACCGTTTTGCTGTATTAAATTTTTTACAAGTTTATGTACTGGGGTTATATTAAGAAACTAGATAAATTGCCCTGATAATTTAACATAGCTTAGTCGTAGTACTGGCTACCTGCTGTTTCCATGGCAATATTTATTCAAATGTCCAGATTTTCAACAACTGAAGCACCGCACCCCTACCTGCGACCACTTTGAAAGATAAGTTTAAGTTCTTGGTTTAGAAGCGTTCGAGGAGAGGAAATACTGTCAAGGGTGCCATTTCTTCTTATCTGAGTCAGCAAATATTTTCATACAGCTTTACTTTCAAATTCTCATTTTTCACTTCGTCAAGTTGTTGCGAGTTCGCTAAACCTGAGAGTTTTTCCGCGCGATCAATATTCTTTTTACTCTATCCCATTCTAGATTTAATCTGCTGCGTTTCTTTATGGGCCATTTCATTAATGAAATTTTCATCCCTGGCGACGTGGCCAAGATTTATTCGGTTATTACCTTGGTTAATCGCTAACCCCAATAAAAACGGCGCAAAAGCAATAAACCTATTTGAATCAATCCTGGGCGCATTTCCATATGAAAATGTTTGCCACGTGTAATCACCAACCGTTCATGCTGTATTACTGCAAATACTGCATAACTAATCCCAGGATTATTTTGCATTTACAAGCGGGGTAATGAGGCATGCCTGAATTCTCAAACAGTATTGGTAGAGTTATGTTTTAATCAAGTCATACAATTTATTTCCTGAAAATTTAGAGGCGTTGCAAATTTTAAATTGCTGTTTAATTTCTCCAAAGTTACAAACTTCAATTATTTTCTGGGTAAAGCATGTAAACAATAACTTGGTGGATACATTAAGTTACAATGTTAAGTACTGCTAGTGTGCTCCCAAACGGTAAAAATAGTTGTGGCAAACAAATTAAAATTTAGTGGACATTTTATCTTTGCTTTGAACAATTCAAACTTTTATTAGGCATATAAATTACACGTCTATAAAAATGTTCGAAAGAACAAGGTAACAAAAAGTTTCCCAAATGTAGAATTTAAACTACACTTTTGCTTACACTTTAAATGTTAATTTTTAAATTTATATGTACACGCACATTTACAAATAATTTACTACGTGTTAATGACTACTCACAGTACACAAATAAATTAAAGTAGATTCTACGATTATAACTTTAGAATCATATACCGAGAGCACATCTTTTTATCAAGAAGTATAACTGATAAATCCATTTGCAAAAGATATTCTAGGTTTTATTTGACCCTTGACCTTACTTATAAACGATGTGATATTACCTTGATTAATTAATAACAGAAATGAGTGCAAGAATTAGGACTTTGTAGGTTGTAGCAGTGCTATTAAATATTTCAGTTTTTTATAGACTACCAGTCCCAGTCACTGTAATTCACAACGTAAATTGTAGAATAGTTATATGTTACACTAAAATAACATCCTCACCGAGCGAACTTGTTCCGTCCACGATCGGGATTACTTCTTTCAGCGCCGCATAACGGCAATGGGACAAGCTTTACTGTCATAGGCTGTAGCCTGTAATTTTCATGTGATAAATTCGAATAAGATTTAAATTCACTGAAACGTTACTGAAATTGATGTGATTTAATAGCAGTAAATTTTGCAATTATGATAATGATTTATTCGATATCTAGTAAAACTTCGTCGGACCTTAACACTTTGCGATTTGAGAATGTTGCCGGAGTAATCATTTTGGCAAAATGCCGTTGCAATACTTGTACATTTTGACGATGATAAATACAGATATTTGCTGATTCAGTGCACGCCACACAAAATTTTATGATAGTTGCAAATTGCTTGCTATACGTCGAGTGCTGATTGAAGTATTGGCAAGGACAACATTCACTATATTTTCGCTATCTTGCACATTTACTTCACGGGGATCAATAACATTATATGGAGCGCGATTACCTGTTTATCGAAATGTTCGAATTGATGCGCTAAAACCAGTATGACCTCTATGTACAAATGTATTGAGGTATTCCCTCATCGTTTTCTTAGCGCCATCGTTACTAAATCTAAATACAAAAATTAATGCAGCATTCTGCTTTGTCGGTAATTGTACGCTTTTGGAATGCGATTCCATTGTTTAAAGTAGGGCTGTCGAGTCGAAGTCGGAGTCGGAATCGGAGTCGGGAGTCGGAGTCGGAGTCGGGAGTCGGAGTCGGAGTCGGGAGTCGGAGTCGAGGAGTCGGAGTCGGAGTCCGTATAAATTACCCGACTCCGACTCCCACTTATTTTTTTTATAAAAACACCAAAAGCTAACAAAATATTTGAACGACTGTAGCACTGACTATTTGAAAACAGACTCAGCGTTAATAAAAATCGATTTTTCTTTATTTATGTTAGTTTATGAAAATGTACGTGCACTATAATATGTTAATTCGTAGATCCACGAGTGTGCAGAGTGTGTTCTAGAATCAGTGTGATCACCGTTTGTAAATTTAAATTCCTACCAAACTATTTAAAAAATGCCGACTTTGTCCTGTTACAGCGTAGTAGACGGTTTTTCTATATCTTACCAATAACTGTTTTATGTGAACCTTAGTTTTATGTTTTAACTGTTTCAAGATGTATTTTAAAAGTTAAAATAGTTTCAGCATTTTGTTATATTGTTACTGTTCATGGTGGTTTTGTTTAATTGGCAATATTTGAAGGGCACTTTTTTGTGTATTTGTTTTGTTGATTTGGCAAAATATAAAAAATATTATTTAAATCAATAATCTTGATAATTCAATTACTCCATTAAATTCATTATTTTAATCAAATACTTTAAATCTGCACAACCCTGCTCAGACCTCAGACTATTTGAATTTCCTATAACTCAGTAAACTTGTATTATGTAGGCAGGTAGTAAATGACCCCTTAACAAAATAATCTACTTTAGTACTGTTAGTTTAGTAAGCAGGTAAGGAACTTTCTTGTTATAACAATGGCATTTGCACGTCTATGAAATTTTGCTATGAAATGTATTATTCTTAAAGTAAATTGTATCCTTTACCTCATTTAACTTTGTAAACCTCTCTGTGTATTTGTAGGTACGTGAAATCAGTACGTTGCTGGAAACCGTGAATGCAATATTTGTAAATATGAAATTTATTATAATCAACCACATTCCGCAAAACTTGTGAAATTCATCATGAGCCGGTAAAGTTTATCAGGTAGATGAAAAGGAATGAGGGGGGAGGGGGTATTAATATTCTAGTACTGTCGGAGTCGGAGTCGGATTCAAACTACTAAAATATCAGGAGTCGGAGTCGGAGTCGCATTTTTTGTTACCGACTCCACAGCCCTGGTTTAAAGTGATCATTGCGGATATAATTTATATTCTATAAAGTGTTAACTCTTGGATGATTTACAAATGCCTGTATAAAACACACATATACGGCACATATTCAATCTTGAATTATGTCTAATCTATATTTTAACCTACCGATTATGGAAGAAATGATATGCATGCCTGTTCACCCAAGAAGGTGTAACGATTATAATAGCTATTTATGCAACAAGTGCTAAAAGTTGACGTTTATGCACGAGACATGAAAATTATGAAACGAAGCCGAAGGCTGAGTTTTATAACATGTCTCGTGCATAAACGACTTTTAGCACGCGTTGCATACAATATTTTATCTACGACCTTCATTTTACTGTTATTAATCCATAAATATCGATTTAACAAAGGTTTGCATGTACGACACTTATAATTTATGTCATAATAAACAGTAGACCTTGGCGCGGGCGAATGTTTGCGGAGCCAGTACTGTCAAGGTCAGTTACCAAAGTTAATTATTAATACTACACATCTGACTGTATTCATTACATAACGCTTTAATTATTTCAAAAACACTTTACCTGTAACGCAAGAAGTAACTAGAATAACTTTACAATATCACTTCCCGTTCGAAATTGTAGTTTTATAACCTCACTTCACTTTATACCACACATGCGCTTAAAGTAAACAGCTGATTTCTTTAACTACGCTAAACTATAAAACGTCACTTTTAGTGAAACAAGCTAGCGCTAAAAGACCTACTTTTAGTAGTGGTCGTAGATAAAATATTTTCCCTCCATATTCACTTTTACAGTAAATTCCGCAATGTTTTACATCGTTATGTATACAGGGAGCCCAACTTAAATGTACGCAGCTTTAAGCAGGTGAATATGCAACACACATTACATTTCAATGGCGAATAGTGTATGTGTTGCATACTCACCTGCTTAAAGCTGCGTACACATAAGTTGAGCACCCTGTATTAGTCTATCAGTATTGTTTTTGGTAATTTTTGAACTAGCAGTTGGCATTCCTTTTTTAATTTCCAAGTGAGTAAATGCAGGGTAGAACCATATTTGGAGTTTCCATTTTTAAAAATGTTTGAGTCTACTTTACTTCCTTTGCTGTAAGACGTTGTAAACGTCTGTAATCAGGTGCAGATTTAGTGTTATTCTTTTGTGAATTGCTAATCAAATTAGTATTGCACGGTATTTGGAAGTAAAACCACCTGCCGACCACCTACAATTTCAAGTATGATACTGTTATACCTCCACGTGGTCTGACGCTTTGTCGGATTTAATCTTAGGCCGTTTTCAAATAACTCCGATATCCTTCACGTTCAGGTACATTAACTGGTGTGCATTGGTGTGCACAATCTGTGAATCTGCATATCTCACGCTGAAAAAAATTCTACCACCTGGTAGCGCGGATGCATTCTGGCCGATTGGGATTTCTACTATCTTTCGACGCAAGTGGTCGACCAGTAAAAGTCTGGGTTGTTTATTCCACCCCTTGACTACCCGTAGAAGAAGTAGCCACCATTCTTGCGTTTCCCACTACGATTAGAACCGCATAGACTGTCTATTTATTGTAGATTTTAAAATCATTATAACTAGTAAACAACCATCAGTCGCTTAACAATTTCATAAAATTGTGTAGTTTCTGGTTTTATGCTTTCTATTTGTCAACCATAGTAGTCGGGTAATTTCACTAATATATGCACGCTACCTGGCGATTAAGCGAAGTACCTGTTCTTGTGATTGTGTCTGTTCAGCGAGGCCACGTCGTGGGGCGGAAGACGCCGGTAATTTTACTAAATGGTTCTCTTTTAGCAATAGGTGATGCTCACTTCATAAATTTTAATAACTAAGACAAATATATTGAATAAAACCCGAAAATTTTACTGCCACACCGCCTTTATATTAACACAATAAACTATTATTTTTATAGAATATTACTAATCTCAACCTTTACGGCAACTTATATGCTTTTCCAAAGATCTATATCATATCGATAATGAACTATTGTGCAATAACTATATAATAAAAAAATCTAATTAATTAAAAGGTATTTAATACCCACCAAGTTTGATATTTATTATACACACAAACTCGTGGTTTGCAATTTTGTGGCCAATATTTTTCAGAGGATGTTATGTTAATAACTTGTCTATATTGTGTTAACATGTCTGGTAAAATGTTATTATATATTGAGCAGGGCGTTATCCTTTTAGAAGGTTGCTAAATATTTGCTATGCTCTTTTATAAATAAACGCAAAATAAATTTAAATAAAGCGCTCCGTAGAGGTGAAGTCTATTTATCTTGTGTCTACTTGAAATATCCCAACAAACACATCAGTATAGTTTACAACACCATTACCGCTTATTTTCTTGTACGCTCATCAGCAGAATAAAATGGAAACTTGTTATATGGTAATTTTAGTGCGAATTAAATAACTTCTCGGGTGCTCCGCTATTGCACAAACAACGTTTTATAGACTTTACTTCAGATTTAGCACGGTAACTGGAGCAATAAACAGCGAATTAAGATAGTTACTTTCCAAATTATTGCCAAGCATAAACAAAAGGCACTAAACTTATAAAAACGGGTCCTTGAACTTCCACAGCCCCGTAAAAGCAAGTAACTGGCTATTTTTGTATCGTAATAGGTTCTTATGGAAACAGTTACTGTGCCTGATGTTTTTGTTAATAGTCGTTCAGCAGCCCCATAGGCGATTATTACGTAGAAAATATGAGCTATTTCGCCTGGATATGGCTCTAAATCGTTCAATAAATTCGTTCTTTCCTGAAATATACTTAAGTTACAGTTGACTAACTGCTATCTGCACTTATTATCAAACACTTGCTATTGGCAAAAATGAATATATACGTCAGTCAGTCACAGACATTGCGTGTCCTAACATTGCAAACTAGCTACTACTAATTTTAATAATGTAAATCTGTAAATATCAGACATTTTTAGTTATAAAGCAAATACCAGTGGGTCTCTAATTCCAAATTTACCAATAACTGTCAACAGCTATATATGACAATCTAAATGTTGGTTTTTCAATCTACTTACTCACTGCAACAACGACAAATTTGTGATATACGATCACCCTTGGTACTCGAACCGCACTCAGGATAATATTTTGTTCCACATAGAATCGAGTTGGTCTGCAATAAAACCTACGGATGCCTTTCACATACCAAGTTGAGATTTATAATTCAAGTTGTCAATACTTGCCTAAAAATAATATTTTTCACGATAATAAGAAGAATGAACTTCAGCTGTAACATAACACTATATGTCATATATCATGAATTGGAATTGTTTAAATGCCCGGTATGCGAATTTTTAAAAGCCAAACAAGTTCTAAATAACATTAAAATGTATTTAATTTTGCAAGCTAAATACACAAAATATAAATACTTTGTGACCTCGTTGCTAACGACTTGTTTATCCAGAGGGTTACTTTCTATTGAAATTGCCACACTGATATGTGTTCTCGCCATGTCAGCTTCTTTTCTTTGTATCTAAAAGGCTTCCTATTAACTACACAGCATGTGGTGTTATGAGTAATCTTCGATCACGTCATAATAAGATGGCTAATGTAATCCATAGAATTTCTGAGAAAGAATACCTTATTTTAAAGGTTGTAGTGCTTACGTAATACTATGTGAACTAGAAATCGTCAAATATTCTGGCGTAGAAAGAAAAGAAAAACTAATGGAAATACTAGAACACTGTATGGAAGCCAAGGAAAACACCGGATAATATAAAAAAGAGAAAACACAATAAAGGATACACAACGCAGTATAAGCAATAATGTTTAATATTCACACTACGATCAATGAGCCTGAATGCAATAGAAACTGGACAGGAAATATATATATGCTCCCTAGATTGTGCGGAAAAGATTAGAAAAGGAGGGATAGACCAGATCATGAAAGAAAAGGTTGAAAGCTTATACAAAAACAACAAATTCTCTGTCAAAACAAGATACGACACTAAGAAAAAGATGTATACTAAGTCCACTGTTTGTTCATACTAATGTTAGACGTTGAATTAAATTGGAAATTGAAAATGAAAGAACTAAAAATAACAGAATTGACGTAATAGATAATAGTAATTTGAACAAACCCTGTAACATAACCTGATTATCTTTCATAAAGAATTCAGGAAAAATAACTTAAACATGAAATAGAAGAAACAACGAACAAGCCAATGACCTAGCGAGGTAATGCTTGGAGGTGGCACAATGAGCCCACATCGAGGCTTAAATGTGTATGTTTGTATACAGAATTCAGAAAGTATTAAGAAAACGAGAACAATAAGTAAACAGCAACTAAAACTATGCCATAACAGCGTATATATACAAAAGAGGACGAGCAAGAAGTCAAATTAAAATATCTGGTAACAACTTTAAACGAAAAACGAAATATAAGAGAGGGTGGCGTCAGCAGAATGCAATTATGGCTAATGGGAACAAGAAATGCCAAACGAGATTAAAGTAGAAATTTACAAAAAAGTCTCATGGAAGTGAAGCAAGGGTGACAATACGAGAAATACAATTCAGAAAATTAGAACTGAAATTTACACGGAAAGTACAGAAAAGCCAATATTACATTATATAAGTAATGAAAAGATCCGAGAAAATTTAAAAGCCAATAGACAACTAATACAACAGGGGACTGTTAAGGTGGCTAGATTAGTACCTAATCAAAATGCCAGAGCAAAGAGCAATAAGAAAAATATATGTAGCAAGGGTACTAAACAACACAGTCAAGAGATAGGACAAGAATAAAACATGAAATCAGCAAATGCGACAAGTAGGAAAAAAAGGAGAAGTGCGGTGGAAAGAAGTTAAGGAGAGGCGAGAGGAAAGAATGACAGTTGCAGCCGAGCAACTTAGAATAGAACAAAACTTGATATGAATTAAGCCGCCCGATTCCGCGTACCGAACCCCGACAGCCGTTAGGGATGGCGTCGCGATGTCAACATTTTAAGCTTTCATGCAACACCCACTAACGGTTGGATACAGGCCATTAAACTGATTGCTTATGTAAGCAAATTTAACGCTGCAATGCTGCTATAACTGACGAACAGCTAAATTCGAAGGTAAACACAGATGTATCTGTACCTGGTACACCAAGAGGTTATGGGGGTTAAATAATTCTGCATGATCCCAGGAAAAACGTATATCTAAACTTAATCAAACATAGCAACTCAACCCCACTGCAACGCCGACCGTTGAGGATAACGGCCTCAAGGTGCTTAAATACTCCGAAAATCGGCAGTAAAGTGAGACAGGCTTTCTAGGCGGAAACATTCTGTTCGCCGAAAGCTTTGGCTCCATAAGTTCGTTCAGAATGCAGTAGCATCTTTGGCAGTTGCACCTCCTGTGGTCATCATGAAGCTACCCCTGCACTGGTGGGCCGAACCAAGCTTTGCATCTACGATACTCCAGTCCAGGCCAAACTCCTCGTTCACCGGGCACTACGCATCCTCCAGGAGGCCCCCCTGTTGTTCAGCAGCTCCACAGCCCTTTCAGGTTGAACCTCTCAACTCCAGGAATTACGCATCCTCCAGAAGACCGAACCGTTGTTCGTCCCCGCCACAGTCTTGTTCAGATCGAAGCAGCCGCTTGGGTTTACAACCATTTGAATTATCAATGCTGATTTCTTGTTACGAGAATCAGTAATACGAGTATGCTATAACATAAACAATAAGATGATTAAAACAAATCAAAACATTCTTTGTTTCTTAATAATTTGCAAACGTATAGCCCTATTAAATTGCATTAATGTCAAATGATCATAACTGAATTTTATTTATAGAATACCTTGAATAGCGTTAAAAAGAACGATATTCCTACATTACGTTAATTACGTTCTTTGCAAAAAAATTAACCACGTAAAAAGAAACGGCAAAGTTCTGTAATGCGCCATTTCGGATTTGCCTTGGAATTATTCGTCTTTAATTAAGTCGCTCTTTTCAACGATGACAGTTTTATATTTTCAATGTAAATTAAATGTCTTCAAGCTCTGCCTTTATCCTGAAATTACAAAGCGTCTTATATTTAGACATTCAGTTTCAATATAAGAACGAGCGTACATATCCCGTTAGAATTCGTTTCATTGTTATTATTAGATGTGCTTAAAAACAACTATTAAATGTAAAATTAGCAAATCCCGCATGAATACATTCCTGTTATACATAGAAAAAAATCGTGATTTAATATTTTCCTGTACCTATACCTGTTTTTTCCAAGTAATATCGCATTTTGTTATCCTTGAACCACTTCTGGGTCAATAAATTCCCTCAGAAGTGACCGCGTCTACCCTGCATTTACCTCTTCTTATATTTCGTACGTTTGTGCTCCACATCTCTTTTAGTAAAACATTTCTAAAAATGTAATAGGTATTAAAAAAAGTTACATTTTATTACTGTCTTAGCGATTGTTATTATTCAAACTATCACGTTTAAATCATATACATTTTCTGCTGATGTTCTAGTATTGTAACAGCTTTTAAAATATACTTGCATATACATTATTGCAAAACCGTTTGCTACATTTAAGACGGTACATTTTGTTTGCGTCATACAAAAGAAGAAGAAAATCTCAAAGGAGTTTTTAATATCTTGCAACTCCATTTTTTGCACTAATAAACATTGCACTGTATTACTATTTTAACTCTGGCAGCTTACAAAACCCTGTTAAGCTTATTAATGTTAAAATATACTGTATATAATTAGTTTAGTGCAATATAATTTTAGAGCACCCTTATCAACGTCCATTAGGTCGAAGGATAAGCATGGATATTCACTTACCTAATTGGAAGACATGCGATCCAAAAACCTTACTCTGTTCTAGTGTCAATCTCATAATAACAAAAATGGTTACTTAATATGCTTTATCTTAGGTTACACAGGTAGGGCCGCTAATTCTGTATGTTTCAATGACTCAATTGTACCACAACAGTAACAACAGTAATCTTTGTATGTTTGTTCCTTCAAAATCAATAAATATTTTAAAACTTACTTGCACCTAGTCCCGGTCAACGCCTTTAATATATGATTTCTGAGGCTTTCACGGCCATTGCCATTAAGTAAAAAACGACTTCCGGGATTGGGCCGTGTCATGATTGAGATCGAAGAACTCAACGTTTCGCCCACTTCCGTAAGGGGCTTCATCAGGAGGAAAAAGCAAAAGAGCACGATAACTCAACGTGTTAACCACGCCAGATGCGAAACTCTTTGCAAGGGAAGGGATAGAAGAGCACGGTAACTCAACGTGTGAACCACGTCAGAGGCGAAACTCGACTGAGTCGAGCCTTTAACATATCTTCAGCTTAATATGAACCGGTTAACAGAAAACGAAGTAATTTTTCATCGCCAAGCAGGCAGCGAACAAATTACAAAAACATCTGTTCACCAGCAAATCGCCCCGATCCTACAAGAATTTAAAAGAAAACCGTTACAAAAATAAAACAATAAATCGCGGCATGCCAGCTCAAAGGAGCACCAATTCTGAAGTGTAAACCTCTGCAATAAAGGGCCAACGGCTCACCAAACCTCAATAAATCCGGAAGCCGACAAAACGGCGCCGCTGCGAACGAAACTCCGAACGTGCGACCAAATTAATAATCCAAGTTCAATCACTAAAACGCTCTTAAAACAGAGTGCGCCCAATCAAAACCCCACATAAGGATACCTGCCGATAGGAAAAATTAACCGCCACCTGATAAAACAACGCCCAAGTCTCTAGCACACATACAGGTCGATTAAAAATAATTTTTCCATCAGCCAGCAAAAATATCACCGCTCGTAATGCGGGCGATTGTTGCAAGTAAACGCTACAGAAATTTCGAAGTACACGGCGGCCCAGCGAAGACGTATTTTCTAACGGTTAAATCAGGACAAAAAGCCGCTTACATCCGGCTAAATATTACACATTAAATTATAATTAGCGGAAGGAAGCATCCCAGGAAGGCGTGAATATTCTCAAAATTCATATAAAATTAGCGCGAAACCAATCGAAGCAAAATAACTTCTTAACATACGCAATAAGAGTAATGCTTGAGTAAGTTTTACGCCGAACACGGAATTAAAAATTCCAAGTTCAATTAATCTTTACCAAAACCTAGCAAATTGGGTGTCGTTAGAATCGACATTTCAACGACTATTGATTGCGACTCAAATCAAGTCGATAATTGATCACGCCGCTCAATTAAACGCGATAATCCGAAATACATCAAAAACGGGCAAAACATCCCTTCTATTTCGACCAATGAGCTGCGAGATCGCGTTTGACAAAGGACTGACCCCTTTAAATAGTCAGACGCTGGCAGTAGGAAATCACTCAACCCAGGAAAGTCAACCAGGAACCATCCAGCCTTCCATCACCGACTCAATCCAGGAGAGTCCACCAGCAGCCACTACAGCCTCCAGGACCACCAGCAGCCATTCCAGCCTCCCAGGACAACTCTGCCGTTCACCGAGCTGCCGCTTTCTTGGACTTGGAGCTTATCGCCCTCGCTGGATTCCGAGACTATCACCTACGTGGACTTAGAGCCAATCCTCTTCATTGGACTCTGCTGTTTGCCGTTTTCGGGGAATTTGGGAATTCGAGCCACTTCCGCCAGCCGCCGCCTCCGCCAAGGAGATCAGCACTGCCGCCGACGTTGCCGCCGCCGCTGCTCTCAGCCCGCCGCCCCGTCGCCAGTCGCCACCGCCGCCGCTGCAACCGCAGGAGGAAGCCGCCGGCACCGCCTCCGAAGGACCACACCAGCTTCCAACTGCGGATGCCAATCCGCCATTTTCTTTTTCTGTACATATATGTTACCTAGTTATAAGCTTATCTGTATGTTAGTTAGTAGTGTAAATATAATAAACTTTGTTCCAATCAAATCCAGTGTCTAGCTGAGGGTAACGCCCACCCTCCTCTTCCGAAACCGACGCCATTGAAGTAACCCTACCGCTGAGCTATAAACCGAGGCGTGTTAAGCTTTAGTAAGTGAGCAAAACACGACAGCTGAAATAACTCTTAATATAACAAGTGCTGGATATTCTAATTAGTTCAAGAAGATAACCCAAAAATCACTTCATGGTCTGTGCTGCACAGCGTCTGTCTCTTTGCAATAAATACATTCATTTCCATTGTTCTGTATAGTTATTTTTTGAAGTATATTAATCAATTTTGGCTATATTATTTAAAACCCATGATTCGTTTTCGATTACAGCACAATCTAATTTTTATTTGTAGCAATATTTAACCAACTTCCATATGTTGCGTATGCCGTCAGACACATTGTATAGATCAGCGGTTCCCAACCGGTGCGTCGCTACCCACTAGTGGGTCGCGGAGCGATCTTAGGTGGGTCGCGACAATAGCTTAGAACATCTACCAAATGCGCTAAAATTCCATATAGCGATTAGATGACCTATTAAATAGCTCCAACCAGACTCACCTCACTCCCCCATTCAGTAGCGGCGAACAATCTGGCAACATTCACTTCACGGCTCGCGCACAATCAGTGGCGGCGTACGATACGGCAACGCTTCCTCCCCCAATTTTCGAACCGTACGCCTCCCCTCACCAGACGCTAGTATTTTTTTTTCAGGAACACGCTTAGAATGAGCTATCTTGTGACTCAACGATGAAGAAAGTTTATAAAGAGAAAAAGTTAATATCCTTCTGGATTGAAGTTAAACAAATGTATCCAGCCCTGTATGAAAAGGCATTAAGGTTTTTGATGGTATTTGCCACAACTTACCTGTGTGAGCGTACTTTCTCAACGTTAGTTTATTTAAAAAATAAGTACAGAAACCAACTGGTAGTAGAAAGTGATTTGAGACTGAACGTATCTCCATTCGACCCTGACATAGACTCACTTGTTCAGTCAAAACAGTGCCAGAAATCACATTAGTGATCAGACAGTGCAAAAAGTCACATTGTTCATAAGTGTATTAAGTTTATAAAAGTCGCTATACTTCACTCACATTATTGTAGGTTTTAATATTGCAACTTTGTATTACTTACAGTTAGCCCTACAATAAAATTTCTTTTTTTGCATAGTAATAGTGAAAGTCGTCTTTTTTTTAACGAAAAATCGTATTGAAAGTTCTACTTTTTTTAATGCAAAAATCGTGAAAAAAGTTCACTTTTTTTAACTATTTTATAGAAATGTCAATTTGACAGTTGTCAATTCCGAAGTCTTTTTCGACTAAATTTCGACCAAGAGATCACTATGCAAAAAAACTACGTGTGTAACACATTTTGAAAGTCCTTTTATTCATTCATTTGCTTGATTAACTTGGGCTTCGCCCTCGTTATCAAACTGCAAATTCATGAAAAAAAGTATGACTTTCAAAACTAGTTGTACAAATTACTATTTTTTGCACTGTTGAGTTGCGTTAGTAATTTTTTCCAACTCCACCAACCCCACATAAAATACATAACCTCTCTAGGAAAAAATTAGATCATATATGCACATTATATTATATACATATATACATACTGAAAGTGGGTCGCGCCAATGTGTCTACAACCAAATGTGGGTCGCCATTCAAAAAAGGTTGGGAACCGCTGGTATAAATAGTAAAATATTCTTATATTGATCTTGTATTATAATATACTCGTATATCGAACATTATTTTATGTTACTTCTTCAATTTCGAGGTGTATACCTATACTTATTGCAGATATATAATTAAACATTTTTCTCCAGTAGACAGTCTTAGTTCTTCGTGGCTTTAATTTCAGATTCCGTGTATAGTATATAAATTACGAGCAAATTTGCATATCACTTCTAATGTAAAATGCAAATAACAATGCAGCTACTGTCAGTATTTTGTGCTAACCAGCATAAATACTCCGCCCTTCACGTCTGCATGACGTCTCATGCATCTAAAGTAGTACTCCCAACCATTACATTTTTGGAAAATTCATAAATAATTTGACGTTTCTGAATTTATTCCTAGAATTTTACATCGAAAGACTTTCAAACTGCTCAAATAATAAGAAAAAGGCTGTGATAGAACAGTGAAATGTTTATCTGTAGTGCTGAAACCCTTCCAGTAATGATCCTGATCCTAGAAAGTCAATTTAAATGGTGGTAATAATAATAACATATTTACTGTGCATAACAAAATTATATAAAAATGGAAAAGTAATTTACATATGACAAAGAGAACACAACCACTAGACCAGATCCAACCAAGGAAGTGGTCACTGTTCAGGTTGCTCTTCCATCAAATGTTGACTTGCAGGAAATTAAAAAGAATAAGTTTTGGCGTTGAGCCATAGAATGTTAAAAATAAACAAATCAAGATAATGGTCGTAGGATAGTACAGTTTATATTGCTCTTCAATTATGACAAATTTATTTCAATTGCATCAGAGGTATTTGTTTTGTTTTTTCTGACGGCTTATTAAAAATTAACTAAACCTTAAAAAACAAAGAAATAATAGGATTGCTAATTCTAGTTACAATATTATAAATAATATAATTTCTGTAATTCATTATGAATGCGAAACAACCAAAAAATATATGTCATATTTCCTAATTTTGTACATGTATATTGTAGCAATACACATTTACATAATCATCTTGCTGATAAAACGATGGGATTTCGCAAATTTTTAACAAAATTTAACATTATAAGACCGTTATAATATCTCAAAATATATTAAATTTGTCTAGCGTAGGTTTTACATTTGCAAAACTTATTTATTTAAGCATAACATATTTAAGAAATTTGAAGAATATTGGTGTGCTATGCGTAAAATAATTAAATTGTGGTAGTATATATTGCTATATTCTTAAATATATCTTCTTGGCCCCATTGTAAGGATACAACCATAACACAAACTAAGGAGACTATGAAAAAGGGCGAATCAAAGGCGAAGAAATATAAAAAGGAAAAGAAATGAAGACATTGAGGAGTTACTCAATTCAAAGCTAAATATTAATGTCTAGCTAACAAATATGAAAGGGGAAGTCTTCAGAGGTAGAAGAATACTCTAAACCGCCTATTAAAAAGGAAGTTATGAGAACAGTAACCATTGTCCCATAATAGACCACTTAAATAGACACAATTCCAGCAGAATTATTCAAATATGAAGCACCTCAAATGCTGTAACAAGCTTGCATCTCAAAATTTGAGTGACAAAAATAATGCCAAATAAATTTAACAGCAGAGTGTCTGCACAAAATATAAAAATGGGAACCAACTTGATTGTAACAATTTCACAAGAATATATGAGATCTTGATCACCTTACTAATATATAAATTGCAACCACAAATATCAGACAGCCTTCGAACCAGGAAGGTCAAACACTGATCATCTGTTTGCACTCAAGCAGCTGTTAGAAAAGTTCTGGAAATTCACGCTGACCTACGGCAGCTGTATGTAGTAGACTTTAAACAAACATACAAGAGTAGCAATAGAGAGAAGCTATATACGATCATATTCGCCTTCAACCTACCAATAAAGCCAGTCACACTAACTGTAATAACAACTTAAATCTCTGAAAATGCAAGGAGACCTAAGCTAAACATTTAAAGTGAATCACTCCATAATAAAAGGGAATGGACTGGCACCAATATTAGTTGACTACACATTGATGAAAAAATAAGAATCCAGTAGATGGCGCTCTGAACTCAAACTCAGTTTTACACTAGAAAAATACAAGTTTGTGACAGTTCATTGTTCGTCCTATATAATTCAAATACACATTATAGGCCAGCCTCTTTTATTCACTATTTATCGGTTTTTCTTTTATATTTTTAGGATTTATATTCTGAATGTCAAACTGACAATTTTGAAAAAATATTTGATTTTCAGATGGTTGTAATGATGTTTTTTTCGACCAATCACTGCCATAGTTATGATTACTATTTAATTCAAAGTACTGCATGCTTATTTGAAATTTAGTATGGGTATAATCAAGAAACATGCGGACTAAAGACCAAAACCTAACAATGTTAGACCAAAATTTTGAAACTGTGGATTATAGCTATTTATGCAACAAGTGCTAAAAGTCGACGTTTATGCACGCGACATGAAAATTATGAAACGAAGCCGAAGGCTGAGTTTCATAACATGTCTCGGGATAAACAACTTTTAGCACGCGTTGCATACAATATTTTATCTACGACCTTAATTTTACTGTTATTAATCCATAAATATCGATTTAACAAAGGTTTTCATCTACGACACATCTAATTTATGTCATAATAAGCAGTAGGCCATGTCGCGCGGGCGAATGTTTGCGAATGACAGTAGTCGAGGTCAGTTACGAAATATAATTATTAATACTCCACATCTGACTGTATTCATTACATAACGCTTTAATTATTTCAAAAACACTTTACCTGTAACGCAAGAAGCAACTAGAATAACTTTACAACTTCACTTCCAGTTCGAAATTGTAGTTTTATAACCTCACTTTACTTTTAGCACATGGGCTGAAAGTAAACAGCTGATTTCTTTAACCACGGTAAACTATAAAACGTCACTTTTAGTGAAACAAGCTAGCGCTAAAAAGCCTACTTTTAGTAGTGGTCGTAGATAAATATGTTTATCTACGAGCTAACATGTAGAACAACCACAAACCACAATGAAGCTAGATACAAACTTCTCTAGAAGTCTAATTAAATATTTGTGATTCATTTTGAAGTAAATTGCTACTGGCATAATTCATTAATACCATAATTACGTAATTCACTATGAATAGCCAATATTTATTTAATGTGTGGGAACACCAGTGAAGCTCAGCATATTTATAGGCACGCATTTCCTCCACGATAATATCCTAACAAGAAACCTTTTTCTTCCATCCACTGCTCACTGCGAAAGACACAGTCCTTTTCCTCTACTTCTAGATGATGTTCCCCTATACTAACTATTATAACGGGATCAATTGAATGACATGCTAAATTCCCTGCTTTCAATCCGCTTGACTTATATTTGTGACGATACTTGAAGGTCTCATGTGTAGAACTTCAATTCCTACAGTACAAGTTCTACCAAAATGTATTAACAATTTTCTAATATTAAACATTTAAGTTAATTGTTTTTATAACTGTACTTCCCAATGAAATGGAAAATGCAAGTAAATATCTGGGGGTACATCTAGAAAAAGACGCGTTGGAATACACTTGTCCCTTGAAATATGATTCATCCATAGGACCACTAGAATACCTGTAAAATGTGAGGATACCTTAAAGATACACCATACTGAACATAATAATGGCCCCAGTATAACTTCATGTGCTACTCCATGGTGGGTAAAAATTTAATGCATTCAATAGTTCAAAACCTAGTTTTGCACTTTGCGTTTTATTAGTTAAATGAATAAATTGTCTAGCATCAGCATCCAAACCAAAAATTGCAATGGTTACAATTTCATATTTGATTGAATATAGTATTTATAGATATTATGTTAGTACATCTTACCTGCTTATATTTACTTACGATGACTGTCTACACTTCATACATTTATTGTACAAGGTTATTTTAAATGATGGACCCATTTTTAAAAATTCGTATTTATTAAAGTACAAATTCAAAATGAACAATCTTTATACCCTACCTCAGCTCTGGATAGGTCGCAGGGGAAATAAAGACCTGACTCTACACTTCTGGCCACCGAGATCTCCTGATCTCACCCCATATGACTACTTCTTATGGGGTTATGTTAAGGATGCTGTTTACGTCCGGCCTCTACCAACAACTCTGAACGATCTGCAGAACCGTATCACTGCTACCGTGCACTCAGTAACAGCAGATACGCTTTCTCGTGTGTGGGATGAGTTTAGCTACCGCGTAGATGTTTGCCGTGCAACGAACGGTGGACACATTGAACATTTATAATGTATTAAAAAAACTTTGAAACTTCCTCTTTTCGTTGGTATAAAGATTGTTCATTTTGGATTTGTACTTTAATAAATACGAATTTTTAAAAATGGGTCCATCATTTAGAATAACCCTGTATATTAATTTCAATTTTAAATATTATTTTTTATCCATAATGGTAGTAATAATACGTGCATTCTCACCTTATACAATATACAGCGCTTCCCAATTTTAAGAGTATTTACTTATGGGATATGTAAAAAACCTTTAAAATATTTTTTGGTTAATCGTTAAATAATGTTAATATTATGGTAACCACTGCATCAACGAAAAATGCATTTTACGATATTATAAAAAATAAACCTGCTTAAAATTTTTCGGATAGAAAATACTTCCGAAATTTTACTACTGGAAGTTCTTCCTTAGTGGCTTCAAGGTTTTTATGAAAAAAATATTTTGTTTTCAATTTTTTTCTTATTTACTTTCGAATCTTCAACGTAGTTTTCTGCTACGACAAAAGATGTCCAGGCGCCGTGGCACTTAATGGTTGTTGAATCAGCAAAGAAGTCGGCCGAAAAAGATGCGGAACACCTCCGATAATAATCACCCGTGTTTAAAGAATAATCTTGTATCTCTAGGTACTACTTTTCACGATTTAACAGAAAATATTGTACCCAGCTAGTAGTAGAAATGTTCTACTGGAGTCGAAGGCTTCCAGTACTCGTCTACAGGTCGTCCTGGAGATTGCTTACTCGTCCCGTAAAGTCTCACTTTTAGTACTTGTTACGTAAATAACTATTATTTTATACTGTACACAGTACTGTAATGTGTACTTTCACAAAAAAAGCGACACAAAGTGACCAGAATATTATATGCATTGACACGTAAGAGGCGCAGGATAAGAAAATTATTTTTATTTATTGATACTTACTTTGCATTAACCTTCAGTTCAAAATTTAAAAAAAATGCGACACAGAAATAAGACATTGTAGCTTATACGTCCGGTAAGCTTTTTTAGTCGGTTCGAAATTCTAGATTCAGCTTCTTCATCAACTCGGCCTTAAACATCGAATGTGATGGTTCTTAAAGTTAAAAGGCCGGTAAATGGATCTTTACAATACGAGTTCGATGTTTATCGACGAGACGACAAAGAAGTCTGGTCTAAAATTTCAAAACGAGTACCTACTGTACAAAAATTGCTGGACGTTCGTTCCATTTTTTTTTATTTTTAGGTAATGCAAATTAAGTGTCAATGAATAAAAATAATCTAGTTACCTTATGTCGCTTAAGTGTCAATAACTAAAAATACCCGTTCACCTTAATTCCTTGGCTACAGTACATAGTAGTGCATACATCGCAGTAAATAACTAATAAAAATGTATAAACATTTGGCTCTTCGCGTTTCATTTCTGAATAGTCAACTTGTAAATGTGAGAAAATATCGTAAATATCTTGGTTTTGTTTTCGAATTAAAAGCAATGCCCACTCGCAGAATATTAGAACCATTTATTTTTTAATATGTAGCAATCCGAAATCTATGATAATAATATCGCATGGCTTGGAGTAGAAAGCCTGATATCACAGCGAATCTGTCATAACCTAACGATTGTCACCGAAACAACAGCCGGAACCAACGGCTTAACGTGCTCTCCTAAACACGACTGGTTGCAATTTTACTGCCATTATCCGTCCCATCAGAGTGCCGACAGTACATGCCCATGTAATCAATTTTAACTATGTAGCAATTTTAAATGTATGCGTCATCAGCTGGACAACAATAAATAAACTAGCGAAGCGCAGCTCCTGTTTTTAGCTTTACTGACATTTACAATTCGACATAGAGATGTATAAAATTTTAATTGTTAGAAAATCTCCACACCTAGTTTTGAGTTATTTTAGAATAAATATTGATATTTATACTCTTGCTTATATAAAAAAATGTAATACTTGAAAATAAAGCGCCACGCGGCATATAGTTATAGGACTTTATTCTTAATCTACAATCCATTCACAACGTTTCCTCCTTCGGGTAAGCTGTTATATGTTTTTACGCACAACCGGGCCGAAAATGAAAGTTTACATCTTAGTTACCACGACCGCAAGTACAACTTTACGCCCAGCGGGCGGTAAAGTAATTTGCGGGCGGTAAAATGAAAACGCGGGCGGTAAAGTAACTGTGCTGTCCTCAAATTACTTTACCGCCCAGCCCCTTAACTGTGGTAGCAATGTTTGGCATTAAAAAACCTAAGTTTTTGTTCCATGAAGTTGTGCACAAAACGTTGTACGTTGTACCTTAGGCCGGAAGTAGATTACGCCCTTAGCCAAATAAAGGCCCTCTTCCGTCGGGCCTCAAATTTTGGCTGCGGTATTCTTACTCTTCCGGCCTTCTATACGTAAATAACTACTATAGGTTGCATGTATAAATTGTGATAGAAGGAAACCTGTGACATGAAAAGCTATTACATTTTAAATCTGCTTTATTGGCATTATTGCAATTTTATTGTCAAGATGCCGAATATTCTACGGAAAGAGGCAAAACGGTAACTGGCAACAGTACAAACCTTCAACAATCATAACCACAAATTAAAAACAACATAACCCAATTTTGTCATGTCTAATTGTTTCGCATGCGCACCAATAAAAATATCACCCTAACACAGTCTGGTTGGGGAGAACACATTGTGAATGAATTATACAGGTTACACCTATATTGTATAAAGAACATTAAATCAAGCAGAACACTGTGTAAATAAAACACAAGGTTATTTTTCAGCTACACCTAAAGCTTGTTTAAAAAACAGAAATAGAGTACTTATTTTCCAAGCTATTCACACATACTCATCCTGAGCAGCTGAAGTAATTGTGAGAAAGGGAACATGGTCGTCAGGAATATCAACAGTAGAATAACTATGTTAAATAGTTATTTACAATAAAAATATTTGAACGGGCTTCAGCAACAATTTGTAATACTCAAAGGAATTTAATTGTAAATTTTGTATATATTTAAATAGAACGGTCAGTCGTATAGAGAAGTACGGCGAAACTGTGGGGAGATTTTACATTTGTATTTACTAATCAACTATTCGTACGGTATTTCAAAAAGTGATTTTGTTGTAGAAATATGCAGAACTTTTTGTTGCGATGATCTGATGATTAAAGCAAGTAGTCCTCAACGATATTCCGTTTTGCATGTTGAGCCAGAATAAATCAGCAAGTTTAACTGTGCAATATGTGACTAAATGTACTAATGGCAAATTTTAATCTTAAGCATTATCAACGTTGAAAAAAAATACAAAATACTAGTCAGAAATCGTTTGTAGGGTTTAAGTAAGCTCTTTGATGTATTTAAAACTTGAGTCTTGAGTTATCAGTTCCAAGTTTCTGATTTGCATTTTTAGTTTCGTTTATATTCAATTGTTTTGAAGATTCAGTTTAGATATGTTAGGATTTACTTCTTCTTAGTGAATGTTATTGGGAATATTCTTGATAGTTTCGCAGTTTGCATAATGGAAAAAGTAGTACATCTGAGTCTCACCAGCATACTGTTCTAACGTTTTTACAAAGAGCTCGCTTGTAAATTGTAAACAACAGAGGACCTAAAATGGGTCCCGAGGAGCACCTTTTCTAGTTCTAAGCATGTGCATTCATTCTGCGTCGTCACCATTTTATGTTGTTCAGTCAAGTACCTTTCAAACACAGAAATAGCGTTCAGAACAATAGAATTTGAAGCAATATCAATATTTTTTCAAATTGTTAATGGGATCGAAGATAAAATCGATTATAATCAAAACTGGTATTTTATTTCTGCCTATATTAAAGAGCAAGTCATCTGTTATTTACCTTAGTAAGGCAGTAGTACAACTGTGATTAGGTCTAAATCGGGAGTGCATGTTTGGAATTAAATTGCACTCTTTACTATGACTTGGTTGCTGATTTTAAAATTTTAGATAACAGAAAGTATGCTAATCGGATACAATCCTTTAAATTCCAATTATTTTTTTTATATCATAGATAATATTTTATTGTATATGTAGAACGATATTAAGACATTGCCATCATTAAATGATTTATAAATTTGTTATTTCTACATTTATTAATTATACGACGTAACTCACAATGTCGCCATTAAACAATATATAATTTATCTGCTCTTCGAAGCTGGATATGAATCAAATTCGTCTACGTACCTTTACATATACAGATATCAAAAATGTATGTTTATTATACGTGTTGTGTGGTACGTTATATTCTCAGCACTGATACATAAATGTTTTAACATAACCATAAATCTCGTGGAAAATAGTTATTTAAGATTCTCGCAGACCACAATAGATAAATAAATCAGTTGTAGAACAAATTTGTTCCGCATTTTGCATTTTATCTGCACACGGTCATATTTTATTTCGCTATTGTTATTGAGTGCGGTGCTTAATAATAACGGTAGATTTACCATCATAATCTTACAATTTACAGCTTTATCGCAATGATTCCAAATAATCGTGCTTATAAAATTACATCAAAGGCTCAAATATTCCCACATCAATACTCACCTTTATGTACTTTGCCAAGTACTGCTTCTAATTCCTTTGTAACTAAAATCGATGGCTAAAAAACTTTTTAAGACGACAATCACTGAAAACACTGCCTAGCCTAGGATCGCTCTGTTTTTTGGAGCTCTAAACATTTCCGTTTTCTTCACTGTTTAACAGCACGCAGGGTGCAATCTGTCTCACATCGTTTCCGGCTCGTTCAGCGCACTTCGGCCGCCTCATACCGCTGCTGTTTGGCCCGAACTGTCAGAGACGACAATTTCGACATAATTTTGGCGATGCCGGTTTGAACCCCACACAGACGGGCGTGCAGATTCCGATCGGTTGCGGAAACGACACTGATGGACTCAACGGCAAACGGGGTGGGACGCCCCACCACTTCGCCGCACCGTGTTCGTCCATGGTTTCCCGGCGCATCCACCATATTTCAAAACTTGCCGTGGAAAGCTAGCCGTTAACGACTCATAGCCGTTAACGACTCACTATTTTTATTTCGTGGGGTAATTATGTAGAGCTTAATTGTATGTTTCACACAAACTAATATAAGGTGACTAGATCCTGGAAGTTATGTTGTACAAGTGGCGACCACTGGAGCGATTTTTACAAAATTTGTCATAATGCTAATTATGAGGCAAGATACGTAACGTATATTAAATTTACTAAAGTAAGTCACATAAAAAATTGAAATATTATTGATGTTTATAAATATCAATATAAAATTCTGAATTCTTTTGTGTAATATAAGGGAACTAGATTTAATCGACAAGGGTATTTTTGTAAGGAAATGAGGTTATTAGGAAGGTTTTTATTAGAAACTATTTAATTTGCAAACGCATTTACAAAAACTGTATATAAAGATGTTTAGTTAGCTACTCTCACATACGCTCATGTTCTCTTCTGAAGCATCACTATTTGTGTGAAATTATTAGTAACACTTATTTTTGTTTGTTTAAAGATGGACAGTCGCCAGTGTAGTAGCTTAATGGTTAGAGCATTGGACTGCGGTGCGGAAGTCTGGAGTTCAAATCCCAGATCAATGCCTGGCGGGCGGCCTACCCAGTCGCTTTAAATAATTGGGGACCTGCGTTCGAAAGAACAAGGGATAATAATGCGGTTGTCTAATGCGTCATGCTCACCACATCACCACGTGTCATGGATTTGACACGCGACAGTCGGGTGTGAGAGCAAGGATACGGAAGCTCTGACCTTCCGCCTAGCGGGTCAAGCTCCTTCATGGGGTGTTAGTGCCTCACCATTATTATTATTATTATTAAAGATGGACAAGATATTAGAGCGGGTTTACTTTAAAAAAACCTGAAATCATATCGTTTGGAATTTAGAATTTATTATTTACTAAGATCTTGTCCATATATTTTAACAAGATAAAACACACATACGAATACTTTAACAGAGGTTTAGGCATCTTTAGAAAATAGTATTCGACTTCTTTCTGTACTTGGAAGATGTTTTTATTGATAATTCATCGCTTTAAAAGGCGACTACTCAGATAGGCAGGTGTTAACAACTTGATCCATTTCTACCTTCTCTTGGTTATTGCTCATAGACGAACAATCTTAATAATTTGGAAAAAACGGATGACTCCATATTGAAAAAATATTAATAACGATTTTAAGTACTTTCACTACAAAAATAAAAATGCAACAACATACAAATGCATCCATCACTAAAAAATAACCAAAGTTTCGTTTATTATACCTGTCTTAAAAAATTAAATAGATCAGATCGTTTTATCTGTTTTTCCTACATTTCCATTAAAAACTTTGCTAAATTGCTAGACAATTTTTTGTATACTAACACATAGTAAAGCAATTGGCTAACATAAAAAAACCGTATGGGTTCTAATATGGGGCAAGAATAAGTTGTTATGGACAACAAGCTATTTAGTTCGAGCTTTAGCTGGGTAATCCGTGCTGTTATCCTCATTTTAACCGCACTATTGGAGCAGCCGCGTTTTCTTACCATCGCTCGTCGTTGTCGAATTTTTGACCATTTGATCTCTATAGCAGCCCAATTTCAACCTTCGGTATAAGTGCACGTGTCTATTTCAACTTGCTTTTTGGTTTTTGCCTGATTGGTTTAACTTTTGCACTATTTTCAGTTGTTCTGATCCCGAATAGCCGCCCCTTTAGTAACAGTGTTGGCCCATTAATCCAACTTCTGTCCTCATAACCTTAATCACTGTCAGTCTTTCTTCCTTCTTCGTTAAGGACTCCATGCCCAAGGCTCCTTTAGAGCGCCGTGAAGGGACAGCTATTTAGTCGTGTACGTACCTATTATAATGGTTTGTAATTTGTAAAATGCCCTACCGTTTCTTCTGGGAAATTCTGCAAAGCCTCTTGCAGCTTACTTTTGTTTGTTTTTATCGAGACTATTGATGAGCCAAGTGCCAGCGTCTTCGATTAAGATCCTTAAAATCTCCTCGAACTTCGCTTTTTGCCTTTGTAACTTTTGTAGTTTGTTTTGCTTTTATATTTTGCTTTATGCGCTGTACCGTTGCATTGAGGCAAATGCCTTCGCTGAGTTTTCTTACGGCCTCATCGAAGCTTTACTTGCTTTGTTATTTATTGTAAATTTGCATTTATATGGTATTAGTGTGTATACAAACTAAGATACAGCAGGTGTCGTTATTTTGAGTGCAGTTCGATAACTATTGATAATTTTTAACAGTTGAATTGGTTGAAGCTAACTGTATTTATTGATAGATTGTTGACCATTATGCATTTTAATATGGATATGTGTGTTTTAGTTACTGCAAACTGATTTATGACTTGGCCTTTATTAGTATGCTTTCCAGATTGATGTGATTTTGACCATGGTTTGAATTTCTTAGTTCTCGCGTCTATCTGGATATATTTGTTGTATTACACACTCATTAGCGACACTTTTATATTGATTCATGATGTTAAGCTTTTGTAACGAACCCATGCTGTCTTCACTGTTAACTGGTCGGTCCTCAAATGTGCCCATGTATCAAAGTTTTATATGTAACCAAAACATAAAACCGTACATTAATATGACGTGCCCCTTCTTTCCATCTTGTTTTTTAGAATGTAAATCTTCTTCCTTAACTTTTGACGCAAAATGTGCAGGTATGCAAGTATACGAGTACATTTTTAACTGTCAGACTCAGGCAAGTAACATTTTTTAAAATATTTTCTTCTTAAATAATGCGATTGCCTAATCTATATAAGAATGATTACATGTGTTATTAAATTTATTACTCCAATCTTAAAGAAGTTTTATTACGTGTATTCTGATGCTCCTTCTTTCTAACAGCAATTTACTGGCTTCATGTATGAAATTTCGAATGCCCCACAATTTAGGTCCAGAGATTCTTTGCAAAATTTAAGAAGCATCGCGTTCCGTTAGCAAACCTATCAAACTATTTTGTACCGTGTAGACGAATAAAACAGAATGAAAAAGCCTTTTTTTGTCGTTTTTCTCACCATTTGGGTGAGTCATTCATTGTATTTGAGTGCAAAGTCTTTTCCCAACCTTCTTTGCTTCATAACAACGGTTTTTATCAATCCTTTCAAATGACTATATTGGAGATTTTAGTTCGGAACTGAATAAAGCTATTTCTTGAATATCTCCTCTCTTGCATCTTCAACGATTAGTTAAACCAAAACACTTACAGCTAAAAAAACTAAAATCATGTAAAGACGCATGGAAATCATTTTTTTTATTGTCTTACTGTCAGTATGGTTCTGTTTTCTTTTTTTCTATAGCCCCATTCTCGTGGTTGTTACGGTCTAAATCAACGTTTACGACACCGCGCCGGCTTATACAAAAATTACGTAAAAGCTAAACGGCCGACGCGGACGATATTACACTAAATCGGGAAAAAGATTTACCTACGGCCGCTGCCCAACTCGCAACAAGATATGCCGGCTAGACATTAGTGGACCGAGGGAAAGTCCTTCACGAAATTACCTTCGGGCAACGGCCAAAGGGGCGGTAAACATTGATAAAATTAAAATAGGGCGCCATCCGGTTTTATCGACATGAACGAAAATGCAAAGATTAAGTGAGCCTACCTTCTAACTTATCACCTTGGCGAAATCCAAAGCTCAACGGGAATGGAAAATAGATGTTCACAGTCTTACGACACTGCAGCGGCAAGCGTCGCCAATTTACCTGTGACGCTTCGCCGTACATTTATCTTTACACAGTAGCTTGAAAGTGGACATGCACAGACTCGTTGGAAATCATAATGCCTCATTCAAAATGCCCTTCTATTAATCTCACACGCATAAATTAGTGATACACAAAAGGTAGACACCGTTATATATGGACTAAACTATATAGCCCAGCTGGGAGACGCTTTGACTCTAATTATAACTAAACAAATACATAAAATTAGTAGTTCACCGCGGCCTCACCGACGCTTGTAATGTGTCTACAAAAAACGCACCAATTATGCGCAAACAACTGAACAAATTTAGTTTTACAAGATGCCTTGCTAGTCATGAATCAGCAAATTATCATATAAATTAAGCTTGCACAGTTGAATAAATTTGATTAATACTAAATACACTAATTAAGCCTGAACAGTTGAATGAATTTGATTATTAACGGCCTCGACCAAGCGGCACTGCATTAGCGAGTAAATACATTTAAATTAGGCCTGGACAGTTGAATGAATTTGATTATTAGTGGCTTCGGCCAAGCGGCACTGCGTTAGCAACTAAATACATATAAATTAGGCCTGAACAGTTGAATGAATTTGATTATTAATGCTAATTACACACGCTGCCTGAATGGGTCCGCCGAGCGATGGCGTCACGACGGCTAGCGGGCTCACCAAATGCAAAGAACGTACTCTGGAGGCGTGGGAATCGAGCGGCACCTGTGTGTAATCCAACAATGTGGCAAGGTCTGAATTAAGTCTCCCTCGGGACAATCGAAACGGACGAGACCAAAGGCTTGTACAGCTCTGCAATATGGATCCTCAGCTACGGAACAAAAGCCTCTTCACAGCCAAAACGGAGATTATGCACAACTGGCGGTCATGCCAACACACAAGGCACCACAAGCTCACTCCGTAAGAAAACCACACCACCTCTCGCTTTAGCGGTCCGTCGAGAAGTCCAGCAATTAACAAACAGCGGAACAAATCGGTATCAATGTAAACACAGGCCGCCGTGCCTTCGGGTACGCCGGCAACACTCGAAGAAGTGCTCCTGACCACAGCCGGTCCGACTAATTCTAAAACAGACGCCACGCCGAGTTTCGCGCTAAACGCGCTGTCTGCGACGTGCAGCTGTAGCCAATGAAATCGCAGATCCCAACGGGCGAGGCGGCCCGCGGACAAAGGAAAGACGGAAGTTTAAATTATTTAAGGATATCACGCTCGCTCTCATAGGCTGTTTTGAAATTGATGTAAACGGAACGAAACAAAATGCAACTGTAGCTACGATAGCATAGAGACCAGAGCGAACCTACTAGAAAAGGTTGCATGCGTGACAAATATTTAGAATTTTAGATACAATTAGCTGAAGTACTATACGAGACAAATAGCTAATGTACTATACGAGAAAGTATGACTGAAAGGGAATCTATATACAAGCAAGCTCGTCATGTTTGTACCAAAACTACTCCAACAGGTGGCATATCGGTAAAATATAAAAATGGCCTGACATCGTTGATATGTGATTTGCCTCTCATCTTTTGGTTTCTAACGGCAATTTTTGTCTCTTAGACTTCAGTCATGTAGGTATTAGAAAAAAGTGTAAATAGTGACACAAAAACGACCTATGTTATTGGCATGAGATATTTTTGGAGGAGACGCTGTTAACTTGAGATATTTCGTAGACATTAACCAATCTAATATCTTGTTATATCCTATATGTATGTCGTTTTTATAGAAAAATCGAGACTTGATTTGGGCTAAATTAAAAGAAAACATTCTCAATGCAGCCAGCGAAGTAGTGGGTACAAGGAAAGTTAATCAAAAAAGAAATCAAATAAAGAATAAAACTCCCTGGTTCTGAAGCGAAATATAAAAACATTTGCAAATAAACAGGAAATCGTATAACATGTATAGGTCATTAAATGCTCGAGAAGCATATCGGGAATACATAGTTATTGCCACACATTTTAATATAACCAACAATTTCTGATAACTATGTAAAAGTAGTACTCCAATTTGCGTTAAAGATAGGTGTGCGACAGGATAATTAAGCCCTCGTTTATTTAATCTTATCATGGACGGAACCACAATGGCTATAAGATTGGCAATACAAAAATTAAAATATTGTGCTATGTGGATGACGTCGTGTTGTTTGTAGAAGACGAAAACATTCTTCAAAGACTTCTGTTTTAATTCAACAAATCTGCGAAAGAATATAACATGTTAATTTCGACTAACAAAACCAAAACAATGACAATTTCCAAACTCCAGTGAGATGAAAATCGGTCATCTATGACAAAAATATGGAATAGATAATGACCATAGACTATTTGAGCGTATCAATAATTCAATAACAAACCAAGGGCGACTACAGCGGGAAGAGGAAGAGCGAATATTAGAAGCAAATATAAGCGCAGGCTGTTTAAACACTACAATATGGAGACACAAGTAGCTTCGAATTCAAAGAAGTTATGATAGCAACTCGACCAATAAACATCTGCGACTGAAACAATATCGGATACGGTAAAAACCAGAAGACGCACGGAAAATATTAAGACGCATAGTATACAAAGCCCTAAGAGAACAGGTTCGAAATGCATAGATACGAAATATGTGTAACATAACAGATATATGTGAAATGACACATTGATAGAAGATAGGTGGAACAGAATGACGCAGCACCGCTTAGCATAAACCGTAAGAGATAAACCGCCCATAAGAAGAAGGGTAGAAGGCAAACAGTCTAATTGAAAGCAAAACGAAGAAGAAGAAGAACGTTGGAGTAAAAAGAAGAATCAGCATGGTAGAAAGTGTAATGAGTAGTCTACATATTACAAAAAAACAAACTGTGGAAGGAGCCACAAAAATGATTAATTAAATTGATCAACGTTAACGTTAGCCTAAAAAGAAGTGTCAGCATGGTAGAAAGTGCAATGAGTGGTGCATGCAAAAATGAAAAAATTGCTCAACCTCGGACACCACAAAAATGAGATGCCTCATCTTCGTCATATTTCTATGACGTGCAGAAACATGGACGCTACGAATGGCTGAACGCAGGAGAATAGATACGTTCGAAATGTGCTCTCAATAACTTGGCATCCAAACAAAACTATGTATAGCCTGTTCTGGAGAACCTAATAATTCCTGAAAAGGTTGAAGGCCATGGATGTAGAGATGTGGTTGGCTCGGTTCACGAATGCATGGTAACAGTACAAAATCGAGATGTATGGGGAATGTGGTGATCAGAAACGGGGAAGATCACCATTGTCAGTATTAAAGAAGAGAGAGAGAGAGAAAAGAAAGAGAGGGAAATAGAGGTGAACGTATTACTGGTAGTACAGCCTTTTAGCATATTTTCCAGATTATTCGTATTTTGGACAAGTTTTATTTTTGTAAGAAATGTGGATTCATAATACAATAGATAATTAAAGCACAACTATGTACTTGAGCCTCTTATTAGGACAAACCCGTCACTTAATTGGGCAGTGACTCAACAACAAACTGTAGAGAGAAACCTACAAAGTGCCAGTTTTTCCTAGTAATTATAGTGAGAATCAGATTTACAATACCTGTACTATTGTACTACCTCAAATGCTTGCTGTGAGTTACAAACAAATAACACTGTCCAGATCAAAAATACTAATAATTACATATCTATTAACCACACATTAAAACAGTTAGAAATTATAAGTATACGAATGTTTAATTACGCTATAATGCTTAAAATGCTCACATTCAGCACGCTTGTGCAAAAAACATAAACAACTGCTCTATCATGATCTACCATTTTATATCGTATTATCTCAATTCCCAATACTTCAGAAAGAAACCTCAGCTCATTAGCTTAATGGAGATGTCATTTTAATTAGGTGACAGTAACACTCTCAGTTAACCAGAATTCCCTGTATAATATTAAAATACATACACCACATTTGTTAAAAATATAACTTTTATTTACAAACGACAAGTAATATTTTCACTCACACTAATTTGATATTACATATAAACTCACTTTTACGAATTTGTCTTTGTTCTCTAAATCGCAATCGTTTAATTAGAAACGTTATTAAACGTAACTTCACAGTGCTACATTGATGACGTCGCAAACTAACTCTTCGCCAACTATGTAACTCAAGCACCAAGAGTGGTTGGCTACTGCCAGACGTTAAGCTAACGGATAGCAACACGGTTATGGGAAGGAGGAGTTATCAGCCCCCAACTCCCCGGACACTGATTGCGTACATCGCTTGCCTAATGATCGAAATTATTACAATATCAGATCATTGCCAAAATTTAAAAAACGATGTTCATTGCTTCTAACCTAAATTTAGCAAAACTAATATTAAATTTGATAATTCATGGTTATCTAAGAACTTTAGCACAGTTCACAATAATGACAGTAAAGAACAATACATTAGCCTGAAAGAAAAACAAGAAACCTTAATTTTAATCATATTAAATACAATAATTATCTGAAAAAACACATATTTAAATACCATTTCTTACATTTTTAACAAGTTAATCAATCATGGATTTCAAGTCATAAAAGTTAATCTAAAACTAATCAGACCGGTAGGACGCATACGTTTCGAACGGCATGTTTAAATTCTCTCGCACTGGTTTTAACCTTTATTAGTCTGATAACACCATCAACACCCGGAAACACTTCTGTAACACGTGCAGTCTTCCTCCTTTAGAATCGCCAAAGCTCCCACTTCGATGTTAGACGGATTAAGACCACCACTAATTTGTTGTAGTTAGTGCAAATATTCCGTTGACCATCGGGTCCAATAATTCTGCACAATTTGTTGCACCTGTTGAAATCGTGACAGTCGCAACATCACTTGGGTTTTCGTCGACTAAAGAAGTGAGAGAACGACCGACTAGGAAGTGTCCTGGGGTTAAGGCATTGAGATCTAAAGGATCACCACTTAATGGCGTTAAGGGTCTACTATTAAGAATTGCTTCAATTTGAGTCAGCAGCTTATGGAATTTCTCAAAAACTAATAAGACTGACCAGCCACTCGCATTAAATGATTTTAACAGACTTTACGGCCGCTTCCCATATCCCACCAAAACTTGGAGCTTTCGGGGAATGAAGCACCAATCTATACCTTCCCCAACCAACACGACCCGCCTTTGGTGACAGACAAATAAACACGCATATGTAACATTCAGTAATCTTCTAACCTTTACCGCGTTTGGCCCTTACTAAATACGGCCCACTGTAATCTGCCTCGGTATGGAAAAATGGTGGTGATGGCCAAACACGTTCAGCAGGCAGAACTCCAAACACAGGTGTCGCCTTGATCTACCTTGAAACATGAATCACATTTACTAATTATGCCTTTTATGCCGATATTCTGCCACTTACTGGCAATACTTCCGCTGCAACTATAACAAAAGCTGTGGGTGCCCACAATAAAGCAGTCATTTATATCAGGCAATATTATTTGATGTGTAGCGTCAAAATCCAATTTGGCATACTCTAGACGACCTCCAATTTGCAAAATTCCCTCGGTATCAATCAACGGTCTTAAGCGAAACAAACAACTGCTCTTAGCAACCAATCTCTTTTTCTGTAAGCCTTGCACTTCTGCCTTGAAATATTTGGACTGTTCTACAAGTATCAATTATTTGAGTACATTTTCCATCTCGGAGGGTGAAAATGGTTCCACTATTCTGGATTTGAATTTCCAACGTTGAAACCACCTTAATGCAAAAGCTCCCCCGCCCTTAGCACTTTTTCCATTCCCGATATGTTCAGGAATATGTTTGACTCGGTTTTTGCACCAGATGTTCTAACGATTCTTGTTGCCACACCTCAGGTATATATTTGGAGTCCACAAAATTGATTGCGTCGCTTTTTTTATAAGCAACTAAGAAGGTCCATGCCACCATAATTCTGAATATATTGAAGCTTACCAGGAGGAACTCCCCTAGAAAGTAAAGCCGCTGGGTTATCACCTGATGGTGCATGCCTCCATCATTGCTGAGGTTCAAATTTTGTATTTGCGCAACGCGATTTGCTACAAATTGTTCTGCGCTTAAATCAAACACAATACGTAACAGTGTGGAGGTACTGCCCTCTTTAGTAACTCCATGATGAGCCATAAAATAAATTTGGGATATTCAGCCATCAAATCAGTATATGCAACCTTATAATTGCTGTAGGCACGGAATCGCCTCTCTAAGCTTAATAGCCGTCTTTCAGCTTGGTGATATGACTCTCCTAGAGCATCGGGTTCTGCCTTCATGGGAATTTTTACTATAAAATGTCTTATAGCACCCCTAGCTGTGTTTTTCACGCAGTGATCTTCACATGCTCCCTGATCTCTAGGCAATGGTTCGCTTTTAACGGACTGTTTCACTTGCCAGTATTTAACGAAACAATCCTGCAGAGCCAATTTTACCATAGTTTTATTGCCTGCAGACGGACAAGGAGTCATGGCTCCTGCTAAGATCAATCCTAGTCTTGTTTGCATCAAAAACACTGATCTTGGTTCTCCTCCAATTTTCCAGAAAATATCAACTCCCAACAATATATCAATATAATTTGATACATTAAAAGCTGGATCGGCTAGTTGTACATGTTTCGGGATAGGTAACGAGTGATTTTTTGAAAACTCAATTGCAGCATGCCCTGGGTAGCCTGAATCAGTTGGCAGTACTAAAGTGTATTGTCAGTCTATGTCAAATTCGAGATTTGCAGGTTAAGTTTTGCGTCAGTCTGTGTCACATAACCATATATTTTTACTTCTATATTGCTAATAGGGTCTGGGAACGGGCGAAAACATTACGTCGCCGACATAGTCTCACTCTGAACCCTACGCGTTTCGTGCGCATGCCTGAGAATTCAAACTCCGCCTTTAGAAGCGAATTTTAAACTTGACCGTGAGGTTCACTTCCCCACCGCGCGAACGACGCTTACGCACAGCTCACCAAGTATGTAAAATAGTTGGTTGTCTGTCTCACTTACTCTGTGACCTCCCCACTTACCCGCGCTGGTAATATAGTACAGGGTTGCCAAGGTAAAAGAGGTCCCATGTCCTGTACCATACTGAAAGTGATATTGAGCGCTCGTGCGGCGTCACGTGATGTCCAGCTGCCATTTTGTGTTAACTGTGTATTGATCAGTGTTGAGTTGTCACTTGTTAATAACGGTTGTGAATACAGTTCTGCAGATTTTAAATAAAAATATAATATTAATTTACCTTTCTGTATTCACACGGGACCTCTTTTACCTTGGCCACTCTGTACTATTAAATATATGCAAATAACAAACAAAACCTAACCTACTAACTTCGAATTTGACATAAACTGACAATACACTTCAGTACTGCCAACTGATTCAGACTATCCAGGGGATGCTGCAATTGAGTTTTTAAAAAATCACTCCGTATATCTTCGACAGAGAACGAATTCAGCGGAATTATGTCCGTAATTTTGTCTATTACCAAACGTATAGTAAGAAGCCGCGTAGCGCAGTTGGGTAAGCACCAGGCTTGCATTAAGCAAGTCCTCGGTTCGAATTCGCCAGGGGTCGGAATATTTCCATAGCCTTGGCGATTGGAATCGGGCTTGGTGAGACCATTCACAGTTGGACACCAAATTAACTGTGCTCTACTCAGAACCACAGACCTAAGAGATAGAATAACAAGGTCAACACATCAACATGACATGACCTTACACAATGGTTGCTGGGCAAGCACAAAAGGCGCCCTCCAACTTTGTATCCCGACTCCGAGGCAAGTTGAGCATTGTACCGCTAGGTGCAAGCGCATAAAGACCAGCCTCAACACCGCAAGGTAAAATGAGGTTATCGATAATACATACATACCAAACGTATAGTAACGTCCACTTGCTCTATTTCTGACATTCAATTTCTCACAAACTTCAGTGCGCAAGAAGTTCGACTGAGTCGCTATTGTCTAGAAGAGCTCGACATCTACTGCATTCGCCCATTTTGAAGAAACACGCAGGCAGTTGACAATAACACTCCATGGTTTCTAGATTTTACAGCCGTGGTAACTACAGATCATTCTAAATCAGCCTTATTTGTTGTGGTATCTTTCAGTTCTTTCTCCCGATGAATGATAACATGGTGAGAACCCTTACACTTTGAACAAGCATCACGTCGACGTATGTGCTTCCAATGCCATGTAGTTAATTACATAAAAAATAACTTGTATTTCTTTATTAAATCTTTCCTGTCCTCTAGTCGCAATGAAAACCATGTTGGACTCTCCTGCACTCTATGGTCGTTACTGCAAATTGCACACCTTGTTGTTGTAACAGCCATATTAAAATATTTATTAGGCCTTTTCTTCACATCCTCTGTGGAAGTCGTGGGGTGCAAGGTCTCTAACACAACGCAACGTTTGTTGAAATATTCAATAAATTTATTCCATGTAGGTAAAGTGTTTGGGTTCACTAAATTTTGCCATTCTTTACATGAAACATTGTCCAATTTTCAACTATAATGAAAACACCTAGAGCGTCCCAGTTTTCAGTATTTACACCCAACATTCCTTATTTAAATTTGACAAACCAAAACTTTCTGGCAGATGACTTGTCACAATAAGATTCTGCATTTCAAACCGTTTTTTTTTTCAACAATAACATGGTTATATCATAATTTGTATTACATATTTGTAATGATGGCACGATCTTACTGGTTTCGCCCTGTAAGGCATTTTTCAAATAGTGCAGTTTCTGAACCCTTGACAGGGAATGGTTATTATTAATAATGCTATCAAAATTGTCATGAAATTCAGTCCGGTCTTCGTAGCTCTAGAGAAATGAGGTAATCCTAACGAAGGCAGCTTAATAATAGCATACATAGCGACAGGAGTGTTTGTTGCCCGCTGAACAGGTAATACATCCGGGCCTTACAAATTAACTGATCAAAACTTCTCAAAATCTATTAGCTCTTGTTCTAAGTTTTAGTAACATCTTAAGTTCCTTATTCATAACTACAAATTTATTATGTCACCCTTCAGCCCTTTCTAATTTACGTTTTAAGATATTTAGTTGCGTTTTATTACAACCTAGAAAAACTCCTTAAAACGATTAAGCTGGCCAAACAAGCATTCTTTTGCAGTATTTAATTCTATAATAAACCTATCATCGCCCTTAGGAGCCGTAATGATATAGGAATAACTAAACAATAGAATAACTTAAGACCAATACCATTTGACCTGACCTTGCACAATGCTGCAATGGAAGATCGCAGTGACGAACCCCCTATATGTTGAGCTGTCCACGCCTCTGAATAGAAACAAAGCTGTTCCTCTTCTTTTATATGCGCTTCTGCAAAGGTAACTTGGAAGATGGTCCCTCGACATGGAGCATTTATGATGACGTCCCGAAGATGCAGTCCCCGACGAAGAAGTATTTCTATACCTCCAGTCCGCTGTAATTAGCCGCAGCAACCTTGAGCTAAGTTTTTCTAAATCACAAACCCAGAATTTACACCAGAAAATGTTTGTCACTCTCTACGAACGTATCTACAGAAACTGTTTACAGCACAATGAAGAACTTTTTGATTACTTGCTATAAATTTGCTTGTAGTTTCAAATTTTTTCACATTGTGAATTCTTGCTACAGATGGAATAAGAGTACCTGTGTGTAGTCGACTGTAAAATTGTGACTAACTTCGCTTCATGATCCGTAAATGTCATCGTTTGCTCTACTCTTACTATATACAGGTACTCTAGATCTATAGCTCATTTCACTCTGAATATGCAGTACAGAGAACATACGACAATGTTAGGCAAACTTCGCCTGCTGCGTTGCCGCTTGTAGACCGCACTCAGTTATACTCAATTTTGCATTGTATGCTGCTCTTTTCAAATTGACGCAGAAGCGACAAAAAGGGTTTACTTCAACAAGGTATTAACAAATAAGCCGATTGCAATACAAAAGGCGGATTTATTATGATTGACGTCTTCGTGTTCAGTTTTAAGTGACTTGCTGGGGAAATATGACAATAATGTAGCCCTATCCCTGTACACTGCATAGTCAGAGTGAAACGAGCTATAGATAGAATAGGTCGATTATTAAATTTAACAGAGAGTAAATCACGAACTGTGCGTAAACTGACGCCACTGTAAAATCTTTTGATAATAAATACCCTCTCTTCATTAGAATATTCAACATTATTATTCATAGCTTGTTTGTTTGTTTGTTAATGGACAAGGTCTAGGCATGCAGAGTACCAGGTACCTTAGACACCGACTGCTTTGGTCATATGGTCGAAGTCCTACTTAGAATTTTGCCGAGACTAAGGAGTTCCAACCCTAGCAAGGGATCTTTTACATGCTACACATCGTAGTAACATGGGACCCACGGCTTTACATCACTTCCGAATGATGGCATTCTGTAGAAGCTTTCATCTGCATTTTTTTATTATTGAAAACCCTCACCAGAACCGGGAATCGAACTCGCGACCCTTAGATCAGTAGTCAGGATGCTTACCACTGAGCTACTGACCCCGACTTATTCATAGTAATTAGTTAAATACGTGAATTGATAACTGACAGAAAATAACATTTATTTTGGCATAAATAAATTTGATCATGGCTGGTCTGTGTTCTGTGAATAAAATTCAAAATATTTATTATTTTAAGCTATTTTCAGCGTACATACATCAATCAAGTAAATACACTCATGCCAAATGTTGAAACCTGTCTAGAGTGCCTGGGACAGTAACTCGTGGGTATTTCTAAGCTTGACTATCAGATGGCAGCACAAAGTTCTACCAATCAGAGCCAGTTACTGGCACTGCTACCAATCACGATGTGTCCAAGTAGTGGCGCCATCTGTTAGTACTATCGGAAAGTACCCCCCCAGGAGCCGTTCAAGGTCATCCAAATCGGAATTTTTACATTAAAGGATTCGACAGTGAGTGTCTCTACTTGTTTGATTTATGTACGCTGCTATTTCTATCCTAAACAAGCAACAAATTCAAGTAAAGTAGTATCAAATTAAGCGCATTTTTTTTCTCTTTCGATTGATACCACTATCAATCCTATCAATTCAAGCGGCAAGCGACATCGCGTCATGTGCCTAAAAACGTCTTTGCAATGTGTATCATACCAGATGTTAGCTAGACATTTCATAAATGTGACAATCTGTCAGTTGTCTAAAATAAAGGAGGCTGTTTAGACGATTTTCATATACAAAGAACAATGCAAAAACAGTATTTTTATATACCCCATTAAAGCATTGTTCTAAATGTTTTAATTGCCACATTAAGACATTAATGAAAGTAGATAAACACATATTAATAAACCCCACAAATAGCTTTAAAAGCACGATTGATAACGTTAATGATATGTAAATCCGCTAGAAATATAATGTACCTATTTTATTATAGAAAAATCTGTTGTGTTAAAATTCATTTGATATATATTATAATATTATTTAAGGACAGCATATACAGATTGTCTGCAGGTACTAGATACACACAGTAACTAGATACAGAGACAGTTTATTTGCCTTAAAATTTTAAAACGTTTCTGTATCTAGTTATCGTGTGCACCTAGTACCTGCAGACAATCTGTATGTTTACTTTGTTGAAAGTCCGAACTGAACCTTCGTCGAAAGTGAATGTGTTCGCGGGAGTTGTAGCATTTGAATAACACATATAGTGTAGACAACTTACCTAAATTATAGTTTAAAAGGCTATTCTCATTAATTAAAGTGCCGATAATTTTGTTACTCGAACATTCCCACATAGCAAACGGACCCTCGCGAGGTGGGGGGACTCTTTGTTGCATAACAATGGGTAAGAGAGATAATCAAGAACTTTCACCTCGAGTAATTCAAAATAAAAAATACTATTTTGAACCTACCAAACTTATCACAGCCAATAAGTATTATCTTTCAAACGATAGCATACAAAATGCGCAAAATATAATTTATCAAGGCAAATGCGCCACAGCACTCAACCAAATGGACACCGACGAACAATCTAAGGCCGAGGCCGCAAGCTCCTCACAAGATAGTGCTAAAATTAAAATTCCACCGATATTGTTGCACTGCGCTTCCCAACTAAAACATCAAGAAATAATAAAGGACCTCAAAGAGCAAGCTAAAGGAGAATTCGAAACAATTCAAAAAGGCGATAAGCTGCGAATCAATTTAAGTACAATAGAACAATCTTAGTTATCACACATTCAAAGACCCCGAAATAAACCATTTAACAGTTATAATTCGTAACCTCCAGGTCTCAATCACAACGAAGGAAGTACTTAAAGAGCTAAAAAATTTAAAATATCCGGTGCTAAAAGTAGTACAACTTTATAATAACGACAAAAAGCCAATACCACTATGTGCGGTAGATCTAGAAAATACTGAAAACGCTAAAGAAATTATGAAATTAACGAAAATTCAGTATAGTATAATAGAAGTCGAACCTAGAAGAAAATCAAAGGACATGCCTCAATGTAAGAAGTGCCAACGCTATGGCCACACCCGCAACTATTGTCGAATGGAACTCCGGTGTGTCAAGTGCACAGGTAGCCATTATTACACCAACTGTCCGAAAAAACCTAACGTACCCTCGCAATGCGTTAATTGTGAAGAGTTCCACCCTGCTAACTTCAAAGGATGCAGCTATTTCAAAAAAGTTATCCGGCAACCAAATGCACAAACCCAAAATCGACCACAAACATGGACCTCGCTAGTTACAATAAGAGCAACGATCGAGCAGAATACCTATCGGCAGAGCCAACAAGATGAACAAGATTATAATAGATCATTCCCTAGACTGCCAACAAAACTGTTCAAACTGTTCAAATAGTCAAGAGACGCCAAAACTGTTAACTACTGTTATAACAAACTTAATAGAACTGCTCATACCACACCTTGACAAAATAATGCCCTGTCTTACAACGCTATTACCATTATTATCTTCCCATGGATCTAAGTAAAACACAAATAATTAGTAGTATAACAATCCTAAATTGGAACGCCAAAGGCATTAAAAAACAGCGAACTATATTAATAGAATTTATGGCAAGACATAATGTGGACGTGGCATGTATCACAGAAACACATCTTTCTAACACAAAAACATTTAAAGCACCAGGATACCTTGTGTACAAAAAAGATAGAGTTACACAAACTGCATCAGGGGGCGTGGCTATTTTGGTCAAACGCAAATTAGCTCATTACTCATTAGTTAATGTGGACCTAGAAAACCTAGAAACTGTAGCTGTAAAATTGGTACCAGAAAACGATACTTAGGTCACACTGCATGCAGCCTACAAGCAACCAAATAAGCGAATTTTGGAAGAGGACAGACAAAATATTTAACACCAATGATCCAGTATTAGTAATAGGGGACATGAACTGCAAACTCACAGACTGGAGATGTAGAGCAAATAATTCGAATGGCGCGAGGCTAAACAATATCATGATAAATCACGGTATACAAATATCGATCCCTAATGATTGTACCCACTATCCATATAGAAGTGATCAAAAATCCGATGTATTAGACGTTGTCTTGTTTAAAAGCTTCTGCAAACCTATCTATCAAACTGTCTTGAACGAACTCGACTCAGATCATTTACCAGTTATTACTTCATTCTACAATCCACCGCAACAAATCCCGGTATTACACAAATTAGTAGAAGGTAAAAAGACTGGAACATGTTTCATGATGAACTAGACAAAAATATCAAAAGCCCAGGACGTATTCACTCAACAGCTAACATTAACGACGCAGTACAACAATATACTGAAGCAGTGAAAGCCAGCATCCAACCAGTCCTAACTCCATGGAAGCAAAAAAGGCGTAGCTATCCACATACACCAGTAGTAATATTAAATCTAATCAAATTGAAAAATAGAACTAGGCGTGAATGAAAAAGGACGCGTAGTCCACATCTAAAAGCACTAACTAATCAACTCACCCATAAAGTCAGAATGCAACTGGATAACTACAGGTATCGCTTGTAAAACAGGTACATTGACGAATTTCGACCACGTGACGCCACGATGTGGCAGGCAACGAAGAAATTAATAAGACAACCAAATATAATACATCCATTGACAGCCAACCATAACACATACATTACCGATCAAGAAAAAGCAACGCATTAGCATCACACCTTGAAGAAGTCTTCACATCTAATGACGCAACCATCACTCAGGACATTTTGCAAGAAGTGAACGAAACTAATAATAATTACGCTAATCAGAACACGATCGAGTTTGAACCAGCATCACCTGCAGAAATTAAAAAATACATCACAAAATTACCTAATAAAAAATCCCCGGGACTGGATCTAATAACAAACAGCATATTGAAACAACTCACCAAGAAATCTTTGGCCTTTTTGGCAACAATTTTTAATGCTTGTCTTAGATTTGGATATTTTCCTAGCGAGTGGAAACATGCCCACATACTTCCATTTCACAAAAGTGGAAAAGATAAACACAGACTAGAAAGCTACCGTCCAATTAGTCTACTATGAACCCTTTCAAAACTATTGGAAAAAGTTATCCACACGCGGCTTCAGAATGTACTGAATGAACAAAATATAATACCCAATTATTAATTTGGTTTTAGGAAAAAACATTTGACAACCCACAAATTGAAAAGAATCACGAAAATAATCGAAAAAGGCTTTGAGCACAAGAAATATACTGTTGCGGCTTTCATTGACCTTCAAAATGCTTTTGATGAAGTATGGCATGATGGACTACGTTATAAAACTATTAAAATGGGAATATCAAACTACATCGTCAACATTATTACCTCATTTATTAAAGACAGAACATTTGCAGTTAGGATAAATACAACACTTTCCAGTAAAAGAGTGATCAAAGCAGGAGTGCCGCAAGGAAGTATACTGGGACCAACCTTATTTAACATTTACGTCTATGATCTGCAAACCACTAACAACTCTACCCTGGCAATGTTTGCTGATGACACTGCTGTGATAACACAAAGCGAGAATCTTTTAACAGCAGTTAGTTATTTATAATACGCATTAAACGAGATGTGCATATGGTTCGATAATTGGAAAATTAAAGTAAACACAACAAAAAGCCAGGTAAAAGTATTTACCCTGAAACAAATTAAAAACCTACCGGATGTCAGAATAAACCAAAACATAATTGAGTGGAATACAAGGGACTCGGCAATTAAATATTTGGGGGTATATCTGGACACCAGGCTTGGATGGGGAATTCATATAAATAAAAAAATAAACGAGTGTCATGCGAGACTGGCAATTTTATACCCGCTGATAAACAGAAAGTCACATCTACACGTAGAATGCGATATGTTAATCTACAAGTCCATACTAAGACTAATCTTAACCTACGTGTGCCCTGTGTGGAGTAATACACCCAAGACGCATCTAAGACAACTCCAAGTGATACAAAATAAAATAATCCGAATAGCAGTGAATGCACCTTGGTTCGTGCGAAACGAACAAATTCATAGAAAACTGGACATTACAAGTATGTCCGACTATCTAAATAAACTATGCAGTAAATTATTTGATACTATCACCGAGTGCCCCAACAATAGGGTGGTTTTACGTTATACTTAGTGGAAAAAACTTTTTCGATTTTTTTTGGTCGCACCCCCTAAAGTCGTTCTAATGCCGAAAAAATAAGCCTATAAAAAATTTTAGCCCAATCGAATAATATTAACACGTGCCACCGAGCCCCGGAAGTTTCCAAATTGCAGATTTTAACTTAATTCACTTATTATCAATTAATATCTCGCGAACAGTAAAACGTATCGAAATTTTGATAATGACATAAATAAAACGAAATTTAATTTGCTACCAATTTAGTTAAATGCAATTTCTTCGTAAACTTGTTGGAATTTCAAAAAATATGCGTGAAGTATTAGAAAAAGGTAAAAATTCTTGAAAAATTGCTTTTTTATATTAATAATTTAAAATATAATAGAATTGAGCAAATATATTTATTTACAAAAAAATTAAATAAAACGAACACTATTAAATAATTACTTAAATACTGTAACGGTGCACACCCTGGTTACCTGTTGCTTGTTTATAGGCCTACGTTGTGTGATTTTTTCACTGTTTTCGGCGGGTGCTTCAACGACAGTTACAGTTACTTTAACTAGGCTTCCGTATTTACTGTTTTCACTCCGTTCGTATAGGGGCTGGCGACCTCCAGATTTTACACCAAAGAAAACAACAACATGTCAAGCGATGGTTATTTATTAGGACAAAGTAAACAGTAGACTGCGCTTACAATTATTTGCCTAACGCCAATGGGCCGTTTGCCGACCGTAAACTTGTTACGAAGTGCGTGGTGGTGTTAATGTGTTAGTAGAGAGACAAGGAGTTGTTACACAACGCTCACTTACAAACAAAACCAAAGAGGAGGCCTTGCAGTGCCAGTTGCGTGCTAACGAGAGAAGTGAAGGCAAAGAGTTGTTAAACAACACCCACCTGCAAACAAGGCCCAAAGGAGAGGCTTTGCGGTGCCAGTTGGTGTGCTAACGAGAGAAGTAAAGGCAAAAAGTTGTTAAGCAACGCTCACTTACAAACAAGACCAAAGAGGAGGCCTTGCCGTGCCAGTTTGCGGGCTAACGAGAGAAGTAAAGACAAGAGTTGGTGTCTAACGTTCACCGATTAACGAAAGTCCGAGCTGGTCTTCGCAATATCAGTGGCGCTACACCAAATAGAGTAAGGTGTTAATTAAGTGCGGAGTTGTCGTGATGTTTTGTGTTACTAGTCGAACTAGCATCGGCCCCAGGCTTCGTGCTTCTTCTGCCACCCTTTCCTTCTGTGCTGAGTGTTTTATGCAATCTTCCGCGGCCCCTCCATCCGTTGTCCTGGGCGCTCCGCCAATGAGAAGTAAATTCTGGATTTCGTGGCTATAAGCGCGATTTTAATTGGTTATTTTCCTTCCAAAACTCACGACGGCCCTTAATCCTTTCTGTTGTGGTTTTAAATGCTTCTCACGACCCCCTTTGACCGAAACGTACACTCATAAATTTCACGAACTAATTTAGTCGGCGGTTTCTAAGCTTTTTGACCCTTAAGTTTGCCTCGAACCCCGGGTCATAAATCTAATATAGGAATTTTCGATTATGGGCCCGGGGCGCGATCAACAGCTGTGAAGGAATTGTGTTACAACTTGCAAAACAAAACGAAAGCTTCCGTTATGTCATATAATTCCAACTAATTTTATACATAAAAGATATTTATAAACTACGGATTATCATTATCCTAGAACTAAAAAATGCCTGAAATAAAATGAATGTCTTTCCTAAATAAAATGCCTGGAATAAAATAAATGTCTCCTAAATAAAATTCCTGAAATAAAACAAACGTACTTCCTAAAATAAGCTAGATAAAATTTTAAATAAAGTGTCTGTAAATACGCGACCCTCACAATACATACCACAATAGTTACTTTTTTGTTGCTAAAGAAGCTTTACTGGAATCCGGATATTGACGCCGATGATCACTAATAACTTGTAGCAAGCACTGCTTTTGGTCCTCTGTTTTTTGGTAATCAAGCTATTATATTCTTCGATTAGTTTCATAATTCTTTCCGCAATATAATTTGTAATCTGAAGTAAACAATTACATATAGGTACTCACATAAATTTTCCATCTCTTCGTAAGTTCGTTTTTTGCTTGTATCTTTTCTTTCCAATCGTTATTCAGTTTTCTTCTCTTGTTGATGTAACCTGATATCAACACCAAGCATACTACCTGGTCACCTTTTTTGCCTTTGAAGAAGCAAAAACTGTTTATCTTCTACATCTATTAATTCTAGAGCGTTCGCATGTGCGATATCGAAAAGGTCGTAAAATTTTTCAAGAAATTGTTGTTGCTTCCTTTTTTGAGTCCGTTTTTTTGTTTCCTCGTTTTTAAAGACTACTCCATTCAGAGTATAATGATTCCAGCTTTTGTACGGAATGACGTTTTTTCTTAGCCGGAATCCGCGCTTTTTATAGAAACACTACTTCTTGAATAATTAATTTTGCACTTTCACGTAAATTCAATTTAACTATATGCATATTAAAAAATAGTATATTATGATACAAGTGTATAAGTACGCCTTTAAAGCACGTGCGACGAGTTTAAGAGCACGACGCGCTAGCGGAGTGCTTTTAACGTCGCTAGTGCTTTAATGGCTCTTATACACGTGCAGCATACGCTATTTTTTCTACGATCGTAACAGAGATATAAAAACTTAGTTGGGTGACACTTTTCCGTCATATTGTGTTAGATATTCTAGGTTATGTTGACATGTCCTGCATAGCGTGTTTTAATATATTATTATTACACGCCTCCAACGGCAACGTGCGAATAAGACGAATTTTGGGCGCTAATATTAAGAGTGCTACAAACGTCGCTTTTGACACTAGAAAAAGTTGTCATTTTGACACGATCGTAGAAAAAAGTACTTTGTTTGTTTGAGAGCAACTTACTACCAATAATTGAGTGTGCATCATTTCTTATTAAAAATATTTAGTCTTTTTCACGAAGAACCTTTGACGTTGAGGACATTTTATGCTTTAAAATTTTAAAATACGCACGAGGGACGACACTAGTTCAAGGTATTTAAACACGCAACACAAGTAATACCGTTCACCTTTCGCACTGCTTTCAACTAGAGTAACTGAAGAAGGGTTCCAGATTTCAGTAAACGAGTGGCATCGCTAGCATGTCATTTGTTTTTCGGATCTCTTTTTCTGGTTGAATGTTCTGAAAAACAAATGGCATGCTAGCTGATGTTATACCCTCCTTCTAAACATCTGGTTTGTATTGACAAACAAAGAAACTGTGTTCGACAGTTCGACTCTGTTTTTTTTTAAATAACTGATTCTAAGAATATTTCAATATGCTTAAACTAAATTGGTAAAACCATTTTATTACTGAATTTTAAAAATTTATACAGTGTGTCCAAGATAAGGAGGGCCAGTATGGGGATCTCGGTAATGGTAAGAGATACAAATTTGGTTAAATGGGAAGAAAGTTGCGCAATTAAAGGACTAAAAAAATGACGTCCAGAAATCCTCGATATGATTTTTCGTTTTTGAATTATCTCAAAAAAACCGAATTTTTGGATTTTATTTTTTATTTTTTTCTGGCGTTAATATTAAAGTTAGAGCGAAACTGATTAAACTTCTTTATAACAACTTTTAGTGGACTTAATGATTACGTTATCAATTTTTTTATCCGACGTTTCGTCTTCGAGAAACCATCATCAACTTCATTTTTTTAAATACGGTCCTGGTTTTTTTATGCCAAATTTGCAAAGCCCTTGTTACTCTGAATTCAACAATGTACCACATATTATGATTTAATTACGTTTCGAGCTTTTTTCTGATCATCATCAGAAAATTTTTTAGATACGGACCTGCATTTCTCATAATTTTGTAAAAATAAGTTCATACAGTAAGATAGGCGTTTTTAAATGCCGTTAAAATATTAAAATGCACATCATAATGTCATAATTCTGATACATTAATTTAATAAGCAACCAATAACAATTAACAATAAACAACAAATAAATGAACAAAAGATAGGCAGAAAGAATGAGAAAACGAACCTTGAAAGACTTGAAACAATGTAATAGATATTTAACGTTTTGAAATAGAAGAAGAACTTAGAAGATTGGTTCTTGAAGCCTTTCAAAGTATAACGCCAGTATTGCTGAATAATGTTTTAGATTCTACAGTTAGAAGATGTTATTTATGCATAGAGAATGATGGCAACCTTTTTGAATACCTTTTGTAAATTTAATACCTATTAAATGGTTTCGATGTTGGTTTTGTTATTCTTTCTGTCTATCTTTTGTTCATTTCTTTTTTGTTTATTGTTAATAGTTATTGGTTGCTTATTAAATTAATGTATCAGAATTATGACATTATTTTGTGCATTTTAATATTTTAACGGCATCTAAAAACGCCTAGCTTACTGTTTGAACTTATCTTTACAAAATTATGAGAAATGCAGGTCCGTTTCTAAAAAATGTTCTGATGATGATCAGAAAAAAGTTCGAAACGTAGTTAAATCATAATATGTGGTACATTGTTGAATTTAGAGTAACAAGGGCTTTGCAAATTTGGCATCAAAAAACCAGGACCGTATTTAAAAAAATTAAGTTGATGATGGTTTCTCGAAGACGAAACGTCGGATAAAAAAATTGATAACGTAATCATTAAGTCCACTAAAAGTTGCTATAAAGAAGTTTAATCAGTTTCGCTCTAACTTTAATATTAACCCCAGAAAAAAATAAAAAAGAAAATCCAAAAATTCGGTTTTTTTGAGATAATTCAAAAACGAAAAATCATATCAAGGATTTCTGGACGTCATTTTTTTAGTCCTGTAATTGCGCAACTTTCTTCCCATTTAACCAAATTTGTATCTCTTACCATTACCGAGATCCCCATACTGGCCCTCCTTATCTTGGACACACTGTATATCATAAGATCAATTTACTTGTATTATCAAAATTAGCCTAAAATTGAATAATAGATTACAATTTACTTCAAAATTCTACGTTTTCAAATTAAAAATAGAAAAAAAATGAATTATTACGTTTTTTTAATACTTTACGCATTTTTTAACATCCAGTAGGTTGCGGAGAAATTGCATATAAGTAAATTTGTAGAAAATAAAATTTCCTTTTATTTATCTTATTGTCAAAGTTACGATAGCACTTCCGGTTCGTCAGATATTAATTGATAACAAGTGAATTCAGTTAAAATATGCAATTCGGAAACTTCCGAGGCTCGGTGGCACGTGTTAATATTGTTCGATTGAGCTAAAAAAATTTATGGGTTAGTTTTTTTGGAATTGGAACGACTTTAGGGGGTGCGTCTAACAAAATTCTGTGGTTGCTAAATTAGAACCACCCTAGTATTACAGCCTTGACCAAAAAACACACACCAAAGACTAAAAAGAAGACTCCCACAAGATTTGTTATTATAATAATAAACAGTAATTAACAAATAACTAATTGTGCTTCAGTTTTAAACATTGTACCTATATCATCTAATCTGTAAGTGAAAGTTATATACTATAATTAAAAAACAACTAATTGTGCTTTAGTTCCAGCTATTGTATACCTAGGTATTTTCTGAGGAGTTTAACGATGTCCTCAATCTATTAGTAATAGTTATTATTGTACACATATAACAGAGTCATATATAGCATACTTAATGCTGATCTGATTTGATTATAATAAAAAAATAATTGTTGAAGTTCTTTGTATGCACGACTTCAAATTGCGTCACTTATTACGTGCATTGCCTAATGCTATGTTTCTACTATAGGTATCTTTTTTCCATTTAACAAAATTAGAAACATGTTCACTTAATTCTATGAGAATCATAAATACGTATTTCTAGCATTCTAGCAATAGTACCACGCGAACTGTAATTATGCCGAGTCTTTTACATTCGTTACTAATGAAATTAAAGAGACGACAATTTCCGTCTACCTTAACCTTCCAATGGTTGTACATACCAGGAAAATCGTGGCTCTAATCATTTAATTGCCAATCAAGAGGCGACTCCAAAGATTGATCCAGCCAGGGATAACGAAATCATTGAATTTTAATTAAATTAGACATTATTAAACGGACCCGAACGGCGCAACTACAAACCTCGAGGAACCGCTGACGTAACATGTCCGGTCTCCATGGGAACAAAGCGCAGCTTCCGACATCTCGCCATCGCTGTCGAAATATTTTTTCTTCTATTATGCCGATACTCGATCCACCAAGGTCAAGATGCTCAGACTGCGCTTCCGAAAGCACATGCTGCTATAAAAAAATTAATGATGTTTGTTATAAGCTATAGATAGCTTCGCGACGGATTAGCTTCGTTACGCTGGGCATCCTTTTCATGAAAATAACGCTGAAAATTTGACCCACTAACGCGCTGTCTAATCCGCACTACTAAATTTTAATTGTATGACTTTGCAGTGCTGTATTCTTTTGCAATTAGTTAGTTATATGTCGCATTTCTAATCACTTTACTCGCTGCTTTGATCATTTGCACGATGTAGGGACGCAGTCGCATATTTGGGTACAGTTTACCTAAGATAAATTTAACATGAAAAATAGTTTAATAGTGTTTCCTAAACCTATTGTTCTTCGCATTTGGTAGAATTAGGAGGGTGAACTTCTAAATAATGTACGGTGAATGGAAGATCTACAATAAATTAACATTATATTTCTTGCCTATTAAGTAGGTAAGAATGTATATTTTGCACCCTAAAGTAATTGTTCAATTCATGACATGGACATTCACTTCATGATCTGGAACCAAATCGTGTAATTGGTTTTTTTTTTCAGAATTTGCACTTTCTTTTTGCTAGTTCGAGAAATGGAAAACATATTTCTTCACTTTATGGAATCCTCTAAAATTACACAATCTGGACGAAACAATCGTCCATTTAATGAACTGTAGCAATGTCATCGTACACGATTCACTAATAATATAAATCGACAGCAACCTACCGGTATCAGGGTAATTATATGACCCATGATTGCCATTTCGCCCTTGCATGTAAAAAATACGAAAATGATTGGCATTGAGGTGACCTGATATTCATCAATTTCAATATACTGATCTAGGTATGACTAAAACAATAAAAACATGTTCTATTACAAAAACAACATTTCAAGAAAATCAGGCCAATTGTTCTGGCTTCGGTTGTATATTAATGGAATTTTGCATAATCTCGTTATTGTCGTACAGCCCTTCTAATAGTAGTAGTAGTAGTATTTTTGGGGAGACTGATGTCTAGCAACTAGGCCTTCATATGCCCTTTTTGCTTACCCCGTGGACAAGGTCTAGGCATGCAGAGTACCAGGTATGTACCTTAGTCCTACTTTATTTTTAAAAACCTCACCGGGATCGGGGATCAAACAACTCTCGACCCTTAGATCAGTAGCCAGAATGCTTACCACTGAGCTATGGATTCCGGCACAGCTCTTCTAATGTTATGTTATCTCATTTTCCATCTATATACCTTCGGCGTGTATTCAATCGGGTAAGCCAAGTAATAATTCAGCTGTTGCAATTTCCATGTCTAATCCTTCGCTTGATGTAAGACCTTTCGAAGCTTTTTTCATTAAATTGTTGTTCTAGTACAATTTTGATCACTTCTAAACCATCTTCATTAAAAATGATATTAAACATTGATTTTGAACATTTGCAAGATGAAAGATCGACTAGGAATTACCACCAAACAAAAATTCATATAGGATAATGTACTATAGCTATAAAAAGATGTTGGTTATGTATCTAACTTTTTATTCGGTTTTGCATCATAGTATTTTTTCCAGTAATGAATAAAAGTTATCTTCAACTTCAAATATTATCGCGAACTGAACTTGTTTGTATCTTGAGTTACACTAACAGGATAACTCGAGAGCCGTCCACAAATTGTACACAGGCATTGCTACAGTTCATGAAGTGGATAATTGTCATGTCCAGATTGTGGAGTTTTAGATCATTTCATAAAGTGGCGAAATAATTTTCCATTTCACAAACTGGACAAAAAGTGTATCCAAATTGTAGAAAAAACTAAAATTACACAATCTGGCTGGACCATTTCAGCAATTGGTTGTCCATTTCATGAACTGGTGAATTACACTAAGTGGGTGCAACAAATCCAAAAGTAAGTGGGTTTAATAATACAACATTATACATCTTAACAATAATTGTTGAATACCCACAAAAATACACCCTTTATCAATTGCCGCATGTATGGTACAACGTCACTTGAGAACGGCTCTACCGATTTGGCTCACTTTTTTTGTTGTGTTTGTAATTGTCAGGACAAGGTTTGTATGAAAGAAAATTTTGAGAAAATCCACCAGAAAAGTCGGAAAATTCGGAAAATCAATGATTTTGTATGGTATTTTTGTACGGGATTTCGTATGTTTTCGTTATCATACCCGGACAACGCCGGATAGGTCACAGCTAGTAACGAATAAAATATTGAAAACGAGTACTTTTCCATTTGTTTTTCGAATAGCTGTAATTAAATTGTTCAAATAACAATTATATATTGGTAATTATCGACCCCCTACCAGTAAAGGATGGAAAAATACCTATCGAAAGAGGTGTCAGGCAAGGGAATACTATCTCCCCCAAGATTTTTACTTTTGCCCCGTTTTTAAAATGTTGTTATGGGAAAAAAAGAGAATCAATATCGATGGTGCTTACCTGAATCACCTGCAATTTGCAGATGATACAATCATCATCAGTAGAGACGAAGAGGAATTAGAATAAATGTTATTGGAACTAAATACAGCCTCGCAGATCATAGGACTCCAAATGAATCTCAATAAAACAAAAGTAATGTCCCATTCCCAAAAACAATTTCATATAAACAATTATAATATAGTAAATGTCGACGAGTATGTATACCTTGGCCACTTAACTTAGCTAGGCAAACAAAATCAAGCTGCAGAAATTACAAGAAGGGTAAAACTAGGTTGGGCGGCCTTTGCATATCTGAGTTGAGTTCTAAGGAACAAGAAGGTGCCGATTAGTATAAGATCGAAGGCATAAAACACTTTCATTTTGCCCGTAATAACCTAATGACACCGAGACGATGGCACTTACGCGAAAGAGCGCTACAAAATTGGAAACAGAACAACGTGCCATGGAAAGAGCTATGGTTGGTATAAGCCTAAGAGACCATATCAGAAATACAGGCATTAGACGACGCACAAATGTTACCGATGTCGTACAAAGGATCGCGAGGTTGAAATGGAACTGGGTTGGACATGTCGCTTGCAAAACATCAAGGGAATGGGTGAGTATTACAACATGGCGACCAAGAACAACCAAAAGAAGCGTCGAGCGACCACAGAAGAGGTGGCTTGACATTATCAGAACAATCGCTGGGAACACATACCAAACCACACAAAATAGGACAAATTGGAAAAATCTAGGGGAGGCCTATATCCAACTGTGGATGAAGGAAGGCTGAGAAGAAAAAGAAGACCAGTAAAGGCGGTGTTCCACATTGGAACAGTGCTTGGGTCAATTATGTTTTAATGTATATAAATCATTTATTACATTTCGACACTGAAGGTATTAGATCCACCTGGACAGATGACACCGCAATTCTTCTCTAGAGGGTGCATTGGCGTACGCAACATACGAAATTTCATGCTAATTCTGAGACATTCAAATATTGGATTCTTTAATTATTTTACAGCAAAATTTCATTTGATTATTCTAAAGTCACCATTTGGGGCAAGCTGAGCATTTTCTCTTGGCTCAGTTCAAAAATACTTTAAAAATCTATTAGCTAAATATTGAAAATTTTTATCAAAATATTCATTCGACCTTGATCACGCTCAAAATTTGACAGGTGACAAACTTAGTCAAAAATTGGTACATCGAATACAAAAATAAGCAACTTTACTCAAGGACCCAACACTGAAGTGCATTTTTCATTAAAGGGCAACTCATTTTCAGAAATTAATCGAGTCAATAAAGCCTTTTTCTCGGAAGTCCTCAGAAACAGCTCCGATGTTTTTTTTAATTTTGTTTTTTTATATTATTTGAAATAAGAAACCTTTTAAAGCGGAGACGAAATTATGTTTATACCATATCCATTGAAAATGAAGAAAAAAGAGATATTTATGATATGTTTTCATATTACTATTGAAAATAATTGTTATATTTTAATATACAAACAATTCTTATAAACATGTTTTTTAATAAACAATTAAGTATAAGTTATTATTCTGTAACAATGAGATAAAATTAATTTATGGACAAAAATAGGAAAAGTTTATTAATTGTAGAAATTTTTTTATTAATTTTTGTACAAAAAAGAAATTTTAATTTTCATCTAAACTATACGTTTCGGAGACCTCATCTTCTTCAAGTGGTTTTACAACGAGTTTATTCAACAAAAACAATGTTAATAAAATATGTAAATATTAAAAAAGATTATTTTTTCTTTATTCATGCATTCACTGGATGTGATACTACATCCACTTTCTACAACAATGGTAAAAATATTTTTACTAAAATGTTTAATGACGATCAGAAGTTACGTGCAGCAGCTGAAACTTTTATGGTTGAAGAGCAATGTGAAGAAGTGCTATTTGATAAAGGATTTAATTGTATTCTTACAATGTATGGTGCTAAAACTTCCAAGAATTTGAACAAACTGCGATATAAACGTTTCATAACATTAGCTTCAAAAAATAAAAGCGTACAACTTAATTCCTTACCTCCGACAGAAGATGCAGCAAAACAACATATTAAGAGAGTCTACTTACAAGTCCAACAATGGAAAAATAATTCTTCAATATCTCCTGAAGAATGGGGTTGGAAAAGAGATAATTATTTAAAACCAATCAAAATGACGAAACCAGCAGCACCTGATAACATTTTAAAAATCATATTTGCTCTTGCAAAACAGGATGCGGTTCAGCGTGTGGCTGCAGAAAAAGTGGTCTTAATTGCTCACCTGCCTGCATTGTTTGCAGTGGAAGTGACTGCAATAACCACCCACCACTTGAAGAAGATGAGGTCTCCGAAACGTATAGTTTAGATGAAAATTAAATTTTTTTTTGTACAAAAATTAATAAAAAAAATTCTACAATTAATAGTTTTCCTAATTTTTTTCCATAAATTAATTTTATCTCATTGTTCCACAATAATAACGTATACTTAATTGTTTATATAAAAAAAATGTTTAGAATAATTGTTTGTATATTAATATATAACAATTATTTTCAATAGTAATATGAAAACATATCATAAATATCTCTTTTTTCCTCATGTTCAATAGATATGGTATAAAAAAAAATGTCTACATAATTATCATTCATATTGTTTAAACAATATAAATAATTTCGTCCCCGCTCCAGAAGGTTTCTGATTTCAAATAATATAACAAGTTACAAAATCTGGTGTGATACACTCACACAACTTCCTTTTACAGTGATCTTATAATTAGCCAAAAATTTGATTTTTAATTTCTAAGCAGTTGCAAATTCTACAAAAACGGTACAAAATAGAGAGTTAGTTGAAGAGACAATTTTTTTCTAGAATTTTAAGCTGAATTCAAAAATGTAATAATATACCGGGTGATGCATTTAAAATAGGAGTTAATAAAAAAATTTTTAAAAACAAAAGAAACCCATTTTAGAAGTATTCAACTGGAAAATCACCTATGTCACAACAATACACATTAAAAATTTCATAAAAATATAAAGTTTGAAAAAATCGTTAGAACCGTTTTTAAAAAAATCGAAAAAAACTGAAAAATCACAAGAGTAAACACCTACTTCCGGTTATGCGATTTTCGTCAAAAGCTTGCTCTTTCATCTACATAGTACACAAAACTTATATATGAAGTTTCAACGCCATACCTCTTTTCGTTTTTGAGATATTCTGTTCACAGACACACAGACAGACAGACAGACCAATGAATAAAAATATGTTTTTTGGGACCAGCGGACTCTAAAACGTGAAGATCTGTTGAAAACTCAATTTCGAATTTTTGGGGTGAATCCAATACTTCCTTTATCGTAAAAGGAAGTAAAAAAACATTTTTTTTTAAATCATCAAAATTGGAGCTGTTCTTGAAGATTTCCAAAGATTGCTTGTTTTATATATTCATTGACGCGACTAAATGCTTTAACATCTATTTCATAAAATTGCTGTCAAAGTTTGACAATTAATAGCTGAGGTCACTTTGGAGTTTTTATTACACATTTAAATATCTTATCAACATTTTTAATAATACCTATTAATTTTAAGTTTAGGGCAATAAAAAATGCTAATATTACGCAAATATGCATGTAGTGTCTTTTAAAAAAAGTAAATGGAATTTATCTGTAAAATCATTAGGTAAGCCAATATTTGAACACTTTGAAATTAGTATAAAATTTGCCGTTACGTCCTCCTATATAGCACCTTGTATATTACTGTTTCATAAAACAACTTAAAAGACACCGCCGAAACTGCTCTTAAATAAACCAAACCCTGATTGACCAACGTTAAAGACCAAATAAATTATGCTATATATTCAGATAGAAGTTTTCTGAGTATATAAATTGATTAGTACCTCATATTAACTTGCTTTGTAACAAATTGAGATCAGTTTTATTCCTTTTAAGTAAAAAAAGCATGCTAGATTTGAAACTAATATATATAATATAATATAATATTTATTTATTTATTTTGTATTTACATAATTTGATCAACAAATAAGTACAATAACTAAATAAACAAATGAACAATTTCCCTCACTTAAGTTCCATAAAGAAACTTGTGCGTGAGATTTAAAAACTATATGTACACAACACTCCCGAGCACCCAAAATATATACATGCACCTATATATATATGCTAAGGCCGATGGCCAAAACCGGAAAGCGAAACAGAGTGCGACTTTAATCAAATATTTTATGTAATTCTTGTCTTGGATAGTTTAATAGCCATAGTTTAATTTTATTTATATACTTTGTATATGTTGTTTCATTTTTTATATGTAAAGGTAATGCATTAAAAATTTTTATGTATAAAAATGTATAACTTCTCTTACCATGTTCTTTCTTGACAGATGGAATGTTGAGAATTTTATTGGTTTTATTTCTGGTAACGTATATGGTTTCCTCAATTTGACTATTAGCCAAATTTGGTTTGAGAAATAATTTTTGTAAAACTATTTTAGAAAATAACTGTCTAATATCCATGATTTCTGCTTGCGTGAAGAGTTCATCTGAATTAACTCTCCATTCTTTTCGCAGTATTATTTTTAAAATAAGTTTTTGTGCAACTTCTAAATTATAAAGTGTGGACTTATATACACCCCCCCAACCTATAACACCATACGTTAGATGCGTTTCAATTAAAGCTTTATAAATTCTTTTAAGTATATCAACTGGCAGAAATTCTCTTAACTGTTTAAAAACATAACAAAAACCACGTATTTTTTTAACTAGTAATGATATATGTGCATCCCACTTTAAATTAGAATCAATAGTGATTCCTAAATATTTAATTTCTTCTGATCTTGCTATATAAACTGAGCAGCTACATTGTTTAAGATCACAGTCTGGGTTATGTATAACTATTTTATTGTATTTTGGAAGCGAGTTTTTGTATGATGCAAAAGCAATGAATTTGCTTTTTTTGATATTTATTGTTAATAAATTACTATCGAACCATAGTTTAATGTATTTTAAGTCCTCGGTTACTTTACTTTCCAGGCTAGCCCAGTCTTCAGCATCATAAACAACTACCGTATCGTCTGCGTATGATATAATTTGTCCTCGTCTATTGGCCATAAGTAGATTATTTATATATATTAAAAATAAAATTGGCCCGAGTATGGTGCCTTGTGGCACACCATTTTTAATGATTAATGGATCACTTAGTGTGTTACCAATTTGGACGTGTTGATTTCTATTGGTTAAATAATCCTCTAAAAGTTTATTTGCATTTCCTCTGATCCCCACCGAATCTAATTTTTCCAACAATTTTGAATGACTTACTGTGTCGAACGCTTTAGCTAAATCCAAAAAAACTGCTATTGTTGGTTTACTGTCATCAATATTGGTATAAATTAGGTGAGTTAATTTAGCTATCGCATCTTGTGTACTTAATTTGGGTCTAAAACCGAATTGATTATCTGACAGTAAATGATTTTGTACAATAAAATTTTCTAATCTAGATTTTAGGACATTTTCAAATATTTTTGCTAAATTTGATATCAAAGATATCGGACGGTAATTTTCCAAAAGCTGCTGATCGCCTCCTTTATGAAGAGGTTTAACTACTGCAGTCTTAAAGTGATCTGGACATACAGATGATTCAAAAGAAATATTTATGATTTTCATAATAGGTAATGAGATATATTCAGAAATTTCTTTTAATATAGTTGCAGTGATACCGTCTAGACCCGGAGATTTATTACTTTTCAGTTGATAAATATATTTTTTAATTTCCATAACATCAACAGGGCCAAGAAAAATAGTTTTATTGCATTTTATAAGTGCCTGATTATCCACTTCCACATTGGGTATGATTTTTTTGGCCATACTATCTGCAACGTTAATATAATATTTATTAAATTCATTAGCTAGTTGTTTGGCATCGTTAATTACTTTTTGATCAATCTTAATACTTTTTATGTTAGTAGTCTTGCGTTCCTGATTAAGAGAATTTTTAACAGTTTGCCACATTGATTTAGTATCCCCTGGGTTTTTATTAAATTGATTTTTATAATAACTGCTTTTTGCCTTAGATATTAGACCGTTAATTCTATTTCTGTAAAATTTATATTGCCGTAGCGCTTCTTCATCTTGAAATTTTTTATATTTCTGAAAGAACTGATCTCGAATAGTTATAGACTTCACTAGGCCATTAGTTATCCAAGGTTTTCTATGAACTTCAATTTTTCTCTGCTTGACTTCCACAGTACTTAATTTTATGTAATTTGTAAGTTTGTTTACAAAATCATTTGTTATTTTATTTAAATCCCCCTGCTTGAATGTTTCACTCCAACTCTCATTAGTTAAATATTCTTTAAGTTTTGTAAAATTTACTATCTTCTTAGATTTGTTTTTAGAAGTATGGCATACAACTTTTACAGAATTAATACACAATAATATCGGAAAATGATCAGTAATTTTAGATTCCAGAATGATTGGGATTAATGCATTGGAATCAGACTTAGTTTTTATAAATATGTGGTCAATACAAGATTTTGCTGTATTTTCAATTCTGGTGTAATCGTTTATGCATGATACAAATCCATATTCATACAAAGAATTCAGATAAGAGTTTGCCGTTAGTGTATCGCGTAATATGTCTATATTAATATCTCCGACTATAATTTCCTCTTGATTAACACACATTTCATGCAGGTACGATTTAAAATTTTCTAAAAAACTATCTATATTCGTAGACGGTGGTCTGTACACAACTGTTAGACAAATGTTTCGATTTTCGAATTTCAAGTGTAAACGCAAACATTTTATTACTCCAATACAAACTACTGAATGATGAAAATTTATTGAGTTTTTTATAAATACAATTACACCATCATTCTGATTAATTTCACCGTTATTATAAACAACAGTGTATCCACGAAGTATGAAATTTTCACAGTTGTATACCCTCCACGTCTCTGATAGTGCAATAATATCTAATGAAAAAGAAAATTGGTTTAACCACACTTGCAATTGATCGAAATTTTTATTAAGGCTACGAATATTTGTGTGACAAATTTTTAAACCTGAATTGTTATCTAACTTAATATTACAACTGTTAACATTTTCCAAGCGTATCGAACTGATTTCCTGGACACTTATATCTTGCAAGTTCTTAGCCATATCAATAGACAAAGATTTGAACTATTATTTAAAAACTTTTTTTACACCGTGATGTCTGACATACCTGTTACTCGTATCACAGACGATGTATTATCTTTGCGCACAAACAACTTGCCATTTTTAAACCACACGAATTTGAACAGTTTAATATCACCCACCTTTTTATTTCTTGCTTCGTAAAATAAATTTCTGTAATACGTAGTCATGTGTTCGTTAACATAGATTGGCTGGGGTACGATGTCATTATATAACACAGATGTATTTGGTTTTCTGCACTTAGCCTTACTCAAAAAGTCGTCACGAGTTATTCTATTGGAGAACTGCGCTACTATTGGTTTTTTGGAGGGATTAGAGGATTTTACCCGGTGTGCAGCTTGCAGATAATGAAAATATTGATTATGCCATTTTTTAGTACAATTGAATTTACGATATGGTATAATTCGTTAGGGTGGAATGCTCATATGTATTATTTAAAGATCTCACAAAAGTATTTCCTTAAAATTAATTTTATCAAGGATTGCATCTTCTCAAGATAATTACAATATTAGCAAAGCTATTTGTCTGACATTCGACTATTTGATTCTCAACATAAAACAAATTATAACCTCAAACTGATTGAGCACGAGTATAATACGAGATATAAAGTTCAAGCAGACCTAAAGGGGTTCCCGTCCTTTACAACTTTTGGATAGGCTCACAGCCGATACTAGCTCAATATTTTCGGCTATTGTGGTCGTGCGTAGGCTTAGATAATGGATGTCTAGAGCTATTAAAAAAACAAAATGGGCACCGCATACCATCTTGCGACAACGATAACTTATGTCTGAGCAGTTTGACTATTTCCACGTTCCGTTAAGAGTTTCTTTCTCCACACGAAACCTAATCTGAAATTAAACCATAAAAACATCGATCGATCACATCAGGAGAAAATACCAGAAGTACTTGAAATATAAGTACCAAGGCTTTAATGAATATATAGTCGGAAGGTCAAACGCGATTGATCAAATAAAAAGATTAAGTTGTCGGTGACATGTAATTGACGCCAAATTCATAAGTGCAAAGGAATTTGGGAGTTATTCGCACATTTAGATTCAAGTTAATAATGACATTACTTTGGGTTCATGATATTCAAAACAACCCAAAAAGTTACAGTTAATATATTTTATCTTCATCGGTGTTGTTATAGACTATTAACCCAATTTATTTTAGTATCGTTAAGAACTTACCGCACTGAGTACATTGAACCAGAATTTATTGATGAAGATAAAATATTGAACAATACACGTTTGCTTATGGTACTTAACAAAACTCGTTTGATTGCTGCAAAGCGGCCACCGCCTCGTTTTGGCAATCAAACTCGTTTCGTTAAGATGCTCATAATCAAACTTATATCGTTAATATCTATAAAAAGACTACACCGCATGCATAAAATTCAAAAAATATAAAACTCAGAAGTTTAATTGTTCAATTATTAAAACAGGCAGTGTCACAACAAATTCATGACATTAAATAGTATGCGAGCATTACATTAACAAAGCGGAATTAAAAAGTCACTGAAATTGCACACTAAAATTACAAAATATGATCTGTAAAGTTAATAGTGTTACGCAAGGTTTATCGCAAAGGTATCTCGAGAACAAAAAGCATTTATAATTAATAAAAATTACGGCATTATAAAAAGGAGCTTACGCTGGACGGCATGAGCGCTAAATTAATTGGACCCATCTACTATTTCAACAATATATAAAGTTATATAAAATTTGAAATTACTTAAAATAATGTAACTATGATCAAGCAAGCAAAAAATCGTAAATAATAAATATTTGGGTTACAAGTTACGAGCGCGAATTCATTAAATTGACTTCAGTGCACCATTTTTATGCCGAACGGGCTGGGTATTCCCTACGACATGCGCTCCTGATATTTATTGAAAGATATACAGATACTGAACTCAGACAGGCGGCATGATGGTTTACCACTGCTACGGAAGGAACTCCATAGATGAAATAAAATAGCAGAACCTAACCTCCACTGCCCTCAGTGTCGATCGATCGCAGAAAATCATGACCAATCCAGGAATTGACTCGCCAAAAGCAGCAATCCCTTCAAAAGACGGCACGCGGCCGCAAATAAGGTCTTGCATGATGGCTGCGTTTTCATCCGCAGAACAACGGCAGGAACTATTGGTTTGTACTAATGTAAAAGGAAGCTGAAAACTGCTCGTAAAAGGAGGCCTTAGATGTTGATAAGCATAAAATGTTGCTGGCAAGTTAATAGATAACACATAACAAAAATTTGAGTACATCCGGTCCTCGACGCGGGATTACAACAGCTTAAAGGAGTTGCCATCAACTTTGGGGCATGAATCATTTTACTACAAACGGCAAACAATTATAACTCAAGCCCGATATTAAACAGTCTCAATTACTCTAGCCAGCTTTAAATTGTACCAAACAAACGTTCAGGTCAAATGGCTACATCGGATGGTCCTGCAGCTACAGTGAAAACGGCGTGCGGTTCTTTTCTAGAATTAACAAAGGGTGTTCAAATTAACAGAAGGCGTCCAATAGTCTTTTACAAGCGATAAGTCCATTAACTTGCAAGAACTCCTAAACTCACTAAACTACTATGCGTAACCAATTCGCTACGACCTGAGAAAGGGATCGATATTTCAATACCTTGCATTAGATACACAAGATCGTGTTTTAATACTCTCAGCAATGCGAGGCGGCGTTGACAAAACAAATAGCAGCGAGACTGCATAATTAAACACCTGTGCAAATGAAGGCATAGCAAGGACTCTCAGCAACAATTGCTAACCGAAGAAGCAAAGCGGGGGTTACAAGAAGGACTCAGCAACAAAGTAAAAACTCAGCAATGATTACAAATTTTGCTACCAAATTAGTAGCACACCTTAGCTACTAAGACTTTAACGACTCAAATTCAGTTCTTCTGCCTACAGCCCAAGGCTTAAATCGCGACGCCAAAACAATCCGCATTCAAATCCGATGGGTAATTCAGGCCCAAATATCTTTGATAAATCAATCATACAAATCCACAGTCACGCGAGGGAGGTAGGACCTTATTTTTGCCTTTATAGGTCACTATAAACTAACCCTAAACTAATACAAAGGTTAATACGACGTATAACGCGGCCGATCACTTAGAAGACGCTTGCAGAAGAGATCGATAAACAAAAGGCATCGCCGCAGGTGCACGGAAATCATTGAATGATACTTGGCCTAGTTAAGCATAAGAACGAATCAATGATCCATCTCGCGGGACTCAACGCAGTTCAAAACGAGTGCAGCGACCTCAGTGACTGTACAAAGTTGAGCTTTTCGGGCAGGAGAGACCAAAATGCATAAATGGACGGCACAATTAATGGACCAAGTACTTTTCTAAGTCGCGGCTTACGTCTTAACTCTTATGGCAATAGGAAGATACTATTTCCAGGAAAGAGCACAGGAAGGTTTCCAATTTTCAAAATACACCAAAAATTATCTAAAATGAATCTACGGATCATGCTCCATACATAGGAGCTTAAAGTGACCTAATTCCAAAGGCACAGCATCACTATATTACAAAGGAAGAGTTTTTTTAACTTACCAGAAAAAAACCATTAGGAAAATATCACAAAAAACAATCGGACAGTGTTTTCACAACTAGACGTATATTGTTTCTGGTATTTATTCCCTGCTTCTTCATAACCTCAAAATGTTCAAATGTTAATATATTCAAAAGCATAATTAAAGACAAGTTGACACGTCTAGTTTTTTGTTTTGGCAATGCACGAATTGTTTTGAATGTCGATCATTGACTGACGCCTTTTTAGGCAAACCTTGGTGTGTCTATCACGCGCCAGACAAAATCAATAACTAAGAATTTACTTCCGACTGCCTACTATTTAATTAGGCAAACATAGGTGTGAGCTATACAGTGTATCTGACGGCAAGCGTAACATAGGGTAACGCCAATACTAAATTTTGCTAAACGTCAACTAGGGCCGTGCAAGCTCAGCGATGCATTTGTAGGATGTGTCTTTTTGCATGCATAAAATGCGTACATTTGCATCGTTCCTCTCAAGTTGTCAATTGAGCTAGATTATTCTAATTTGGCTATATTACAACTCATATTTCGTGCAGTTTTATTTTTACTTATAACAAAAATTAACGCAGTGTAACTATTTTAGGAAACCGTGACATTCTGAGATTTCGCACTTATTTAGCCATAATAAAGTGCAATTATGTCAAATCAGCAAAAAAAATGAAATTATCTGCCGAGACCGCCATGTTGAGGTGTACAACAGATTGTGTGCGAAAGATGAATTTTTCAACTTGTTTCACACATAATTTTTGTAATTCCGTTAAAATCATCATAATCGTATATCAGGTTATTAGAAGTAAAAGTTATGCTTTATGTGGCGTGGCTGAGTGGTTTATCTGCCGAGCTTGCAGATAAGTACAGCTGAGCCACATAAAGATAATTTCGCTTCGAATAACATATAGATTGTTTTCTTCAAACGTTGATAAACAAATTATTTAAGGAATTATTTTAAGGTAGACGTTGTCAACAAAATCTAAAAAACGGCTGTCAGTTAACCCGCTTCAATTTGGAAAGAATTTGTAAGTAGCCATACTTTGCAATTATATACAAGTTTTTTGAGTGTTATATATTCATTCTTTAACTTTTAATATATCAGCGCACCCCTCCTGAAATAGCAAAGGCCGCCAAGACGGTTATAAATCATTTGGTGCCTACAAAATCGGCCAATATTTATCAAGCTGCATATTTCCGTTCTATAAGTTGGTGCAAAAAGGAAAATATAAAAAGTTTTACCGAAAATATGTTTCTGGCGAATTTTTAATATTCGCTTACATCAAACATTTGAAATATAATATTGCTTTTATTGAAAAACTGGTTAAAATCATGTATTATTGTCACAAAAATACAAAAATATTTTAATTGCTGCGGAATGATTGAATCAACTGAATATACAGGGTGTACCCGGAATAAGTAGACATTGCTTAACCGTAGATTGCTGGGCTTAAAATAAGACGACTTAATTCAACTGACCTATATCCATTGTTATCATAAAAGAGTCTCCGTTGGCTAATCTCTCAAAACAAATACACAATGTGACTACTTGGATACAGTTGCCGGCCGACCAGCTAGTTTTGGAGAAGGCGTATTCAGTTCTTTAAATTACTTAAGAAGGGCGCTAACGGATTTTCTATCAAATAACGGCAAGTGTATGCAGGCATTCAAAAGAGAATACGTAAACTCAGGTAGCACAATAAATCTGAAAGAGAAGCTCAACTCAAGTATAGGTCGCAGAATGCAAATATCACAGTATAATATCCAAGAATTTAGGAACACAGTACATATAAATATCACAATCTAGATCTACCATCAGAATCGAAGGTGGCCACAATATGACATGCCACAACTAATTATATTTAGCAAAGTACAATTAATACTCACAGTATTTAACACACCAATAAAGCAATAGCCCTATTCCACACATTAAAACAGATTTATGGGCACGCAAAGATTACAGCGGCAAATCCGGTGAGTGCTTGGTATCGCAGGAGACGCACAATGCGATTCTAGGTGCGAACTCACAGCCAAATGATGTCACAATATTCGGAATCGTTAGTCCCCAAATCCGGGCGGCCAGAAGCTGGTGGCTCGAGGGGACTTCACCGTGCGATGCAGAGACAAATCAGACCTGAAGGTAAGCTTCTTTGTCGGATCCTGTCCTGTGCTCAAACAGCAGGGGTCAAAGCGGGTCCGGAGATCCAGAAAAATACCATCGCACGAAACGTCCGCACGTGCAAGTGAAGACCAGCTGCAGCTGAAGCCTCAATTTGGCCCTCCGGCACGAGGTGCTATATAGAAGGACAAAAGCCACGATAGCATACAACTTACAGAATATTTCGAAGCAAACTCATTACTTACCCCGGATAAAATTCCAGGCAATTTGCGAAACACGTGGCAGCATGAAAGTTCCGCCAACGGCGTGGGAGTCAAGCTTCCTTCATATCGAAATTCGGGGACTAGGAAAATCCACTCCAAGAGTGTAAGCTCACATAAACACCATCAAAACTAACGGCAGCCCAAAATTAATCCTCTGAAATTCTAACTGCCAAAAACGTTACTAAACACCAAAAAAAGCCCCAAGTGGACGTGAAACTGTTACAGGAGAAAACGGCACTTAAAACCAAAGAAACTTGCAACAATGATCTGTTCTAGCTAGCTTTCAGTCGAGACAAGCGCGGTGCAAGGCACCTGAAATTGGTTTGCTTATTACTTCAAAATGGATGTACGTCAAGAATGAAATAGAGGAAGGAGCCCCACGGTTAAAATCAAACTCAAGGTCTTCACAACGTCTCTAACCAACACATTCGGGGGAAAAATAGTGAGCTGGAGATCGTTTACTTGAATTTTCTTTCTGCTAATAATTTGGCTGTAAAAACACGTTGTGCACATCTACCTTAAAACAAAATTCAACAAAATACCAAATAATATTTAAATATGTACTATAATGACAATACCAAGTTTCAAGAAATTACGGTGCAATAGTCTTAAGACTAATTTCAACTAATTATTTCCCTATGCAGCAGCACGAGAATACAAACTATGGAAAGATTAACTTCAAATACGCAAACAGCAACCAAGAAGGCATTCTAAATTCCCTGAATGGGTGACTTAATCGTAAATGTACACATTTAGACTATAACACTTCCAACATAAACCGAAATTTAAGAATGCAAGCACTTAAAAAATGATAATAAATTGGTGATACTAAACACAGCATTACTCAAATACATTTTACCATAGCAGAAATGGAAAACTCGTTACAATACCTCAATCCAGAAAGAAAAAAGGCAGTGTCTTGCAGTTTGCTCACCACGTAGAACAGATCGCGAAAAAAGGTGTTCCTGGTTAGTCCTGAGAAGGACTGATATTGTACGTCTTTATACGTACACTCGTGCCTACCCCGGGGTTTGAAACCGGGACCGCTGATCCCTGTGATTACTAGTCTGTCACTCTTACCACTAGGCCACCAGCGGGGTTATATATTTTAGTTATACACGTATATATATCTTACCGCTGTATGCGCAGTAGACTCTATTTTTTTCATTCTCTGCGTAGTAGTGACATCCAAATGGGCTTTAGTTCTGCGTGAGCCTGGCTAATTAGTTCTACTGCCAGCGCTATGTATGTAACTTCTTTCAACTTCCTACGGAACCTGTTTTCCTCTTTAGCTACAATTGATTCCATTATATGTGGTGGAGACGTGTTCTGCAATCTTGGATTTGATGGTTTCGCCCTTTCTAATATTTTTTGAGGTATTCCGATAATCTGACTCGTATGGGTCGTTGTGTTTCCCCTATGTATTGACTTCCACACTCGCACGGTACGCTGTAGATACAGTTCTTTGAACTCTGATCTTTGTTCTGAGGCTTGGTATGCGTCATAATGCCTCTTAGAGTTATTGTGGACTTGAAGGCAGTTCTTATATTAAATCTGTTTCCGACTCTTCTGAGTTTGTCGGAAACTCCTCGTATGTATAGTACTACGGCCGTGGTTGTTAGCTCCGTTTTCTCATCCCCTGCCGGTGTTGTATTTCTGTCCATCTCTTTTAGCGTTTGGTTTAGAATTCTTTTTGGGTAGCCATTACCTTGCAGAATTTCTGTGATTATCTCAATTTCCCGTTTAAGGTCTTCTTCCTCCGAGCATATGGTCTTGGCTCGGCTATATAGGCATCTCACGACGCTACGTTTCACGCTATTGTGATGGTTAGAATCGTAGTGTCGGTATCTCCCCGTATGGGTTGGTTTTCAATATACCTTTGTTTGTACAGTGACAACATTCTTCTGGACTAGTGCGTCTAGGTATGGGAGTTTGCCTTCCGATTCTATTTCCATTGTGAACTTAATTGATCGGGGTTGATTATTGAGATGTTCCAGAAAGCCGTCCAGTGTCTCTCTTCCATGGGGCCATATTACAAACGTATCATCTACGTATCGCAGCCATAGACTAGGCTTGTTCTCATATTGAGATTTAGCTCGTTCTTCAAAGTCTTCCATGTAGATGTTACTGACTACTGGAGATAGTGGAGATCTCATGGCCACTCCAAACTCTTGTTGGTAGAACTGCTCGTCTGCTTGGAAGTATGTGGTCTTAATGCAGATCGTTAACAGCTCCATTATTGTATCTACCTGTAGATCTGTGCGTTCGGCAGTGTGTCATCCAATTCCAGCCTGTTTCTGATGATTGCTAGTGCGTCATTTGTCGGCACATTTGTGAAGAGCCTTACTCTGTCAAAGCTCACCATCATGTCATTCAGAGCTATGTGAGTTTGTTTGATTTTGTCTACAAAGTGTTCAGTATTTTTCACGGCGGATGTTCTTTTGGCCGCAAGTGGGGATATTATTGTTAACAGGAACTTTGATAGAGGATGACATGTTGAATTTATGGAACCAACTATCGGTCTTAAGGGTATTCCATCTTTGTGTATCTTGGGTAGACCGTATAGCTGAGGCAATTTGCTGTAATGCGGAGTAAGTTTCATTCTCTGGAAATTTGAGAACTGCTCTTTATGTTTATACAGCGTCTGGTATATTTTTCTATCGATCTTCGGTGTTGGGTCTGCGGGAAGTTTCTTGTATTCCGTCGCGTTGGGTCTTAGATTTTCTCTGTGTAGGTGTTTGAATCCATGATCACTGTTGCATTGCCTTTGTCTGCAGGTAGTAGCTTAATGGTAGCTTCGTTTTTGAGAACTTTGATCGCTCTAATCTCCGCTCTGGTGAGATTGGGTTTAATTCTCCTTGATGGTTCAAGGGCTTCCCTTGCTCTCCATCGATACTCTTCTGGCTTTAGGCGTGCTTCTGTTTCCTCAACGGCGGTTATGAGATCGAATTTCGGAATATACCTTGGCGTTACCGCGTAGTTTAGTCCCTTCTCTAGTACCGTCTTTTCAGTTTCGTTGAGCTGTCTGCTGGCTATTTTTATGACGGTCTTTCCACTAGTTTTTGCTGGAGTCTTATTCTTGATTAATTGGTCCAGCTTTCGTAGGTGTACCTGTTTTTGTTTTTCCTCAGCCTTATTGTAACTTAACTTTGTAGCTGCGCATATCCTCACAAAATCTTCTTCATGCCGTGTTCCTTATGGTGGTGTGAAGGTCTTCGATTTGCACGGGCTTATAAATAATTCATTTGAAAATACGACTTGGTATTCTCCTAGTATTGCAAGCATGAAAGAATTCAATGGACGGTTTTCCTTATCTGTGTCTAATCGATAATTGTTAAAAAACAATTATCTATTACAGATTTCAACATACTGTTACCATATGATGTAATAGTTGATATATTTTAGGAAGCTTTAAAAATGGAATGTAGTGTATTGCATTTCACACTGGAGCCACTATACTATAAAATTTTCAGCATTGGTCCAAGCCTTAAACAGCAAGGAGCGTATTGTTGTTCTTTATAAAAACCAACGTATTATGGCTCCCTCTTACTCATCAGTGATACTCCATAGTCAGTACCTAACCAAAAATTCCAAGAAGGAAGATATCTGGGGCCTGGGGTACAAATTTTATTTGCCTATGCTGAGCTTATGGGGTATGAAAATTGTAGTTGCGCGAGGTCTATTGATCGCAGAAGTACTAGTAATTTTGAAATACGTTGTCTTACCATCTTCATATCCAAAAATATTCTTCGCATCTGTAGTCCGGCCAGAGCAAAATGTTCATTTTCAAATTACAATGTCAAACACGTTGTTGCAGTACTGTTCTAAATGTATGATCTAAATATAAATATGTGTTATGTCGTATGCCGAAACAAGAATTTCGATAACTGCTTATAGCCCTAATATTATGTAAGTACCGTATGATCGAAAACTTTCAACGTCTAGAGGGCTGTGGATTTTTTTTAAATTAAATTTATGTTGGCAGTGATGAGTAAAGCTGCTTAATAATATAACCTATACAATTTTGACATATAAACTTAACTTTCACAGGATGTTTAATGCCGAGCACTAGGTGGTGCTGTGTATGGAAAATGCAGCAAATCATTTTGAATGGCTGTAATTGTTTTTGTTACTAACATTTTTATGTATTCAACAAGAATGTTTGTATTTGTTGAAATAACAGTCCTGACATAACCTTAAACTGACAGATATAAAATGCCAATGTGACTTTTACTACCACGACTGACAACAAAATTTTTTGACAAAATAATTCCACAGCCCTCTAGACGTTGAAAGTTTTCGATCATACTGTACTTACAGTGTACCCCATTGCTCGTGATACCTGCAGTTACAAAGAACAATCAACATGTGACATTTATAAAAGAGAAAATGCAAAGTCTCCGTCGAATACATATAACTTCAAGAAGGATGTCACTTACCTGAAATAGATCAGTTAGTCGAACAATAATTTCATTTTGTAGCACGCGGCATTTTTAAGTATATTCTAAACTTTTCTTTATTTGTAGTTTAGTTTTAGCAGAAATTGGGTACGGCATTATGGTAGTTAAGAATTGTTTATATTTTTTGCATGGTGATCATGAAAGTCGTATGTTTTTAACAAAAAATCGTAAAGAAATAGTAGTTTGTATACCAAGGCACTGAAGTAGGTATAACTTTTTATCACGAATGTGGATTTAGTTGCCGAGGCCCGTAGGGCCAAGGCAAATAAACCACATGAGGGATAAAAAGGAACTTCAGTGCCGAGGTGTACACTATGTTTTATTTGAAATCGAGAAATCGTGAAATTACAACATTTTAACCAAATTTTGTAGGTTATGTTCGCTCCATTGACGTTTATCTATCGCCTCGCCACCTACAAAAAAGTCGTAAAACAATGGATTACTTCACTGCCGATTTCTCGTATTTTAATGACGATTTCGGCGTACTTCACTGCCGATTTCAAATAAATACCATTTTTTGTAACAAAAAAAAATTTAAAGAAAGTAGTACCTACTTGATACAGGATGTGTAACTTGAGACACTTCCACATTTTTTGTGTGTGGGGGTTAGTAGGGCCTTCCCCAGGCCAATTTTATAACTTTAAAAAATTGTATTAAGTGAGTGACAGTTGTAATAACAAAAAAACAATATTTGTGGTTAAAAATAGTTAAGAAGAATGTAGTTCTTAAAAAATGGGAAGCACAACAATTTTAATAAATTTGGAAACATCAAAAAGTCTCAGTCACAGGTGCTGATATATCATAAATAGGAAAAAAATGAAAATCCCAATTCTAATCTACACATTTATGATCATTTTCCCGCGTTTAACAAAATGAAAGATTGATTCACATTTTGTTTGGGTAGTCTTTTATAAAAATATAATATTTTGTAGGGTAACTTGAGACATGCCGCGCGTATATCGAAGACAGTTGGGAGAGTGATGGAGTTACAATAACTTCAGGATTTGGAAAATACTCTGCAAGGGAAAAAATAATTTTTTAGAAGATTTGTTGCTAAGTTCTGAGAATTGATGGAGATAAAATAACTGTAAATTGTTTGTCTCATTATAGAGAATCAGGCAATTCTTTTATATTTCCTAATGTAATAAACATTGCAGATATCAATATCAATGAAATAAAATGTGTTTTGACTGAATCAGTCAGTTGTAGGGGAAAGTGTACGTTTGAAAGCGATATTAACTTATAAATAAGCCATAGTATTATCAAATTTTCAAATAATAATTTACGATACAAGTGAGTAAAGCTAGTCGCTCACTCGCGTTTTAACTTTGCCCCACTCGTGACTAAAGATGCTTTACGCATGTGTATCGTACAATATTTTATCTACGATAGGATCTAAAAAACACAGTAAATATAAAAAAATATTTAAACGTAAATTAGAATTACTAGCGCAATTTTACGTGGTTAAAAATTTTAAATCACGCTGCTACTGACGACGTGCTTAACGAAATCTTTTAAACACGTTGCTACTGACGACGTAAACTAATGGAAACATGTTATTAATAGTATATTACATACCGAGGTGGGAAGTGTTTCATTACTGTCGAGAGATTAGGTAGTTTACCGAGACGCGTAGCTTCGAGGTTAACTTTATCTCGAGACAGGGATGAAACTTTCCACCGTGGTATGTATACTATTTTATTTGCAATCATCTAATTTTAAAAATAACTACAATTGAATTCTGAATAATAGATATCTTGATGTAGCTAATATTTTTGTTACCATGAAAACAACCCACTCAATGTTTTGTTACCATGGAAACACCCCACTCTTCAGGTATGTAATATTTTTCGGGGTATGTAATAATTTCCTGGCTAGTTTCAAGTAATCATCTAGTTCCCAGCTGTTGTCATGTCATGAAATTGACACATTACAATGTGATTGCGAATAAACAGTATTACACACTTAAAACTGCCAACTAAAAGTCAATTTTACATACAGTAGTAGATAAAATTACAAATTCTACAAAAACCGTACATAATAGAGCGTTAGTTGAAGAGACAAATTTTCTCTAATATTTTTTAAGCTGAATTCAACATAATAATACACCGGGTGTTCTATTTAAAATTAAAAAAAAACATTTTAGAGATATTCAACTGGAAAATCACCTATCTCACATCAATATACATTAACAACGTAATAAAAATGTAAAGTTTAAAAAAAATCGTTAGAGCCGTTTTTGAAAAAATCGGAAAAACTGAAAAGTCACAAGAGCAAACACCATACTTCCGGTTATGCGATTTTCTTCAAAAGCTTACTCTCACATCTAGATAGTACACAAAACTTATATATGAAATTTCAACGCCATACCTCTTTTCGTTTTTGAGATATTCTATTCACTGACAGAAACGCAGACAGACAAACAGACCAATGAACAAAAACATGTTCAGGGGAGTCGAAAACGTGAAGATCTGTTAAAAAATCAATTTCGAATTTTTGGGGTGAATCCCATAACTTCCTTTATTGTAAAAGGAAGTAAAAATTGTCTCATGTAACCCCATTCTACGGTACGTTTTTCAATATTTTATTAAAATGTGAATTGTCAGTTTGGCAATCGTAAATTCTGAAGTCCTTTTCGACCAAATTTTGAGTTATAAAATATTGCTATGCAAAAAAATAATGTGTACAACACGTATAAAAATAACTTCTTTTATCTACGACCACTACTAAAAGTAGGCCTTTTAGCGCTAGCTTGTTTCACTAAAAGTGACGTTTTATAGTTTACCGTGTTTAAAGAAATCAGCTGTTTACTTTTAGCACATGTGCTAAAAGTGAAGCGAGGTTCAAAACTACAATTTCGAACTGCAAGTGAAGTTGTAAAGCTATTCTAGTTGCTTCTTGCGTTACAGATAAAGCGTTTTTGAAATAATTAAAGCGTTATGTAATGAATACAGTCATATGTGGAGTATCAATAATTACATTTCGTAACTCACCTTGACAGCACGGGCGTGGCCAAACAAAGGCCACCGCGGCGTAGGCTACTATTCATTATGACATAAATTAAAAGCGTCGCAGATGCAAACCTTTCTTAAATCGATATTTATGGATTAATAACGGTAAAATTAAGGTCTTAGATAAAATATTGTATGCAACGCGTGCTAAAAGTCGTTTATGCGCGAGACATGAAAATTATGAAACGAAGCCGAAGGCTGAGTTTCATAATTTTCATGTCTCGCGCATAAACGTCGACTTTTAGCACTTGTTTCATAAATAGCTATTACTGGTTTGATGCAAGCTCATAAAACAGTATCGCTTTCATAGTTAGTTGTATAGTCTGTTCACTAAACATAAAAACACAAAGTGGCCTTTGATTTCTAAAGTTTCATGAGTATACTTCAAAAATTCATCTTTTGTCCAGGAATGTACTTACAGAAAGTTACTAAAACAAATAGGTTAAGAGTGTGACATTTAATTAGCATCTGTCATAACAACTTTTATGGATGTTAAACAAATACTGTGTTAGATACTATTGATGTAGCATTTATTAATAGGTATTTTTATTACATTTTATAAAAGTTGAGGCAAGAATTTCCAGAATAGTATGTACTTTGACACTGAAATAATGAGATTTATTGTCATTTATAAATTCAAAGTCACCTTTATGCAGGTGTGGAAACCTTTGCAAAACAAAATACAGAATCCCTAGCACAAACATTTTACATATATGCCAACTTAAAAAAATATTAAATGTTTTTGTGTTTACTGAATGGCCTATACAAATAACTATTGTTAATTTGACGTTAATTAATGTAATATTGCTCAGAAAACTAGATTTTGTTATTTTACCTACAGTAATCCTAATAAGGTATATTTGGCAAAATAATACTATCTACATAACCTAGTATTCAACACCTGACATAATAACAGGCTGTACAAATTTGAACTAAATTTAATGCCAACATAATTAATTGCAAACATGGCATAATCTGGTCTAAAACATTGTGAATGCAGTTTATATTCGTGTCACTTTTAGTTTTCAAAGTAAAATTAGGTCACGTAAATGAATATGTTACAAGTGATGTCCCTTGTTTTATACAACACAATCAACTGAAGAAATGTTACAGTTTTTGCAATCGCATGTTCATTAAAAAAGTGCATGGCTGTAGAAATTCAAAAGTTGGTGGCACTGTAAGTCTATGTCATATTCGTTGTTAGCAGGTTAGTTTTTGCGTCAGTCTGTGTCAAAATTGACGAAAAACCTAACCTGATAACCTGGAATTTGATATACACGTATTATTATTATTATTATTCATACGTTTGAATTTCCATAGTACTTTTTTAATGAACATACGATAGTTCTGCATTGTAATTTTTTAAAGCTTTTTAGTCAACTGTTATGCATGGTATCATACATATTACATATTTGTAAGTTGCTTCTAATCGTTCGTTCAAAATGTGCACTAGTACTAATTCTACACCTAAAAATAAAACTAAACAAATGGCTAGTACTTTACAAAAACCACCTCACATTCTAAAATCTTCACACCTCTTTCATTATTTTACAATGTGGCTAGTGTTTTCAGCCATTTCATGAACTGACCGTTCAAGTAATGGCTACATTTTGAAATATCATATGGCATGAAAAATTTTGGCATCATAAATATCTTAATATAAGACAAGCAATTTGGAGGTGACAAAAGGAAGTAATTTATTTATTCACAATACACAGATTGTCTGCAGGTACCGAGACTAGACACTTGTGATCAAGTTACCGTGTGTACTTAGTAGGTACCTGCAGATAATCTGTATATTTCACAAATATATAAAATAAGATTTTAGAATGTGGACGTGTTTTATAAAGTAGTTGGCCGTTTTATCAACCAGCTGATTTTGTAATGTGGCTACGATACAGACATGTTATTAGACCTTTACTTACATACAATCTAAACAAAAAAGGGAAATATGCAGATTTTCTTCAATTGTTGCTGCATATGAACGAGCCTACTTGTACACTTATCTAAATTATTAGTTTAATTAATAATTACTTCATTCTAACCAATAATAATATACATACAAATATAATTCTTGTTTTTTCAGCTGGATGGTAGAATACACGATGCCAACTTTAAATACAATGCAGGTGGTGTAGGTCGAAACATCACAGAAGCTATGGGTAAATTAGGCTGCCCGCCAGCCTTTATTTCTGTAGTTGGAAATGATAGCCATGGCCAGTATCTGAATTCATTATTACCATCACAATCTTCCCGAAACATAAAAAAATTACCAAACAGTAACACAGCACAGTGTACAATAATTTTCGATAATGACGGTGACTGCAAAATGCTTGTTGGGGACATGGAAGTTCACAAGGAAATAAATGCAGACATGGTATAGTAACATGGTTATTTATTACAGAACTAATTCAATATTTTAAATTTAGGTTAACTGTCATGAAGAGATGATAAGCAGAAGTCCGTTACTTATACTCGATGCAAACTTGAGCGTGCCAACACTGCAAGCAGCTTTGAAACTCGCAGAAAAGTACAATGTTCCAGGTAAGAGTTTATTATAAAGACAGATTACAAAATAAGCCTACTACTTACTTCTAAAAATTATAAAACACCAAAATATTCGAACTTAAATGCACTAAAGTACTTCTAGGACGGAATATTAACGGAAATAATAATACTATGCGTGCTTAAATATACATTAGTACGTACGAGTATTTTATTAAAATACAGATCTGTAAGCAGCAGTTTGATTTTCACTCATTACTCTTCGATATGTCAATTAATAATGGAATGAAAATAATTAATATTACTATAAATTACCCCACTGCGGGTATGTATATAAAAATATCTCTAAATACATGTTTAACAACATTTTTCTCAGAATTTGAAATATCAAATTTGTACTTAAAATTTATATTTTTGATTACCATTCATGACCTAACAACTCAGTTCTGTTTTTTTTTCAATTTGGTCATAAAACAGTAAGTACAATCACTATACAATTTCATTGAGGTCCCTAGCTTTCCCAGTACTAAAAATAATGGTTTGTCATGTTAATTATATACAAATGGTTTTCAAATCTGCTAAACTGAGTATCAATATAAATCCAAAAATGTTCGAAGTGCTACTGGTCTATTAGCTTTGAATTTTATTTATAATGAACCATTGCAAACTGCAAACTGATTAAATGTAAAATGGTTAATAACTACCGTTTTTGTATCATTGATCCATTAGAAGTAATATAAAATTGTGTATATTTTAAATAATCCTGTAAAGAAACCAACTCTTCTGAACAATTAGTTCAACTTGGTTGCAATTTCAAAATATGTAAAACGTTCGAGCTATATAATTACACATTAAAATTTTGTGGAGGTTTGGCATAATTATTAGTTACCAACAAATTGTTCCTGATGAGTTGCATCCAACAAAGGCATTTATAATTTGTGACTACAAAACCAACACACCTTTAAATTGCTTCATTGTATTACGTTTTTAGATATATTACACAGAAAGGCCATTCACAGTCTGTAGTTCCACCAGAAATTAGCACAGTCTATATTCATTCGCTTACTATATTAAATTTAAAGAATTAAAAAGTAATTCACCACTTTAAAGGGTTAAAGAAATATTTTCATCAATTAATCTACCTTACTATATTACAATATCAAAAAATATCTTCATACCATTGACAAAATTAATCAACTTCTTGTTAATAATACAACACATACTGGCATAATGTCAAATTGAAAATGGTCCAATAAAAAAGGGTCCAGAGAGCTGTCACTGCATTTGTTTCAGCGATTGTTTAGTTATTTTGTGCTATCATTCTTTTGTCAAATACACAGTTTTGAAGCTTATTTGTAGTACATTTTCAGCATCTTTTGTAATAAAAACGTATACAGCACTGATACTTTTCTAATTATTATATAACTTAAGGTTAGGCGCCCAGCCCCCACTTCGAGCTGTTTAACTATCATTTCTTTGTGTATGAAATTTTAAAAACCACCAGCCTAAGTAACAAACGATCAATACGCTGTGGACCCTTTTTTTTGTTAAACACCAGTTACATACAGTACCGTAATATCAATTTGAAAACCACCTATACATATCAATTGCAGTCTAAGAAGTTAGGTGTAAGACCCTTTTAAAAAATATTTAACTTTCTTCGCACCTTCATTCCTAAACAAAACTATGGCTAATATTAGTAAATCATACTTAAAATCTATACTATTCGCTTTGAAGAAGGTTCGAGTAACTTCAACTTTAAAATATTGGACCCAACAAACTACTTTTTAAAAGCAGCACAGCATGCATCTGCTCAATTAAAAAGCCACCAAATTAGGGGTTTCATATGGTGTTACTGAAAAAGACACTCTAGCTATGTCTATGCACTCAGATATATGATTTGATCACATTACTTGTGCTAAGCGTGACACCTAAGTAAAATGCGAGGGTGCTTAAAATATTTACATGTAGCCCTCGGACCGCCAGCCAACACGGTGCTGCGGATTTGGATGCATCTGCATGATTAAATTGCGAGATTCGCGCCGTAACTCGTACTTTGGCGTGCAGCGGAAATACAGAAAAACCGCAGCAAATCCATGGAGAAAGAACGAAACAACGGCTAAACCATAGGACCAGCTCAGATAGTTCCAGTTTGGATACATAAGCCAATCGCGGCGAGTATGTGAGCCACCAAATATTGCTACAGCGAGAAACATGAGAAAAGCTGAAAAAAAATATATTAATACATATTATCTTCCTTAAGCATTTTACGACCTACAAGTAATACTAATACATATAAAGTTGAGAGCACACAAAAGCCATTCGTATTGTAAGATAAATTCGAGGGGCCATCCTGCACAACTGGCAAGCCATGATGACTTGCGCTCCAAAACTAAGAAGAGAGGAAATCGTAACGAAAGTCTGCACTACAATTAACCAGCCTGGAAGCATCCACTCACGGATGACGTTGTATTCCAGGCTAAAACGTGATGGCAGCCATCGAAAAGGTGATCGAACTGGTAATAAGGATATCTGTAGTCTTTAAAACAGTATTCCCAGAGCCCCATGTGCTTGAAGCTGGAGAATGTTTCTTCGAACGACTGAACCCAGTACGGACTAAAAATGTCAATCTATAGAAACCCACCACTGCTTCATATTTATTACTCACCTGCAAAACGAAATTAATAGCAGCATTCCTGCTATGTACGTCAACAACGCCCCATTTACTAGGTGGCCTGCAAGTTATTCGAGTTAGATAGGTTTAAAAGTTAAACGAGAACTTACTTGAAGCCTTGGGGTAGTCATTCTTTTCGAAACCCATGTTTTAGTAGTAGCTAGTGCCTTTAAAATTAGTGCACCATAAAAAGGCCTTTGTATGACAAACACAACAAAAACGACATAAAAACAGTATCATGAGCAGGTGCACTCCCACTGCTATGAACAATTACAAAGAGGTCAGCCACGCCCATGCTACATTTGAATATTGGCGCGAAATATTGAGAGCTTTCTATTTATATCATCACTGCGAGATAATACAAATCTAATCTATTGCGTTTCGTCCACAGTATGTAAATCTCTATGAAAAGCTAAGTTATGAATTTGAAGTATTCCAATGTGAGTATTTTTATTCTATTTCTAACAGAAATTGAAAATCTGCAGGCGTCAAGTAAAATTTACAATATAATTTTGTAATTTCATATGTAAAAATAATGACACCCAGTCGCTATTTAAAAAAATGGTTGCATGATATTATTTTAGACGACGTTGGTATTCTAAAACATTTATTGTAAATTTACTATCGAAACATGGCAATGGCAAGCCAAGGCAAAGCTCATTCAATAGGTTGAACCCTCAGCGCATAGTAATTATTGAGTTATGTTATAAAAACGTTCAGTACACAGCATAAGGAAAAGGTTTTAAAAGTTATGACGTCATCGACTTTTTTTTTAATAACCTGTATTTTTTATTATTGATTTGGTAGTACATTTTATGTTGTTTTCAATTATATGATACTAGCAACCCAGTGAGACAAATGTCTCATTTAAAAAAAAACAAAAAACACCGTTTTTCAAATAAAACGCGTATTAAATAAAAACTGTACCCAGACCTGGAAGGTGTCAAAGTGGTTGCCTAACCGATCGACGTTTTAAGGCGCAGAGGGTCGCAGCTCCGTTAGGCTGCTGAAACATTTTTATTTAATACGCGTTCTATTTGAGAAACGGTATTTTTTATGATTTCTCGAAAACTGGAAGTGTCACGTGACTGAAATTCGGTTCCTGAGCTGACATGACCATTCCAAACATATAACTTTCATAACTTTTTTCTCTATCTCTTACGGTTTAGCTACTGAAACAGCGTCCCGGACGGACGGACGGACGGACAAGTCTATTATATATATATGGATTTTCAATATGTTAGGTACATCTGAAAAAAATCGAGAAAAAATGGTCTTAAAGTTTAAATATTAAAAACCAATGAAATGAGCAAAATAAATTAAGTTACCGGTGGATAAAACAAAAAAATAATAGTTACATGTAAAAATTAAACAATTTGTAAATGTCATAACAAAATAAGCGTCGTTTGCTTTTTCTAAATTAGAATTAACCTTTAGCAAACTATTTTATTAATAAAATTGGTACAAGTAAGCGAGACACAGAGAATTGAATTTGTATTTTTCAATTATAATTTAAATTTCAATAAAAACGAATGTGGCGTCAATGACTTTCCGTCAAACATAGGTTACTAGATTTATTTTAATATTTAAACTTTAAGACATTTAAGACCATTTTTTTCAATTTCAAAGATGTAACATATTGAAAATTTTATATCATTGAAAACAACATAAAAAGTACTACCAAAATAAATAATTGAATATACAGGTTGTCATTTAAAAAAAGTCGATGACGTCATAACTTTTAAAACAAATGACGTAGCAATATAAAGGTGGTTGTAGTGTACGTCCTACAATTAAAATCGCTATACCCCTTCAAGATTTTTTCATAAAAATTAATATTAACAAAGTTAATGAATTTATCCGTTACTGTATTTCAACACTGTATATAAAGGAAAGTCACAACCCCGACTAATAAACCCAGAGCCATAACCACTGGTACTCCTGAAATTTGGGTGGAAGGTTCAATTTGTTACGAAAAGTAGTGCTAAGAAGGGATTTTTTGAAATTCTACCCCTAAGGAGGTGAAAAGGGGTAAAATGTGTTTTCACGAATTCCTCAATATCTCTTACACCGGATGAGATATCGATTTGGTGTTTATTTGCAAAGATTTTCAATGCAGATGCCTAGAAACGTGTTTCGGGATTTTGCCCTAATCAACCCCTAAAGGTGTAAATATGGATTCGGGATGAATTAAAGAACCCTTCATATCTCCTATGTTTATTGAGTTAGAACATTTTTTTTTGCATATAGATGTATTTTTAAAATATTTAAAAAGTGATTTAAATGATTGTGAAAATTTTACCCCTAAGGGGATAAAAGGGGTAAACTGTGATTTTACGAATTTCTCAATATCTCTTATACACCCGATGATATATCGACTTGGTGTTTGCTTGCAAAGGTAGCCAAGGCAAATATCTAAAAACAAGTTTCAGGAGCTTACCCTAATCAACCCTTAAAGGTGCGAAACTGCATTCGGGGTGAATTATAGAACCCCTTCTATCTCCTGTGTTTGTCGACTTAGAGCATTCTTTTTTGTCGTATAGATGTGTTTTTCAAATCTTTAGAAATGAGTTTTAGGGTTTTTTTAAATTTCGCCGCTAAAGCGGTAAAACGGGAAAACTGAAGAGGGGTAGAGGGTTAAAATTATAATTCCCCCCCCCCGGGTTCATTTCAGGGTAAAACGGCCTGAAAGAATTTTTAGAAGTTTTACCCCTGAGGGGTGAAAGGGGGTAAACTCTGTTTTCACGAATTTCTCAATAGAATATTAGAAGAATTTCTGAAATTCCATACCCAAGTGGTGGAAACGGAATCAATATAGCTTACACCTTGGAATAAATCTTCTGTTTTTGTTCATTGTTTAAATAATTTCGAGGCATTTTAAGTAAACTTAAGTACTTTTTAAATTTGTTTACACTTGCCAATGAAACCAGATGTATTGCACAAGCTACTAAAATTGAACACGCTTACATTGGAAAACTTATATGTAAACTGCATTGATTCCGTAGCTGTACATATATTTTTGATTTTCTCTCATTGTTGTACTAAAACTATAGTTTTATCAATCTATACAAGGGTAACGACAATTACTTACACATTTCGAAGGGGTACGTAAAAACTAAAAGAGTTAAGGAGAACTTTTTCGGAAGCATATTGTTTCCTTTTTACCTACAATATTGTTTTGCAGCCTTTGCTAGTTTAGCGTATTAAGTGAGGGGGGAGTGGGACTCCAAAATTAATTGAAGATTTAGAAAAAGAAACAAACATTTGTAGTCCGTACAAAGAACGGGCATCTTGCTAGTATACCTGTATAGGGTATTTCAAAAACATGATAGCAAACTTACGGAGGTTATAAGGGGCGTTAAAAATGCCTATACGCTTTTTCTTTTAAATCCCTCCCCTCAGAATTACTCCCTCCTAACGAGAGGGGTTAAAATTATAACGTTTAACGGAGAAGAATTTGATTGTACAAAAATGTGTAGGTACTAGAAAGCCTTCTTCATTTGCTTTTTTAAGTAATCCATTGTTTTACAACGTTTTGCAGTTGGCAGATGACAAACGGGTGATTGACAACGTCAGTGCCTTGGTATACAAATAACTATTTCAGTGCACTCTTATGATTTGGTGCATGTAGTTGCATAACGCCAGAGTGAAATAATGACCCGCTACGAGACTTTTTTTCAGGCCTTTTACTTTTTTTTACTATTACCATAAACAAGCGTTTTGCTCACAGAAAATAGTGAAATATGGTACAGTTTTTTTTAACAGTCGTAGAAAAAAAAATGTAGTATTCGAAAAATCGTGAATAGTAGTTTGTATACCAAGGCACTGAAGTTTAGCGTTTTATCACGAATGTGGATTTAGTTGCCGAGGCCCGTAGGGCCAAGGCAAATAAATCACATGAGGACTAAAAAGAAACTTCAGTGCCGAGGAGTACATTATGTTTTATTTGAAATCCAGAAATCGTGAAATTACAACATTTTAACCAACATTTGAAGGTTATGTTAAAGTCGTAAAACAATGGATTACTTTACTGCCGATTCTCGTATTTTAATGGCGATTTCGAGGTATTTTAATGCCGATTTCAAATAAAAGAATTTGTTAACATACTGTAGAGAAATATACTATATTTCTAAATACAAAATCGTTTAAAAAAGTTGTACTTCGCATAGCAACGAACAGTTTAATTTTTCAATGCACAATATTTCACATGATTTGCTAATTATATTTGTATACCAAAATTTCTCGACATTTCCATACAGTATGTAAAAAAGTAGCATGTTCAACACGTGAGAAATGTGTTGTTTTCAACGTGTTGGGCAATAATATACTATTAACCAACTGTTGCCGTGTTCTATCACCCCCACCTCTACATCTGTCATCCCGTGAACTTAAAAAAATCTTGACACAATTAATAGATTACTCCACTGCCTATTTCTCTTATTTTAATAACGAATTCAATATTCTTCGCTGCCTATCCCAACAAAAATAGTAGATTGTTCTACAAGTTAAGAAAAGTGAGAGTTTTCCGGCAGATGTAAACGTTTAAATTACGATGGAGCGCCACGAAGTTAGTGGTTTAATTTTCCATGAAGGAATAACTTTTCAGACGTGTTAAACATGCTATTTTTACTAATACCATTGCAAAATTTAGCCAATAGTTATTTATAGAACCAGTTAGGAAACGCTTCATTTTGTGTAACGCGTGGGATTTTGACGGATGAGCGATGCGAGATCCTGAAAAGTCACACAAGTTACACAAAATCACATTTCCTAACGTGTTTTATACCAGATTTTGTAAGTTTGATAAAAAAAATGGTTCTTTTTAAGCTTTAAATTAATGAAATCATAAAGGTAATGATAAATAAATAACTGTAATTTCCTTTTCATAACTAGTTACGAAAAATATGGCGTTTATAAACTTCTGTCAATTTTGAAAAGTGCCATTAGTTTACCAAGGCACTGAACTTGTTATCACGAATGTGGATTCGTAGGGTCAATGCAAATAAGCCACTTGAGGGACAAAAACAAACTTCAGTGCCGAGGGGTACATTATGTTTTTTTTAAATCGCAAAATTACAACATTTTAACCAATTTTTGTAGGTTATGTTGACGTCGGTTGACGTTTATCTATCGTCTCGCCACCATAAAAAAATTGTAAAACAATGGATTACTTCACTGCCGATTTCAAAATAATATTTTATTTGAAATCGGCATTAAAGTACCTCGAAATCGTCATTAAAATACGAGAAATCGACAGTAAAGTAATCCATTGTTTTACGACTTTTTTGTAGGTGGCGAGGCGACAGATGACGTCAACCGACGGTCTTGTGCACAAGAAAGGTAGTAAAGACTTGGACCCGTTCGACAAAGGTTCGTGAACACAGAAAGATATCTAACTGCATTGGTTTATTAACTAAGAAGTTCCTATACTATACAGGGTGTTAATTAAGTACGTAGACAAACTTTAAGGGGCGATTCTTTGATCAATTCTAAGATAAAAAGTACATACAAACATGAAACCTAAACGGCTTCGTTTTCAAGATACAGGATGTTGAAGTTTAAACAAAAATATTTTTTTCAAAAATTTGGAAAACAGCTAGAGGTATTCTAATGAAACTTGGTGTAGGTTAGTATTTCATAAAGTGACATGGTTGGTCAAAATAAATTTAATTTATTTCCATTAGTGGCGTGCATCGGGGCGACCTCAGTTACTTTACTTCAGAAAAATCTGGTACGCCACTGTTTTTTAGCCAAAAGTTTTGTAAAGTACGTTTTTTTCCTATAAAAATTTTGAAGGTCGAAGAATTTAGGGTTTATGTTGGCATCACTTGGATTCCTTTAAAAAAAATATATGTTGGTAGAATTGGTTTTAGTAACTTTTTAAAACTAAAAATTGGTGGGAAATTTAAAATCTGACATTAAAGGATTTTTGTTTTTAGATAATCTTTCGTAAACTTCTTCTGGCATGTTAGGCTGCAGATCCAACAGTTCCTCTGCACACTTCAGAATTGCTTTTTTTACATTTAATTTTAAAAGTCCGTTTTTTACGCATATTCATTTTCAAAAAAGAAAAGCTAATTTTAAATGTCAAAATGACACAAGTCGTTTACAGAAAAACCTAACGAAAATAAAATTTCTAATAATTTAAAAAAAACAGTTTTGCCAATTTTATCTTGTCCTTGAAAATGTTTATAGGAAAAAAACGTACTTTAGCTGTTGCAAGATTGTTTATTATTAAATAATATTTTTTTTAAACTTCTTTAAACTGTTACAGATTTTTCCGTTTTTCTGGATAAAGGTTTATTCTATCACAAAAATAAAAGATACATCTTTTGTATAGTTTCAATGGATGAAGCTAAAGAACTTATCGTATTGGCTAAAAACAGTGGCGTACCAGATTTTTCTAAAATAAGGTAACTGAGGTGGCCCTGATGTACGCCACTGGTGGAAATAAATTAAATTTATTTTGGCCAAACAATGCCACTTTATGAAATACTAACCTACACCAAAGAGCATGCTCTTTGCCTACACCAAGTTTCATTAGAATACCTCTAGGCGTTTTCCAGATTTATGAAAAAAACTAATTTTTGTATACTTCAACATTCTCTATCTTGAAAACGAAGCGGTTTAGGTCTCATGTTTGTATGAACTTTTTTATCTTAGAATTGATTAAGGAATCACCCCTTAAAGTTTGTCTACGTATTTAATTAACACCTTGTATATACATATACAGCGTGTTCCTAAATATCATGTACATATGGAAGGAGGTAATTCTTTGGCTTATTTCATGACAAAAAATTCATATAAACATAGGTTCGCAAACGCTTCGTTATCGATCTACAGGGTGTTGAAATTTCAATTTTTTTTAGTTTTTTCTTTATAGCTTCTGCAGTTTTTGAGATATTTAGCTCAAATTTGGAATACAGGTTACGATGTATAGCTTACATCATTGAGCATGCCAAATGGTTGTGAGAATCTACAGGGAGATATTTTTTTAGGGGTCATGCCCCCTTTTCTCTCCCTGAACTTTTTGCGGTGGGCCGCTGGTAGATTCTAAAATACAAAATTAGTTTTCTGTTTTGTTTAGAATCTTTTTGTTCTCTTGTAGTTTTTGCGTATCTGCGACCGTTATCGATAAAGAAATAAAAAACGCGAAATTAAAATTTTTAAAATGGTCTAGTAGGTTCTGGCTTTATTTGGATAATCTCTTGTTTCCATTAATTTTGACAGTTCGCGTTTGAAATCGTAACTTGTGTCTGTATATGTTTATAAATTAAAGGTTTAAGTTGTACACTGTAAGAATGTAAGGTGTTTTAAATACTCGTTATAATCTCGTAACAATGCCAAATTTTATGAATTCTGACATGGCTGAGATGCATTTCATCTATGCCCTTGCGAATGGAAATGCAAGAGAAGCCAGACATGGGGCGCTATCCCAATAGAATGATACCTGATCACCGAATATTCTTGAATATTCATAGACGTATTGTAAAAACTGGAACTTTTAATAAGAATACCAATGATGCAGGTAGACCACGTATTGTTAGAACACCACAGATCGAAGAAGCTGTTCTAAATGAAATAGAAGAACATCCAGACACTAGCACCAGAAAAATCTCAGAACATTTAAATATTGGTCATCGCATTGTTTGGCGTATTTTGCTTGATTCTCTGCTATAGGTACCCTTACCACATTCAATGGGTGCAGGCGCTCCTTGCTCGAGATTTCCCTTTAAGGATTCATTTCTGCCAGCGGTACCTTAATATGCTCGGAGTAGATCCCAATTTTGATTGTAAAATCCCTTTTACCGACGAAGCCAATGTTTCAAAGAATTCTATTACAAATTTTCATAACCACATATAGGCTCAAGAAAATCGACATGGAATTGTAGGAACGCATTTTCAAGAGCAGTTCTCATTAAATGTATGGGGTGGTATAATTGGAGATCATTTGATTTGTCCTTTATTTTTGCCTGGTCACTCATACAGGCAGTTTTTGCAACATGAATTGCCTTTATTGCTCGAAGACTTACCTCTTTTGCTGAGAAATCAAATGTGGTATAGCACACGATAGCGTCCCAGCACATGTTTCCATTTTGACTTGGGAGTATTTAAATGAAGTGTATGAGAACAAGTGGATAGAATGAGGTGGACCTCAATCATGGCCCCTAGGTCCCCTGACTTAAATAGCATAGATTTTTTCCTATGGGGGCATCTCAAATCTCTAGTGTATGCAACACTAGTGAATACCGTTGATGACTTATGAAATCAAATATTAGATGCATTTGAAACCGTAAGAAATACTCCGGGGGTGTTCGAAAGAGTACAAGCATCAATGAGAAGAAGAGCGGAGGCATGTATAAGGGTTGGAGGAGGTCACTTTAAACAATTGTTGTAACGTAGTTTCCTTGTTATCGTATTATTTTGGTTTTCTGTATTGTAAAAAATCATTGCTACAAAAACCGGATCATCCCAGCTTTAATTTTTAACAGGTAGTGCCGACTAAACTGTCAAAATTAATGCAAACGAGAAATTATCCCAAAATCCAGAGCCTACTATTGTCCCGGTCACACCGAGAATACAGTGTGGCTAGCATAGCCAATGTATTTCAAATGGGAGAAAGCATTGCCAAGACCCAAGCGATGCTACGGCTGGGCAACGATGCACTCCATAGGGCTCCAAACTGTATCTCGGTGTGATCGGAAATCGGAACAATAGACCATTTTAAAAATATTAATTTTGACTAGCGAATTACAGAGAATCGTTTTTCATTTTTTTTTCTTGCTAACGGTAGCAGATACGAAAAAACTACAAGGGAACAAAAAGATTATAAACAAAACAAAAAACTCATTTTGTATTTTAGAATCTACCAGCGGCCCACCGCAAAAAAGTTCAAGGGGAGAAAAGGGGGCATGACCCCTGAAAAAATATCTCCCTGTAGATTCTCACAACCATTTGGCATGCACAATGATGAAAGCCATACATCGTAGCCTGTATTCCAAATTTGAGCTAAATATCTCAAAAACTGCAGGAGTTATAAAGAAAAAACTAAAAAAATCTTTAAATGTCAACACCCTGTAGATCGGTAACGAAGCGTTTGCGGACCTATGTTTATATGAATTTTTAGTCATGATATAAGCCAAAGAATTACCTCCTTCCCTATGTACATGATATTTAGGAACACCCATATATAAAAATATGACATAAATTACAAAGGTTGAATGCATTGCCCCAGTTCAAATTGCATTTCTACTTGCCTGTTACATTTCATAACAAACGGTAATGTTTACATCAGCAATTCAGCGTAATTGGAGTTTATTCACTAGGTCAGTCAAAAAGTGCTGACTGCGTGTCATTCATTTTTATCTTCACCGGTTGTTTACAAAATATATAAACAACTAGCTAGCCCGGCAAACGTTGTTCTGCCCAAAAATAATTTGTCTCTGAAACCCCGTTTAACCACTATAGAGTTTTAATTTTATATCATGTCCATCGTCTTGGACTTAAAAATATATGCCATTTTCTAGCTGTAACCCGCGACATCGTACGCGTGAGGTTCCTTATTTGTGTATTAAATTATGACTAATTATTTTCTGTCATCCCATCCCATCCCCGTCCCCGTCCCGTCCAGTTCAGTCCCGTCCCGTCCCTTCCCGTCATTTCACGTCTCGTCCAGTCCCGTTCCGTCTCGTCCCGTCCCGTCCCGGCCCTCCCGGCAAACGTTGTTTTGTCCAAAAATAATTTGTCTCTGAAGCCCCGTTTAACCACTATAAAGTTTTAATTTTATGTCATGTCCATCATCTTGGACTTAAAAATAAATGCCGTTTTCGCAATCAACGTCCCAAAAAACCTCAATAACGACATCCATATCGATTTTTAGGCTTATTTACCCCATTTCACCCCCTAACATTGATTTGCCTGCTATTAGCGGGTTCAGCAATCGTTTTTCCAGTATTCGAGTTTTCGATTTCTTTCATTTTAAAAACATGCTAATACGACTATTTTCATTACCCGTAGCGCGCTGGTCATCATTGCGGTTCGCACGTAAAGTAGATACCCGCGCAGCTGACTGTCTTCGACGACCTATGTTAGCTCGTCGTACCTTTGGCATTGTAACGGTCACTATAAAACGACACGGAATTGTTTTCACAATCACTTGTGCGCAAACCAAATTTGAATGTCTGACTGACTGACTGCGACGACTTATGTAAAGCATTTGGAATTACATATATTGCTATTAGTGTCTTATCTTTTTCGCCTTCGGTTACCTGATGCGGATTATGACATTATGGGGAAAACCCTTCAAACCATTAAGCACAGGTGTGACTGCAAATAGAAACAACACACTTTCGATATTTTGCAATTTTCCGGCTTTCCCTCTGGATTTTCTTAATTTTTCTTTCCGTAAGAACCTTCTACGAAGTATTAGAAAACTTAAAAAAAAAGATGAATGAAATCGGTAAAGTCGTTCTCAAGTTATGGCGTGACCAAGGGAAATAGGGATTCATTTATATATTGCTATATAAGCCCTATTAAGAAAACTATGCCTTCAAAGTATTTCTTTTATATTTCAATGATATTTAATATAATCAAGACCTCTTATCTCTTTGGGCTGGGTTCATCAAATCTAGTATGCTATTTACTGTAGCAATGAAACTTTATAACCTCAAATTCTTTGAATTAATTTAATGTTTAAATGTCAAAGTTTACTTTTCAAATTTTCTACACTAAGGTATACTGACACTTGTGCTTTTACATTTGACGTTTACTATTTATTGACTTTTCTCGATAATTATTGCTTCAGTTTTTGTTAATTACTTTCAAAATTGACAGTATTCAAAACTTCAATGTCAATTTAACAAACCTGTTTTCTATTGCTTATGTCATTACCACGAACAACACTCACCACTAACGCCTTTCTTGAACAGATTACAACATCCAAAACACCCAACAGCTAACCCTTCCTTGGTCCTGTCAACTGATGCAAGCTCCAAACTCCTGCTTCTACTAGTGTCAGACGTCACAACAAGCTCCTACATTTAGCCCTGCAAGTTACTGAAAAAGAACACTTTTCCTAGCTGCTACTGCTCTTTCTGGTACAACCATCACAGCTATTGGCTCCTCTTGTATACCTGTACCATCAATCCAATTCCCGTCAACATCCTACTTGCTCGTTCACGTCCAAACAACTCATCTGCCTCCAAAACCTCGTCCTGGTTACTGCTGCAGTCCACAATCCTGCTATCTGGTACTGGCAACCCCCTAAATCTGCTCTTCACACGATCTATTGTCCTGGTAAGTTACTCTCCTTCTGTTATATTTTCAAATATTAACTTTGTCCCATTTATTTCAAGTACGCTGACGGCTCAAACTCGATGTACCAAGTATCGATCCAATTCTTCACACAACCAATATGAAATTACTTCTTATTATTTGTAGTTTAATACAATAAATCCATTTTCCATCGATGATTATTAATTTTTGTAAACCAATATTACAATAACTGTTTTTCTTTGCTTTTTGTGTTACTATTCACAATACCATATTTTATTTAAATAATTTATGCAGAAATTCCATTTAATTTTCAATATTTAATTTTCCATAAATTTTATTACATCTGCATTTATGAGTACTTATTTGGTAACTGTTTTATAAACAAACTTTTTTTTATCTACTAGTAACCATTATTTATGCACACTATTTAATTAATTTAAATAATAATAACAATACATCATTTTCTTAACAAACACAATTGTCGATGTAACCTTAGTTTGAATTTAATTTCCTTAATTATTAATTTCAATGCATTCAAATCAGTCTACCAGTATTTTATGAATCCCAATGAATAATGCAACCAGAGTTGATTTTCATTAATTAATGTTAAAATTTTATATATATTATGACTCAATTTCTGTAACTGTCCAAATTTATTCGTTCAATTTTCAACATTCCTTTATTATGATCTCTCTCCATATCATGTATCATAACAATATATATAGATTAATTATAAAAGTTCAAAATCATGTTTTTGTTTCTAAACACAATGTAAATTATATATCTTGTTATTTAAAGCTATATAAAACATGAATTCAGATTCAAAATCATTGTAAAAAGTGCCTAAATAATGTCAAAACCTACCTGCATTATACATACATACATAATCTGAAACCCCTTACACTGTTTATAGTGTCGGGGTGCCGGGCTCACCGAGCCACTGAGGGTGTGCATTTTTACATTCAGCGGAAGGACTTGAGGTAGTGGAGCCTATCTAAGCTAGTACCTACACTATGCCCGCTCTCCAGATGTTCACCCATCCAAGTACTGACCAAGCAGACTGGAGCTTAACTTTGACAAGTGCCTTGAGATGTGCAACACTACTCAACCGTACTACCGGCACCTGCACTATATTAATACCCAAATTATACGAAGGCGTGTTAAATAATCTGCACGATCGTCAGTAGTGTATTAGCCATACTTGCACTAGAAGCCCCTTAAAATTGTGGACCCACTTAGTGTTAGAAAATCCAGATATTATTTCTTCGTATACAACTGTCGGAAAATGAGGTAATGGCTGACATGGTAAAAGAAATCCAAAACAGCAGAGACATTGAACATTTAAAGGAATGGGTACTTTACAGTTTACACCAAGATCAAGTTATCTGTAAGATGGGTGCCGCATCTGTTAAGGTACGAAAAAAGTTTGTCAACGTAACGACAGTTTGTCAATGTTTAATAAAATTCAAGATTTCTTCAGTCATTTTATAACTGATGAAATGTGGATCAATTACTGCACACTAGAGCCAAAGCAACAGCGTAAATCGTGAACAAAATGAGGAGAACCCGGACCAAAGAAGGCAGACAGTTTTATCAACTGAAAAAGTGATGGGCACGTTTTTGGAAAGCAAAAGGACTCACTAAGTGTATTGATACACAAATTCATATTAATATAAATTAGGTTGACATATTGATTCATGGCAATACAATGATTATCGAAACACGATGCAAGTGATATGCAAATTAATCTAAATATCCATAGTCAATGATTAATTGCTTTGGTCCACACACGAGGAAATCTTTATCATGTTAATATGTATATTGAATAAAGAAGTAAAATTATTTTTATGCAGCAACAGTATTTTAAAGTTAAGTACATTAGATAAAACTAGTGAGCACTTAAAAACAGCTCTAGCAACAAACTTTATACATTAAATAAAGATCATTTCAGATATATTAATAGGAAACATTAAAATCAAATATTTGCATTATTCTTATAATATGCAATGTTAATTGGGGTATTAGGTAGTCAGAATGCATGAATCACTGTCTATGAATAATCTTAATTTGCAAATAATTACGTAGGTATTCATTAATTTTTCAAGGTCTACCTTTATTATCTTATTTTGTTCACACTGTAAAATTCCACGTTTGGGTTTTCTGAAATTATCAAAATTGTTATATTTAATATACTAATTCAAATGCAACTAGATACAACTAAAAACTTTTTAATTTATTAAAAATATTTATTTCAACAGTACAAATATCTTATAAAACTGATCTATTCAGTTAAAATGTACAGTCGTGCCCACAAAAAATATGGTGCATTTAAATAATACTAACAATAGGTCATTATCCTGTACGATAAAATTATTTCTAAATCTTAGTACGACATAGTTGCAAAGTCATGAAAGATCAAACTTAATGCTAAAGCACTTCTCGTTGTATACATAATATAAAATTATTTTAATACTACAAAATGATTTGTACAAATGGACGGAAGATTGTCATAATGCACACAAGTTATATTACGCTTTGGACTCTTGTTCCAGTTCAAATCGAGTTTGGGAATCTTTCAAATGCTGTTTTTTTTTCTTCTGAATGGTGGCGTCGGTAAAAAATAAAGCAGAGGCCACAAGGACACACACAACGCCAATACAGGCAAGTGCAAAAGACCATCCAAAGAAATTATTGGAATGTCCCGGCATCCACCCGTTTCGGTTCGCCAGTGAAGCAAACACGATTACTGCAATTGCACCCCAAACTCCTCCTACTAGTGTAACCAGCGCATCAACTTTTATAAGTAGGACAAATTTGGACATGTCGGGGCCGCAACAAAGGAAATACAATAAACTGAGTACGGCGCCTACCAACATACAGATAAAACAAATGGTAAAGCAAAATTGGGTGGCCACCATGAAGCCTGGAACTAAATAGCCCCTGATTTCATCGTATCCTGTGGTGAATGGATCGTATATCCAGCGACAGCCCACAAAGAACCGCCTTTGATATGGGTCTTGGGGGTCCGGAAGCGAGCGGAAGCAGTGTGTCCACAGCCCCAATCGGTCCAGCCGGGCCCCTGTAATCCGATAATCTGACACCAACCAGCTAGGTGTGCCGAATGCTACAGCTATCAGTACGAATGCTACTGCAAAGAAGCCCAACGCTACGTTTCCTGCAAGCGATCTGGCTGCCATCTACAAAATTACAGAAAGAAATCATAACTTCCTCTAGGTATTCAACTAACCTACAATTAAATACCTAGTGCAAAAAACATCAAAACAAATGACTAACTACTACAGGAAAAGTGAGGTTTAATACTTACGGTTTTCTTTTGTTTTGCGTTTCAACCAGTAATATTGTTTGGAGATTCCGTAATTTGTTTATATTTGTGCACTATATTTACTTTTCTGCATAATGAGTCGCCAGCCTGCAGCGCCCAGTGTTTTTCTCAATAGTGTGTTCAACCGAATTTGTATTTCTATGGCTTGACCGTTCAACCACACCTTTGCACACTCACACAGAGCCACCTAATGCACAACAAAATACGTCATTTCAACAAAGCGGCACCTAATTATACCAATGTCCAAGTTGTGGTCAACTTAATAATACAGCTGTATTATTCAGATTGCGTTTCCAAAGTACTGTGTTTTGAAAAAACAGAATGCTCGTAATTTTTTTATATATAAATATGTACGTATATTATCCTAACAATAAGTGGTAGCTTACGAGGATACAAAAATTGTTACTTATTTGCTTTTTAATAGGTACCTTATTCTAAGATGTTCGCCAACAGCCTACATTTTTTATGACATACGCTGTTAAGAAGTTTTATTTATTACTTGTAAATCACCCGAGCTACGCTTCGCCTCGCTAATTACACAATTTACTTAAATTAATACTTTTTCGTACTTTTTTTTAAATAAAAACCAGCCTATGATCTAAGTCTAAAAATTAGCACAATTTTAAGCTATCATGCAATATTTAATCGGTCCAGTATCTTCGGAGGAGATAGCGAACAACGATACATACATATATACAAAGAGACCACCGATTTTATGGTATAGATTTCTTTCACTATACTGATTACAATTTTATAAATGAGATAAATACCTAAAAATCTATTTTTCCAGTTTGCTTCAATGCACCATAATTGAAAATGTCAAACTTGATAATATGTTCAACTGTTAAAATAAAGACAAAAGCTTTGTATAAACATGCTCTCTATACTACGTTTAACGAAAAGATTCAGCAGAAGCGCCTCCCACAAATGAGCGCTAAACTTTAATAGAATATTGCTATTGATAAGGAGGTTGTTCACACCTCAGTTTTATTTGAAATTGTACAATAAATTGTTAAATTCTCTCAAATTTCAATTTTGTCACGTGTAAAACTGGTTTTGCGCAATTACGACCGTGCCAGTAATTTAATTTTTCGCATTTTGTATAATAATGTACTATTTTATTAAATTCAAAATCGATTAATAAAGTGGCACTTTGATGCATAGAAATGTCACTTTACTATATCGAAATGACACTGTCAAATTCGAGGTTAGCAGGTTAGGTTTTGTGTCAGTTTGTGTCAAAACTGACGGAAAACCTAACCGGCTATCCTCGAATTTGACATAGACTTACAGTGCCACCAATACATTATTCATACGTTTGAATTTCCACAGCCGCCTTTTTTAATGGACATGTGGTATAATGCTTTTATATAAATGTTTGTTTATAAATACTAATACAAAATGCGAAAAAATAGTATACACACTTCGTAAGAAAAGTAGCTTATATAGCTTTTTAAGTTACTCACTCGCTTCGCTCGCTCGTACCCAATCAAGCTATATTCGTTTAGTTTTGACACAAACTGACGCAATACCTAATCTGCTAACCTCAAATTTGACATAGAATTACAGTGCCACCAACATATTAATCACACAACAAATATTTCAAAGCCAACTTGACTGAAGAGCATTTCTAATCACTCGGTATGTTTATTACAGTGTGAAATACAGTGAGCGTCAAAATGTGTTGGATATTTTGTTTTTGCAATAACAGAACGAATACCTTGTCAGTTGCTTTAATACAGATGATAATCAAAATTGTTCCTTTTGGAGTTAATATGGCATTCGATAATATCACTGGAGCAAAGGTTCATTTCCGCCTTTGTATTCCTCCGCTACTCATTGGGCTTTAAATCCACACGAGGGAAGAAATGAATATCTTTTCTCCCTAGATATAATATAAATAGCTATTACGCCCGCTGACGTCATTTTAGCGAACAAAAAGAATTTTATCGCCCGAGGGCGGAAAAGACTTGATTTACGCCTGAAAATGAGGTCTAAATACACATATTATTGATCATTTAATCAACTGTTTCATCATCTTAAAACTGTTCCATGCATTTTTGGCACTGACTGTACATATAACATATTAAAAAATCTGGTGTGATACACTCACACAACTTCCTTTTACAGTGATCTTATAAGTAGTCAAAATTTGATTTTTAATTTTTAAGCATTTGTCAAAAATTTTCTAAAACTACAAATTCTTCAAAAACGTTACAAAATAGAGCGTTAGTTGAAGAGACAAATTTTCTCTAAAATTTTAATCTGAATTAAAAAATGTAATAATATACCGGGTGTTCTATTTAAAATATGAGTTAATAAAAAAATAGAAAAAAAAACAAAAGAAACCCATTTTAGAAGTATTCAACTGGAAAATCACCTATATCACATCAATACACATTAAAAATGTAATAAAAATGTAAAAATCTGTAGAACCGTTTTTGAAAAAAGGAAAAGAGTAAACACCTACTTCCGGTTATGCAATTTTCTTCAAACGCTTGCTGTCGCATCTAGATAGTACACAAAACTTATATATGAAGTTTCAACGCCATACCTCTTTTCGTTTTTGATATATTTTGTTCACAGACTGACAAACAGACAGACAGACAGACTCTAAAACGTGAAGATCTGTTGACAACTCAAATTCGAGTTTTTGGGGTGAATTCAATACTTCTTTTATCGTAAAAGGAAGTGAAAGTAAAATTAGCAAAAATGTATATATATTATCTGTCACAAAAACTATTAATTGTTACAATCTGCGGTATAAATTGGTAACAATTCCTAACGGTTTTTATATTCTAGACTTTTTTAATAGTTTATTTTGTTGTAAATTTTAATTATTGGGTCTGTAGTGTTTCTTCTTTTTGCTTAAAGTTTTATTTAAGCTTAGGATTTTAGTTTATTTTTTTACATGCAACATTTTTCGTTTAAGCAACGATTTATGCATGGAAACATATTGTAAATTTCGTGTATTTGTGTATACGGAAATTTGTTTATCTACAGTCTAATGTCAGTTGCAAAGCATAACATACAAAACAGATTATTAAAAATTATACGTCGATATTAGCTTTCAGACTAGTATGGCTTAATTATGGTATACATATGTTATATGTATCTGAAAAACAGCATTCACCAATGAATAACCAAAACATTTCAAACAAACAACCTCTTGAACGAACCATTTAGAATTTTTACTTAAAGTTGATACCCTACAATAATAGTAATTTATTATACAAGACGATAAAGTTAAATTTTATCCACGAGTGAATCGTTTAACGTCGAGACGAAGGAGTGTTTTGAAATTTTTTTGTAGCGTGTGTATTGCATAATATGTTACAATTAGCTAAGATGGTTAAACATAACCTCACAATAACTGAATTTTGTTTTAAATTTATAAACTTGTAATCAATTACAGGCAATAAAAGAACATGTAATTTTGAACATAAATAGAACACAAAATGACAGCAAATACAGAAAGGTGTTTCATCACAAATTGGAGTTTAAACCTGAAAGCTCCAAGTGCTACAAGCTACGCCCTGCGGATCGTAAACAAAATATTCGTCAAAGCACTCTTGGCCCGTCTTGGTTAGACACCCGCTATTATGTCTAAGTTGACACAATTATTTATTCGGTTTTGCTGACGACTTACTTATTTAACATGCAGTTAAAACATACACTTTATAACACGTAAAATAAATATTTATTTGTGTAAAACTTGTAGAAACCTAAAAATACATACTAAAGCAACTGGATGTTCTATAACAAATATTTATTTATTATTGTTGAAAATTCTGCTACTAGTAAAATTGTTGACAACTGTTTTCTATTAACGGAAAACCTATTACACCTATATCAAACATTAACAAATTATTAATTTTCAATATTTACTAAGAATAGGTACTAGCATTATAGCCTAAGCGTCAAGTTTGTAGCTCAGGGACACCGAGGAGTACAAGGTGCACGGGCTTTAATAGTATTTTTTCTCTACCGCCGTGTATATACTATTTTTTGCAGTATTAGCTCCTTAAATCCTAGCTTTCATAGCCCGCATAAATGGAAGAGTTTATTAATATCAATGAGAATTGAGTAGGCTGAATTTCAAATGTGTTTAGGTTTTTACAATTCGGCTCACTCGATGGACACACCCACGAATCCGAGCGAACAATGGCGTTCGCCATTATTGACAGTAGTTATGGAAGGAGCTTACGACTGTAAATAATAAATTATTATAACCAAAGACCAAAGGTGAATAATAATCAACTTCTCGATACAAAAATCTGCCAATAATGATATGTTTATAGACTAGTAATTCAAAAATATATTTTTAAAATCGTTCTGTTGAAAATTACTCAAATTCTTCATCACTTCCTGCTACTAAATCGAATGCACAGAATTTTATTCAAGTAGCAATCATTACATTTTCTGCTGCTTGTCAACAATGAAAAACAGAAAGACAATCATAAATAAGTATATTGCGTTAGTAAGAAAATAATCTAATATGTAATTATGTAAATAAAACACATATGCAAAGTGGTTTTGGTGTAGCAGTTGAATTTCGAAATTTGAGTAATATTTTTCTTTATTAAAAAACAAAGCAAAAACCGTTTATTTCTGAAATATTCCACTGCAACCAACCGGTTTCGAAAAATGCCAGTTCTTAATTAGAAATTCCAGATCAAAATATTAATAATTTAAAGAAAATTTTAAAATCTCCATTTTCAAATCTCAAGCCTGGAATTTTAAAATTGTTCACTTTTAAATGGGACACTTTTAATATAAAAAGTGTAAGGCATAAGCCTTACCCTAATATGTTTATATGGAATTTGGACGACTAAAGTGACACAAAAGGTAGGTAATCGAAATTTCGAATTTTCAGTATCTCTACAGGGTGGGTGTTTACATTACACGCTCATTAATTTCGCCACTCTGAAGACATTTGAAACATTGCAAAACTAAGCTTAATAGTTTTTGTGTTTTTTCCAACTGTCTACAACAGAACGATTCCTACAATTATTTTTTAAAATAGAACTACACTGTCACATCCTACTTTTATTCATTTCTTTTTTGCGTCTACTATCTTATTTATCAGCAAGATAAAACTGGTGATATAGTAACAATTATGATTATTGAAGCGTAACAAAAAAGTTTCAGAGTATTATACTAACAATTTAATAGCCACTCTAGTTGTTTCTAATTATTCGAAAACAATGTAGCCGTTCCTTTTAAAAAATAATTACACGAATCATTGCTCTTTTATTGTTTTTTAATTGCTAGTATTTAATTGTAGACAGTTGGAAAGAGCGCAAAAAACTATTTAAAATTCGTCTTGCAATTTTTCAAATAGCTTCAGAGTGACCAAACTAATGACTGTGTAATGAAAACGTACCCACACTGTATAAGAATAAAATACTGAAGTATTTATATCTTCTAAATTTAAAATAAAATAACTGCCTTTACATTTATTCAGTATCAAAATATCCATTTCAATTTATCAAAATATCAGAAGTTCCAATGAACTTTATATTCGACCCCCGCTTCAGCTATAAATAGAAGTAAAACATCAATAAACGTAAAATAGTATAATCACCGGCCTAATAAATTCGGCTCGTGTCTAGATACTTCCGTATTCCTTTCCTATCAGTCTATTCACTATTTGAATAAGAAATATATTGATCGTCTTTGACCCACTTCCGCAAGTCAAACGGCGCATTGTCCGCATATACGCAATGGAGGTCCGAATTAAAGAAACTATGCTAGTTTTCGTGTACGCATTTTTGTAGAAAAACACTGAGATTTTACGTTAGATTTCATAATGCTGCATTGTCCTCCAAGGACTGACCCATGCTTACATAAGCACACAGTAGGGACTCATTAAAACCGTTGCTTAATCCTGATTAACATTGTCGTTTGTTATTTTAATGCCTCTCTGTGCATATGCTGAAAGGTGGCTTTGAACTTCTTAAAACCGTTCACATTTCAAATATACCTAAAAGTAACTACTTTTATTGATATTATTAGTTACATACCTATTTAATATACTCTAGTTCTTCTTCATATAAGTATAAACATATCCTTGAAGTGCAAAATTGTTGACTTATTTTTCCATTTCATAATAATTGAAAATCAAGTAATCGACATAATTTATTTGACTTTTAAATTAATATAAATTTTTTATACAACAATTTAAACTTTATATTTTTGAAGCACCCAATTCATATTAACGTTAATTCAAACGTTAAATATTGACTTTATACATGAATTTTAGGGCTGATATTCAAATAATATTATACGAGAGTAACATGTATTTTTCAAAACATAGTTTTTTAATTGAGCTTTTGTTATTTCACACATAGTGTAAGAAAGGTCATCATACAAAATTATTTCAGTTGCAAAATGAAATATGACCTATCGATGAAAATGCAGTTGAATTTATTATATATTCGCATACAATAGAACGATACAAATCATAATTTATAAATTTCTACACGAGTTTAATTTAACCCTGAATAGTAAAAAGCAAACAACCAATACCAAATTTGGAATAATATCATATTGTACATGCAAGGTACGTAAGTACCTATGGAATAATATTATAAGCTAATATTTAAGCAAGCATATATGAAATATAATCATAAATTAAGTAAGAGCATTTCATAAATATATGACAAAAAAACTGTGTCTACCTAATTTCCATGGACCAGTAACCTAATTTTCATAAAATACAAAAATATCGTCTCATACAATTGTTCTTAATATTTTTCTTTAGAGTTTTATCAGCCATTTATCGACACAATCCACAGAAAGTTCCACTCGTTTCCAAATGTTTTCGCAATACTAAATCTGAATTTATTTCCAATAGAAGTTGTCGGTTTTTCTGTATACAGATGTAAGGATGTCACCAAAAAAATCGGGTACACCTAATGTAAATTCAACTTTTAGGATATTACCTTAGTACCTGTGCATTTAAATTAACTGTCACATTTTTTCGCTGTCATCGAACGTAGGAAATCAGTTATTTGAAAACATGCTCCCGTCATTTGAATGATTTTGAAAAAGGAAGAATTGTCGTTAGGCTAATGATAGAAATGCAAATAAGAGCAATTGCAAGTGAAAAAAATCTGTAAAAGGCTTTACCCAGAACTTCCCTCGTCGACATTGTGACACTAAATAATTTTAAAAATGAAATTAAGTTAGGAGTAAAAATATCTTCACGTTTCTAATAAATTAAATACATTTTCAAATAAAAAAAAACTTATCCCGCTGGGAGTTTGAACCCGCCGCATCTGCACCTCTGTAGATCGCTCGATCCTAACCGCATCTCCACAGCGGATATAACTACAGCGAACTTCCATCTACGCTACCGAGTCTCTTCGAGAAAAGTCCGGGGCGCGCCCCTCTTGAAGAGCACCGGTTTCATGCGAGGTAGATATATAATATGTATGCAAAATATCGTTTTCCTCCGACAAATAGTTTTTGAGCTATACTGCCAACAGACAGACAGACAGACGAAAGAAGTATTGTAATCACGAAAAATCACCTTCCGAGATTTCTTCAGATCTTCACGTTTTAAGGTCCCTAGATGATGAAAAAGTGGTTTTCTTAATTCCGTCTGTCTGTCTGTTGGCAGTATAGCTCAAAAACTATATGCCGGAGGCAGACGATATTTTGCATACATATTATATATCTACCTCGCATGAAACAGGTACAATTTCATACAAATATATACAGGGTAAGCACCTTAAAAAAATAAAATGTTGTTTATTTTTGTGTTAATTTTGAAATAGAATGAATTAATAACTTTCATATAGGCCCGGCTTTTCATTTGCCGAAAATAAGATTCCACCGATACAGGATAATGTTATAAAAGAGTAAAAACATTTCAACAATAAGCCCGAGCACCTTCCAAACACTTGGTACATATTTCAGTCGAAATGCTGCATTTATTATATTTGTTAGTTTGACTATTACCTTTTTCAAGTGGGTGTTTCAGTACTTCCCCTGTAACCTTTTCAGGTGGGTGTTTCGGTACTTCCCCTGTAATAAAATCAAATCCTGAGACTTTTGTTAGATATAAGCCTTCTTTTACTTGTTTTGCTCCCTCTCGTAGAGTAGCTAACTTTATTTCTTTCGCTTCTTTTCCAGCTTCCGCATCCAATGCCTTATTCTGTATTTGTTGTTCGTTTGGTTAAAATATAGTATGATCAAAAAGTATTTTCATCTAGTATGGCCATGAAATACTTCCTAATTTATGAATGCAACTATAACTCACTTACATAGCAACTGTCAAATTCTGACATTAAGTATAAACGTAGTTGCATTCATAAATGAGGAATTATTCCATGGCCATACTAGATGAAAATAATTTTTGATCATACTTTATATTTTCGTGGTGGTTTGCAAAAACATCTGATTTCTGCTTGTTATACCTTGCCCATCCATTTCCAATTATTATTGGTGGCATTTGAATTATCGCTCTTTAAATTTTTTTGATTGCATTCCGTAAGGAATAATCGGCGTTTTTGTTGTTTGATAGATGTTCCAAATAGGTTTTCACCGATTCGTTTTTTACTTCCTTTTACTACTATAAAGGAAGTATTGGATTCACCCCAAAAATTCGAAATTGAGTTTTCAACAGATCTTCACGTTTTAGAGTCCCCTGATCCCAAAAAACATATTTTTTTTCATTGGTCTGTCTGTCTGTGTGTCTGTCTGTGTGTCTGTGAACAGAATATCTCAAAAACGAAAAGAGGTATGGCATTGAAACTTCATATATAAGTTTTGTGTACTATGTAGATGAGACAGCAAGCTTTTGAAGAAAATCGCATAACCGGAAGTAGGTGTTTACTCTTGTGATTTTTCAGTTTTTTTCGATTTTTTCAAAAACGGCTCTAACGATTTTTTTTAAACTTTACATTTTTCTTACATTTTTAATGTGTATCGATGTGAGATAGGTGATTTTCCAGTTGAATACTTCTAAAGTGGGTTTCTTTTGTTTTTTTTTTCTATTTTTTTTATTAACTCCTATTTTAAATAAAACACCCGGTATATTATTACATTTTTGAATTTACCTTAAAATTCTAGAGAAAATTTGTCTCTTGAACTAACACTCGATTTTGTACCGTTTTTGTAGAATTTGTAATTTTTTAAAATTCTTAACAAATGGTTAAAAATTAAAAATGAAATTTTTGACTAATTATAAGATCACTGTAAAAGGAAGTTGTGTGAGTGTATCACACCAGATTTTTTATATCTTGCATTTCTCTTCTCAACTGTTGTGTAAGATGGTTTAGTCTGCTATTATCTATTGGGGCTCTGGTTTGTTGCCATTTTTACTAATTCTTCTTTTTTCGGAAATTATCTCCTTGATTTCCTTGGGGTAATTGTTGTTTTTGTTTTTCTTTTGATTTCTGGAGTGCTTCTTCAGGCAGCCTGTTGGATGTCCACTACAAAATTTGTGGTTCAATTGTTCTTTATTTCTCAACGGTGCGTTTAGTTGAATTGCCTTGCTCAGTTCTTCTTGAAACGCTTTCCAATCTGTGAATTTGCTGGTCAGTATTGGGTAACATTGTTTTTTAATTCAGTTTTCGCTTAATGTCAGTATTATTGTAGAGTGGTCAGAGCTCAGATCAAAGTTCTTTTCGATTTTGATGAAGTTTGCTGATACTTTTCTGGAGATAAAGAAATCAATCAGGTCTGGTGTTTTGTTTTTGATCATTGATCGGTGGGCCAGTAGGTGGGTTTTTCTGTGGAGTGGGCATTGCAATTCCTTTCCACTGCGGCTTCATGCAGTTCTTTTCATATAATTGTGGTTAGTTTGGAACCCCAAATTAGACTTTTAGTATTGAAGTCTCCGGCAACTATGAATCTTTCTCCCAAGCTTTGTTGCAGGGTTAAGTAGTCTCTTTTTTAAATTGTGTCTTAGCGGACAATAGATTGCTGCTATTGTGATCTTTTGTCTTCACTTTTTGATATTTACAGCTGCAGCTTGTACCTATTTCTTCAATTTCATATGTGGTTTCTTTGTAGTGAATTATGTTTTCTTTTACTAACACCGCACTCTGGCCGAGATTTGCGGAGGCATAGTGTGGTAAATTGTCTATCCTTTAAATGATTCTTTTGTTAGATATGTCTCTGATATGATATAAATATCTACGTTTTGCATGTCCAGGAATATTAATATTGGGTTCTGATGTTGCTGAATACCATTAGCATTCCAGCCAGCTATTTTAATCTGGTTTGTGTCCGTTAATCTTTTAGAATCAGCAGCTTTATTGTTATTGCCTTCAAGTGTATTTAATCTCTCACATTATCATTTTTTTCTTGCTGACCGATCTGTTTTCCTGTTTTTTCATGTTTTGACATCAGGATTTGCAATAGCCGGTTCGTCGTATCTTCTTCTTTCTACGAATTGTTCTCATTTCTATTAATACTTGGCAATGCTGCGAATGCTTTTGGATGCCATCTTCAATAAGGTTTATGCACCGCTTTTTCTTTGCTTTGTTTAGCTTGCTTCGTTCCTTATATTTTGCAACTTTTTTGCCACTTCGAATCCTTTGTAACTGGCTGGGTGTGCTTTGTCACAATTTGCTGCGCTTTTTCATTAATTTTGCATTCCTTTGTACGGTGTTTACCTGCACATTTTACATACATGGACTCTTCGTTGCAGAATTTTTCGGAATGTCCATAGCGTTGACATCTTTTGCATTGAGATGCCAGTTTAGATTTTCTTAGAGGTTCTATTTCTACTTTCATTATAACATCCCTTTTATTTCGTATATTTTTGTGTCTTCATCATTTATGAAGGTTAGCATGAAAAACAGTAGTGTTTTTCTCTTTTCTTTTTAGAATATTTCAGCCTCTAGTATTTTATAACCTTGACATTTAAATCATCTACGATATTATTCGAAGAACGCGATGGGTGCAATTTCCTTGCCATAACTCTAGTATTTCTAGTTTGTTTATTTTCATACCTTTCTTCATTCAAGAAGCAAGTTAACTTGCAATATTCTTCTGCGCATTCGACTTTTAATTTCACCTGTTCGTTATTCATCATTACAGCGTGAAATGTATACTACTTGGATTTTAGTTCGGATTGTAAGTCACCGTAGTCTTTAACTTGACTCAAAGCAATTGGTGATGGTTTTTTGTGTTTTTGTTGATTTTTCATTTTACAGCTGCTTGGCTTGTCGCTGTTGTGATGACGTTTCAGGCGATGTATTCAGTTTTATTTTTTTGTTACTTTTCTTCGCCTTAGTCACTCATTCAGTTCCTTCGATGAGTTCTTCATCAGTACAATATTCGATATCTTCTTGTTGTTTTTCTTTGTTCTATGTTTGCTTCTGGGATTGCTGTTTGTTCGTTCCTTTTTTTATTGCTACTTGCAGTTCTGCTAGTTGCTGCTGCAATTGGGAAACGTTTTGCTGCAATTTTCGCTTCCAGCCATGCATTATATAGGCTAATTTCGTGTGGGTTTTTGCTTGACATTCTAGAAACAGGAATGGTTGAGGTTGTTCCAAGTGTGGATTTTTGCTGCTTTACATCGAGCCGGCCGCTATCCGTGCTCTATTTTATGCGCACCTGGTTTATTTTTCTTCACTTCGCAAATTACTAGGTCACCTCAGTTATTAAGTATTTGTTATTTGCTTTATACAGATTCGCAATTAGCATTAACACGAACGCAAGGCAGCGAGTCATTAACACGCACATATTTGCAAAATACTACGCGCCAACAAAGTACAGACTTCCACACTTCATGCCAGCTCGATAAATATTACAGAGGGTGTTCCAAATTAAAAAAATTATATTGTAGTAGATGGGGAAGCCGCATGGCTCAGTTGGGTAAGCGCCAGGCTTACATTAAGCAATAAGTCCTCGGTTCGAATCCCGCGGGGTTCGGAATTTTTCCGTAGCCTTGGCGATTTGAATCAGGCTCGGTGAGACCATACACAGTTGGGCACCAAATTAACTGTGCTCTACTCAGTCCTAAGAGATAGAGTAACAAGGTCAACACATCACCAAGACACACACCTCACACAATGGTTGCTGCGGAAGCACTAAAGGCGCGCTCCAACTCTGTATCCCGAATCCGGGGCAAGTTGAGCATTGTACCTCCAGATGCCAGCGCATAAAGCACCAGCCCCTACACCGCAAGGTAAACGAGGTTACAGATAATACATACTAGGGATGTTCCGAATACTCGTATTCGTATTCGTATTCGCGAGTATTCGCTATATTTTCAATATTTGTATTCGTAATCGTATTCGTCAAGATTAACACGAATATTATACGAGTATTTGACATTAATATTATAGAAATATAGATACGAATTTTAATAAAAATATAAAACAGGTATTCATACATTAAATAAAACATTGTTTTTTAAATATTAACCATTCTATAACATTAAATAAAAAACAAAACTATTTTCCATACTATTTCTAAAATTTGCAGCGCGTACAAAAACGATGTTGATGTTGATATTATTCACTCAAGGTCATGTATTCGTATTCGTATTCGTATTCGCGAATATTCATAAGAGTATTTGTATTCGGTATTCGTATTCGCGAATACGAATTTTTGTATATTCGGAACATCCCTAATACATACATACATATTGTAGTAGATATCTCGTAAATGCGATGCTTAATTGTTTTTTTTTACAACTGCAATCACCATAAAAATTATTACTGCTTTGCCTATTTAACCGATATCGCAGCTTCTGCAATAACAAAGTTAGCAATAGTGCGCACTTAACTTGGAACAGCCTGTATAGTCCACTCATTAGAGACAATAAAGGTATTTTAGAAACGTTAATAAATCTCGCAGGCTTAATTTTTGAATATGTTATAAAACTCGGTGACTTAATAAAAATTCAAATTTGTCCAATTTGGTGGTGGGGAGACACTCGCGATTCCATGTTGGAAAAAGCGGTTGAAACCAGTTTTTCGGGAATATCTACGTGCTTGTTAGTATATTATCAACTGAAGAAAATTTATTGATCAAAGGTGTTTTAAGCTTCACGTTTATAATTTTGAATGTTCATTTATTTTTAGAGCTGTCCATAAGTATATTAAGAGATGGCCATTTTCACTTAACTCGCGGCTCACATTTTTCTGGCCAATCATTAATTTTGCTGCCCGATTGTATTTTATAGTCTACTGAAAATTAAATATTTTACTGATCGTTTAAATTATAATTATAATACGAAGTGTATAAATGTGTATAACGTCCGCTTTTGACGCCCTCGAGTGTTATGGGCTGCTTATCGAGCTTTTTAATTTATTTGCGTATTCAAGGTGGAAAATAGAACATTGTATGCACCACAGGCATTACTTGATGTTTTTCTCCTTGTGCGACTTACAAACTCCGGGTCAGAGGCTTTCGGGCTTGTAATCTTGTCGCCCTCGAACAGGAACAAACATCTTCATAATGCAGTTGGTATATAAATAACTATTATGTACCAAGGACATTATGAAGACGTTTATGCCTGTTCGAGGCTGACAAGATTACAAGCCGAGGTTTGTAAATCACCCAAGGGCTATAAACATCAAGTAATGCCCATAGTGTATAAGTTTTATTTGCCACTTTCAATCTTATAAGTTTTATTTGCCACTTTCAATCTTATCTATCTATCTATATACACAACCCTGACTAATCAACGCAGAGCCGAAACCACTGGCACTAGAAACTTGAAATTTGGGTGGAAGGTTCAATTTGTTACGTAAGGTAGTGCTAAGAAGGGATTTTTTGAAATTCGACCCCTAAGAGGGTGAAAAGGGGTAAAATGTGTTTTCACGAATTCCTCATTATCTCTTACACCAGATAAGATATCGATGTGGTGTTTGCTTGCAAAGATTATCAATGCAAATGCCTAGAAACGTATTTTAGGATTTTTCCTTAATCAACCCCTGAATGTGTGAATATGCATTCGGGGTGAATTATAGAACCCTTCGTATCTCCTATATTTATTGAGTTCGAACGTTATTTGTTGGCATATAGATGTATTCTTAAAATTATTAGAAAGTGGTTAAAGATATTTTAAAATTTTACTCCTAAGGAGATGAAAAGGGGTAAACTGTGTTTTCGCGAATTCCTCAATATCTCTTAGACCCGATGACATATTGACTTGGTGTTTACTTGCACAGGTATCCAATAGAAGTGTCTAAAAACATATTTCAGGATTTTGCCCTAATCAACCCCTAAAAAGTGCAAATCTAGATTCGGGGTGAATTAAAGACCCTTTCGTATCTCCTACGTTTATTGAGCTAGAGCATTCTTTTTTTTCATATAGATGTGTTTTTCAAATCTTTAGAAATGGGTTTTAGGGTTTTTTGAATTTCACCCCTACGGAGGTAAAAAGGGAAAACTAAAAAGGGGTAGGGGGTTAAAATGACTAATTATTTCCCCTCTGGGTTTATTTCAGAATAAAACGGGTGGAAAAATTTTTTAGCGAGTTTACCCCTAAGGGGTGAAAAGGGGTAAACTGTGTTTTCACGAATTTCTCAATATCTCTTAGCATAAAATAGAAGAATTTCTGAAATTTCATCCCCCTGTAGTGGAAACGGGTAACCTGCTATAATCTATGAATACAACATTTAATAAGTACATATATTTATTATTCCATCTCATTTTTATACTAAAACTATAGTTTTATCAATCTATACAAGGGTAACGACAATTTATACACATTTCCAGGAGGCACGTGAAGATTAAAAGAGTTAAGGAAAACTTTTTTCGGAAGAATATTGTTTCCTTTTTACCTACAATCATATATCTAATACTTACTATATTGCTAGCGGCTATGAGTGGGAAACTCACCGATGAAGTGAGACACACAACCAACTCCTTCATGTATACGGTGAGCTGTGCGCAAGCGCGGCGGCGTCATCCGCCCAATGGGGAAGTGGTCAAGTTTAAAATTCGCTTCTAAAGGCGGAGTTCGAATTCCCACGCATGCGCACGAGACGCGTTATACTCTAAGTGATACTATGTCGGCGCCGTAATGTTTTCTGAAGTTTCCAGGCCCTACCAGCAATATATGTGTATTATATATATGCCTACAATATTGTTCTGCAGCGTTTGTTAGTTTAGCGTATTGAGTGAGGGTAAGGGGGGGGGGGGGGGGGGCTAGAAAATTCCGTTAAGATTTACAAGAAGAAACAATCATTTGTAGTCCGCACGAAGAACGGGCATCTTGCTAGTACATATACAGGGTGTTTCAGAATAACTGTTCCTAATTCTCAGAATTGAGAGAGGGCATGTTATTCAACACGTTTTAATGATAAACTAGTGTTCGGAAATACTTGCGTTTCGAGATAATACGACATTAACGAATTGAGTACTTGAAGTAATCTCAATGTGAAAAGTAACGATTTTATTGATTTCCAGCGGTTGAAATTTTTATTTATATTTAAAAAATGGTATTACACAAAAATTATAAGAATTGTTCAAAATTATGGCCGTCATTGTCGACACACCAGGTATAACGATGTGTGATTGACCGACGAATTCTTCGAAATATCTGCGGACGATCACGAATGTCATCATAAGCAAGAATAATTCGAGCCACTAACTCCTCTGCTGTGTCTACAGGTGTCGCATAGACGAGTGATTTAATATGACCCCAAATACAAAAATCAATTGGTGTCATATCTGGCGAACGTGCAGGCCAAAGAATAGGACCTTGTCTCCCAATCCATCGGTTTCGAAATTGTGCATTTAAATAATCTCGAACATTTAAACCGAAATGCGCTGGTGCACCATCATGTTGAAAGACCAAGTCTCTACGAATATTAAGTAGCACATCTTCAAGTAACTCCGGCCATGTTGTCATGGATAAGGTTCACTATCTGCAGCTATTTTGCATGCATGCGTTACTTTCCACATTGAGATTATTTCAAGTCCTCAATTCCTTAATGTCGTATTATCTCGAAACGGAAGTATTTCCTAACACTAGATTATCATTAAAAAGTGTTGAATAACATGCTCTCTCTCAATTCTGAGAATTAGGAGCAGTTATTCTGAACACCCTGTATAAAGGAAAGTCACTTCCCTGACTAATCAACGCAGAGGCGTAACCACTGGTACTACGAACTTGAAATTTGGGTGGAAGGTTCAATTTATTACGAAAAGTAGTGCTAAGAAGGAATTTTTTGAAATTCTACCCCTAAGGGGGTGAAAAGGGGTAACATGTGTTTTCACGAATTCCTCAATATCTCTTAACACCCGATGAGATATGGACTTGGTGCTTACTTGCAAAGATTTTCAATGCAAAGCCTAGAAACGTGTTTCAGGATCTTTCCCTAATCAGCCCCTAAAGGTTCAAATATGGATTCGGAATGAATGAAATAACCTTTCGTATCTCCTACGTTTATTGAGTTACGACATTATTTTTTTGGCATACAGATGTATTTTAAAAAAAATAAAAGTGGTTTAAGGGATTTTAAAAACTTTACCCCTAAAGGGGTGAAAAGGGGTAAACTGTGTTTTCGCGAATTCCTCAATATCTTTTGGACCCGATAAGATATCAACTTGGTGTTTGCTTGCATAAGTATTCAAGGCAAATGTTTAAAAACACATTTCAGGATTTTGCCCTAATCAACCATTAAAGGTGCGAATCTGCATTCAGGGTGACTTATAGAACCCCTTGTATTTCCTGTGTTTGTTGAGTTGGAGCATTCTTTTTTGTCATATAGATGTGCTTTTGAAATCTTTAGAAAGGGGTTTTAGGGTTTTTTAATTTCATTCCTAAAACGGCAAAAAGGGAAAATTGAAAAGGGGTAGGGGGTTAAAATTATTAATTTTTCCCCTCTGGGTTTATTTCAGGAAAACGGGCTGAAAGAATTTTTATAAATTTTACTCCTAAGGGGTGAAAAGGGGTAAACTATTTTTCACGAATTTCTCAATATCTCTTCAAATAAAATAGGAGAATTTCTGAAATTCCATCCCCAAGTGGTGGAAATGGGTATTCTGCTATAATTTATGAATACAACATTTAACAAGTACACATATTTTTGATTTTATCTTATTGTTATCTAAAACTATAGTTTTATCAATCTATACAAAGGTAACGACAATTACATACACATTTCCAGGGGGTACGTGAAGAATAAAAGAGTTAAGGAGAACTTTATTCGGGAGAATATTGTTTTCTTTTTACCTACAATATTGTTTTGCAGCCTTTGTTAGTTTAGCGTATTGAATGAGGGGCAGGGGGGGACTCCAGAATTCATTTAAGATTTAGAAGAAACAAACATTTGTAGTTCGTACGAAGAACGGGCATCTTGCTTGTAAGTAAATAAATTAAAAAGCTAAAAAAGCAGTCCATAACGCCCGAACACGTAAAAAGCGAGCGTAAGGCCTCTTTTAGATGTGGATACAGAATGGTATGAAGTATGCAAAATCACGTCATTATCAAATATTACTCACTCCATTATCGCACTGACTATAGTAATTCACTGTTTCAGACTGCTCATTCACTTTATAAAACTTAAAGAAAACAGCCTGCATCTTTATGATATCGTGTGTTACTTCGACACGAAGTGTACGAAGTATTGAAATTCCCTCATATCGAAAACCACTCTGAGTCAAATATCTCTAAAATTCGAGCCAACCGACTAATGAACCCACCATATCAAATCTCCGTCTCGGCGGTGCGGATCTTTTGGTGAAGATCCCAGCCCACTAGATCAATCCCCCGTATAGGGGGGTGCATAAACGTGCTGTGCGGGGGATGTATGTTCGTATGTGTACACGATTCCGGTCGCCAGGAACCTTCCTGAAGTCTTGGATCGTTTTCATACGATAGGTCCTTCGAAAATGAAGGCAACATCAACTTTTGAGCTATGGTCGTCGGCAAAAAAATTTTTTTTTCTTTTTATAAATAACTGCTTAGCTTAGCGAAGCGGAGTGATACTGAGGATCGAAGTATTCTTGGAAAGCACGGAAGGGTGCTTTTCTTGGGTGGGGGGTACCGTATATTTTTGAGTTAAAAAGTATGCGTCTCTGAACTGCTTCATATAAGCGAATGACAAATCAGTATACGAGATTCACAATTTGTTGCCAGCAGCTGAAATTGATGGATACCAAAATGTAGTATCGGGTTACTGTATGTGTTGCGTGATGCAATTTGAAAAGCTCAATTTCAAAGTACCTATGTGTTTTTTGTGTCTGAGATACGTATACCTCATATACAGTATCAGGTCTGAAAGAGACCTTAACGATTATGCCCTCGTCATTATGAACTGCTTTAATACCTCGTATCACAGATAAATAAAACGTATTTAGACAGGTAAAAGAATAGTAGTTTGTATACCAAGGCACTGAAGTATAAGTTTTTATCACGAATGTGGATTTAGTTGCCGAGGCCCGTAAGGGATAAAAAGGAACTTCAGTGCCGAGGTGTACACTATGTTTTATTTGAAATCGAGAAATCGTGAAATTACAACATTTTAACCAACTTTTGTAGGTTATGTTCGCTCCATTGACGTTTATCTATCGCCTCGCCACCTGCAAAAAAGTCGTAAAACAATGGATTACTTCACTGCCGATTTCTCGTATTTTAATGACGATTTCGGCGTACTTCACTGCCGATTTCAAATAATAGTATTGTACAGTAGAAGTCCGTTAGGATAGCCTTTACTGCCGAGCCACAGAATTTGTGAGACGATCTCGAAGAGCGAGTCGAATAATACTGGCGAGGCAGTAAAGGCCCTAACGGACGTGTATTGTAAAATAGTTTTTGTAATACCTACATAGAATTCGGTCATATCTATATTTTTCTAATTTATTTTCATCAAAACGCTAGGTTTGTGTAATGACGTTTTAGAATGATTAAGAGTGCGTAGAACCAAAGAGCATATAATATTATATGCTCTTTGGTAGAACGTTACAACTGTTGTTTATAAATGTCATTTATTTTCAGTTTTGTGTATGGCTATAAGCAGTTTTAAGTTGTAACCAGCTCGTAACTTATGACATCTGTAGAAAATGATGAAGATATTCCTAAAGACGTTAAGATTGTGAATGAGCAAGTTATTTTAGCGTATGTTCAGGAGTTATAACAGTCTTTTGCGCCATCTTCTATGTGGAGTTGAAGGCTTGCTTGCTGCTGGATTTGTGTGACAAACGTCACTTTGACGTTCGGCATACAATTTAGCAGGCCGTGGTCTTTACGGACACTTTTTACGGCCGGGCCGTAAAGAGGTTGCTTACGCAGTAGTAAACAGTCCTTAAAGAAATATTTAACAAGTAGGTATTACAAAAAATGGTTTTTTGTTCAAAAGCAATTTCCATGGCATACTGTTCTTTCTCGTCATCCGTTCTCTTCTTGACATAAGAATCGTGACACTATCACCCGTATTCATAGTCGTTCGCCAGCGGATCGCCGGCGACTCGCCAGAGATTCGATGAAATAGTAGGTTGGCGGCACTGTACGTCTATGTCAAATTCGAGGTTAGCAGGTTAGATTTTGTGTCAGTTTCTGTCAAAACTGACTGAAAACCTAACCTGATCACCTCGAATTTGACATAGACGTACAGTGCCGCCAACCTACTATTTCATCGAATCTCTGGCGAGTCGCCGGCGATCCGCTGGCGAACGACTATGAATACGGGTGTATGAATCATCATCATATAGTAGGAGTTCTGTCACGGAAGCATCAAGTAACTTCACGCCATCTTAACTGATCTGTTCGCTTGGCATAGAGATTCACCCATTAGATTTTTTATTTGATCAGACCCGCAGACCATCATCTTGGCTTGGTGCCTCCGACCTCTCCTTGAAAAATCAGCTGTTCTGCTGCTTATGTGGCGAAAGTATGTCATCATTTTCGCATATATTCTACTGGAAAGATGATTGGAGCCTTTGATTTCATTCAGTGGTACAGATATGTTGGTTCGGTGTGCTGTCCATGGAATTTGCATCAGATGCCTCCAGCACCACATTTCAAAGGCATCTACATAACCGTCTTCTGTCAGCTGCTTTATGTTTCAAGTTTCGAAGTCATAGAGTTCCAGCCCATCTGAATTTGTTTTCTGATTCGCAGCTGCCTTCATTCCTAATCAAAGATTCCAGTGGTCCGAAATTGCTGACAACTCTAAAATTCCCTGTGACTTGGAGATCTGTATGATTATATATCTGATGATCAACAATCATTATTTTTGTTTTATTATGGTTTATTTCTAGACCATATTCTCAGCTTCTGTCTTCTAGTCTTTCCATTATTTCTGCTTCTGAGTTTGCTAGAATCGTTGCGTCGTCCACGTATCATAGTTTAGTAATTCTGAATCCTCTGATTGTTAAACCACCTTCCCATTCATCCATAACTACTCTCACAGCCGTATTCATAGTCGTTCGCCAGCGGCTCGCCGGCGAGTCGCCGGAGATTCGTTATGAATAGTATGTTGGCGGCACTGTACGTCTATGTCAAATTCGAGGTTAGCAGGTTAGGTTTTCCGTCAGTTTTGACAGAAATTGACACAAAATCTAACCTGCTAACCTCGAATTTGACATAGACGTACAGTGCCGCCAACATACTATTCAATACGAAACTCCGGCGACTCGCCGGCGATCCGCTGGCGAACGACTATGAATACGGGCGTAAGTTTATGCTTGCTACATGTATTAAATAAGAGGGATAGTATTTAACCCTGCCTGAAGCTGTTTTTGATGTCACAAGGTTTCGACATATGATTATCATTTTTAGGATTGCTTTATTTGGGTATCCCCATTTCTGCCATTTTACACTGTCAAAAGCTTTTTTGTAGTCGATAAAGCATAAATATAGTGATACGTTATATTCTAGATGTCATAATAACATCATGACTGTCGTTAGTGGGGTTGGAAGTCCCCATAAAATGTACAGCAACGCCTATAATTGGCCTAACAGCTGTTGGTTGAGTACAAAATCTATATATATAAAAATGAATCCAGATTTCCCTTGGTCACGCCATAACTTGAGAACGACTTTACCGATTTTATTCATCTTTTTTTTAAGTTTTGTAATACTCCGTAGAAGGTTCTTACAGAAATAAAAATTAATAAAATCCAGAGGGAAAGCCGGAAAATTGGAAAATATCGAAAGTGTGTTGTTTCTATTTGCAGTCACACCTGTGCTTAATGGTTTGAAGGGTTTTCCCCATAATGTCATAATCCGCATCAGGTAACCGAAGGCGAAAGAGATAATACACTAATAGCAATATATGTAATTCCAAATGCTTTACATAAGTCGTCGCAGTCAGTCAGTCAGACATTCAAATTTGATTTGGGCACAAGTGATTGTGAAAACAATTCCGTGTCGTTTTATAGTGACCGTTACAATGCCAAAGGTACGACGCGCTAACATAGGTCGTCGAAGACATTCAGCTGCGCGGGTATCTACTTTACGTGCGAACCGCAATGATGACCAGCGCGCTACGGGTAATGAAAATAGTCGTATTAGCATGTTTTTAAAATGAAAGAAATCGAAAATTCGAGTATCGGAAAAACGTTTGCTGAGCAGGCAAATCAAATTCGGACAGGACAACGTCTGTCGGGTTCGCTGCCCCTTAGGGGGTGAAATGGGGTAAATAAGACTAAAAATCGATATGGGTGTCGTTATTGAGGTTTTTTGGGACGTTGATTGCGAAAACGGCATTTATTTTTAAGTCCAAGATGATGGACATGACATAAAATTAAAACTTTATAGTGGTTAAACGGGGCTTCAGAGACAAATTATTTTTGGATAGAACAACGTTTGTCGGGAGGGACGGGACGGGACAGGAAGGGACGAGACGGAACGGGACTGGACGAGACGTGAAATGACGCGAAGGGACGGGGCGGGACTGAACTGGACGAGACGGGAAGGGGTGGGACGGGACGGGAAGCGATGGGATGGGATGGTAGGGGAGGAGACGGGACGGTACTGCACGGGACGGGGACGGGGATGGGATGGGATGACAGAAAATAATTAGTCATTATTTAATACACAAATAAGGAACCTCGCGCGTACGATGTCGCGGGTTACAGCTAGAAAATGGCATATATTTTTAAGTCCAAGACGATGGACATGATATAAAATTAAAACTCTATAGTGGTTAAACGGGGTTTCAGAGACAAATTATTTTTGGGCAGAACGTTTGCCGTGCCAGCTAGTAAATAAATAAAATACAATTACTTTCTCTGTTCCAAGATTCGCATGAGGGTTTCTCTTCCCTTTACAAACCATGTATGTTCTTTGGTGATTTGCAAGACAGAATATTTTTTTGGCCTTACGTTAATTATATGGAGCAGTATTTTGCTGATAATTTCTGATAGTCCAGTCGTTGAAGGTTTTCCGCTCCGAATTCTTTGAACCTTAACCGATTGACGTGAAATTTGGTGAGTGGTTAGAGCATGGCTCAAGGAGCAAAAGTGACATAGCGCCGAGGTGCGCTTTTACCTTGAGAGCGGATGCCACCTTTTCTCGGGGGTGGAAATGTGTTCACTCAAAATAATCACGGAAATGGATAGAGGGACAAATTCTAAGTAAAAAATGTTCTATATAGTTTTTTCGATAGATCGATATTTTTCGAGCTATTCGCGATTGAAAACTTAGATTTGTCGTTATAAAAATGTATGTTTTTGGACGGTTTTTCGCGAATAAGTCGAAAACTTCGCGTTCTATCAAATAACTTGTAATAACCAAAAATGAAGCTTAGAAAACAGGACAGAGATTGGTTTTTTATGAATGCTCTAGGTCCAAAATAAAAGAAGTTGTGGCTCGTTGAAGAAGATTTTTTTTGCAACAACTTGGTTCGAAGTAATCAACGTTAATTAACGAAAAACCGATGCATTTTTCGGGAAAAACTTATAGAACATTTTTTGTAGTGATTGAAAAGACCTTTAAAATGAGCACTATTAAAAGTCGATTGCATTATTAGTAAGCGAGTTACGATGCAAAAACGGTGGGCCACTCAAATTTTTGAAAAAAAATGAGCGATAAAAGCCCAGCCATTCCACTAGAATTGATATTGACCATTATCCCTTTACAAATTACTTTATTTTAGTATTATTTATGTAGTCCAAAAGTTTGGGCGGGTTAGAATGCGTATTTTTCGAAAAAAATATGATGAAAATGGAAAACGTATTTTTCAAATTTCTTAAAAAAATACCTTATTTTGAAAATACCTAAAACTAAAGAAAAAAACGTAAAAATTAATATAGTACAAAAATGTGGATTTTTTCTTAACGAACATTTTAGTTTTTTTTATTTCTGTACGAAAAAAATAACGGAGATATAAATGTTACAAGTTTGCATTTTAATGCGCGCACCACCCCTCCCGAGCCCTTCAACCCTTTACTTTTTGAATATGCAAAGTCTGAGCATGTCGAAAAACTTTTGGATTACATGAGTAATACTAAAATAAAGTAATTTGTAAAGGGATAATGGTCAATATCAACTCTGGTGGAATGGCTGGGGTTTTAGCGCTCATTTTTTTTTAAATTCGAGTGGCCCACCGTTTTTGCATCGTAACTCGCTTAGTTATAATGCAATCGACTTTTAACAGTGCTCCTTTTAAAGGTCTTTTCAATCACTACAAAAAATGTTCTATAAGTTTTTCCCGAAAAATGCATCGGTTTTTCGTTAATTAACGTTGATTACTTCGAACAAAGTTGTTGCAAAAAAAAATCTTCTTCAACGAGCCATAACTTCTTTTATTTTGGACCTAGAGCATTCATAGAACAACCAATCTCTTTGCTGTTTTCTAAGATTCATTTTTGGTTATTAGAACTTATTTGATAGAACGTGAAGTTTTCGACTTATTCGCAAAAAACCGTCCAAAAACATGCATTTTTATCACGAAATATCTAAGTTTTCAATCGCGAATAGCTCGAAAAATATTGATCTATCGAAAAAACTATATAGAACATTTTTTTACTTAGAATTTGTCCATCTATCCATTTCCGTTGTTATTTTGAGTGAACACATTTCCACCCCCCGAGAAGAGGTGGCATCCACTCTCAGGGTAAAAGCGCACCTCGGCGCTATGTCACTTTTGCTCCTTGAGCCATCCCCTAACCACTCACCAAATTTCACGTCAATCGGTCAAGGTTCAAAGAATTCTGAGGTAATAGCATATTTTTACCTTCAACGACTGGACTATGAAACCTTTTTGTGGCATGATTAAATAAATTCAAAAAACTTCCTGCCTCATTTTCTCCAAAACAAATTCCAATAAAAAGAAAACTACTTCATATTTATTCATTGAAATTTAATCCTGAATTTTCATTTATCGTCTCCCGGTGTAAATTACCTTGTATTAACAACCAAGTTCCCTATCGTTAATAAATTGAACTTTTAGTCGGTAGTTTAATGATGTAAAAATAAAAATTATATATACAATACCATTTTCCAACATTTTTAAATTTGTACATCAAACTATATGTCAAATTTGTTTCCGTACTTTTTCTATTAGTTCAGATTTCTTCCAGAATTGAAAATATCGACAAATACATTTCTGTTCTATTCAACTATCTGTAAATCTTATTTCGAATGAACAGGGGGGCACATTTTCAATACAAGAATTAGAAATTATTGACTGTCAAAAATTAAAAATCAAAATTGATACCAATAAAATTATGTACAAATTAGGGATGTCGTACCCGGTCTAAAACGAAACCCGGGTACCCGAAATATATAACAAAAAAGTTAGTGTACATCTGAACATCTGAAGTAACTACAATTTCTTTCTTTTACGCCGCGAGTTTTAAACTGAACTAAATTAAAATAGTACTTACTCACCAATTCAAACGGCAAGTCGTCTGTTATTCGTAAATATTTTCACACTTCCAAGTGCTATCAAATTCAAGTGCGTGACTTTTTGTCCGAAATTGGTAGCAGCATCAACATCATACAGAGGATGCTTATTTTACTTCACCCATACTGACGCGATTTAATGGTACTATTGATGGGATTCTGGTTTTTACTGCATGGTTATGTTTTTCCACAGCTTATTCCTATTGTTTTTAAGTTTTTATAATTTTCTCCGAAAAAGGCTGACTTTCTGGAAATTATATAATTTATTAGTCGGGTACCCGGGTCTTAAAAATATACCCGGGTCAACCCGGGTCCCCGCCGACATCCCTAGTACAAATCTGTAAAATTATTTCTTAAATCAATGTATGAAATAAAATATTTGACCATTACATTGTTTTGAAAGCATTCCCAATTTAAACAAATCTCAAAATATATCTCTATAATGCAAAATTTTAGTTTTACTTCAGTTGATACACTAAACACAAAAATGTAATTATATAAATTTAACAACTGCAATTTTGTCATTTAATCTTATACTGCTAAATCAATTATAAATACAAACACTACGATAGTAAGCATTTATAAACTTTATTATAATTAATCGGCAACAAATACTTGTTAAAAAATCTTAAAAGCAACTTAATAAAGATTATTTTGGACGGATTATACATTTAATAAATACTAATGTATTCGTAATACTATAAAACAGTATAAAAACAGATCTTACAAAAGTACTATGTTAAGTATTACAAAAATATTTAATACAAATTTGCTAGATATCAGTATGAGAGCTTTTACGGACATCCATGCTATAATGAGATGATTGCTGAGATTCTTGCAAATTCCGGTATCGAAAGCGTCGAGCTTCAACTAAAAACAGTGATCCTGCAGGTAGCAGCAGTAATGAGCCTATGACAGCAAAAGCAAATGACCATCCTAAGTCATTGTGTTCCCAGTTGGGCATCCAGTCACGACTATCGCCTAAAGCTCCAAAAATGCAAACACCGATAAGTCCGCAAACTCCGGCAATGATCAAATCGGCTCCAATGCTCATCAGTAGAAGCAAATACTTGTCATGACGCCTACTGCAGAAACAATACAACCACGTTAAAAATGCTGCTATTAAAAGCAATGTCATGCATAGCGTCAAGAAAAACTGAGTGGCGATAAAGAAGCCTGGTAATAAGAAATCGTGTATGATGTAGTATTCCTCTTCGAAGACCCACCAGCAACCCGTAAATCGAGTGTCATAATGATGACGGAATTCCTCAAAGTTCTTAAAACACACTTCCCATAGACCTGAAAGAACATGTAATTGTTTTTCCTAGAAGCCACTCCCATTTATACAAAACAATTGACAAACGTTACCTATTCTTATAAATTGTGGATCCGCAATTTTGCCATCGCTTTCTAGCCAACAGGGCGTGCAAAAGGCAATTACTACAAATACAAATGCTGTTACAGTTAATGATATAGCACAAACACCCGTTTTTGTTTTGGTCGCCATTGTTCTGTTGTAATTTAACTGTTTCGACGGTTGCCTAGTATTGCACTGAAGGATGCACTGCTTCACGATATTAAATTCCCCTAACTTCATGGCACATTTTAAAAGCTCTTCACAGGGTGTTTTCCCAGTCATGGTACATCTTTCGATAGATAATTCAGTAATTTAAAAAAAAAATACAACTAGATTTAATAAACAGTTAGCTGATAATAATGTCTTTATCGCTATACCAAAAAAGTAGTTACATTGCTATAGAAAAAAAAGAAACAAATACAAATATAATAGAAGAATAATTTCTTTTTAAACTTTTTTAGCAAACGGCGCAGTTCAGCAGCCCAGTAGCCTGGGTGCTGTTTTTATTTCTTTTAACTTGCCTCTTGATAGTATTTATGACATAATTGTTTTATAATATTTTTATTAATACAAATAATGTAGGTACTCATGTTACTTATCTTTAAAATCAGAAAAATATATTTTCAACCAGTCAACATAAAACCTAACCTCACTGCAGAAACAATAACCAGAAGATTATGTACCAACACAATTCAATCTAGTGACAATGACTGTCGCCGAAGGTTTCCCTAGATTGCATTTCCGTATAAAAAAATGGATTATAGGTAAGTAGTTCTATCAATGTTGCTTTGTTTTGTTGTTCAGATAGAAGTAAATTTTGAATATACATTTTTGGAGACACAATATATTAATCTCCATGAATTACTGGTCTGAGGGAAGGTCCCAAGGTTAATTATACATAATTTGTTTATTTTGGACAACTTTCGCGGGTTGAACATGACAGTCTGCTATTGAACTCCAGATGACGATACCATACTGCAATATAGAGTACCCCAGAGCATAATAAACAGTTTATAGTTGCTCTTTATTTCATACTTGTTCAAACTCTTGTGTGAGTTTTTTACGGTTGTTCTTATGTGTATTAAAAACATACTTCCTTATGAAATGCACATTAGCAAGTGCATGGAACGAAACACCTTTTACAGAATCCAAAAATAAACAATTGTGAATGCTAAGCTTAGCTTCGCAAGTGGACGTTGTGACACTAAATAATTTTAAAAATTGAAGGAAACTAGGTGTAAAAACGTCTTCACGTACCAAATAATACTGAAACAATAAAAGAAAACACTTGAATGCGAATTACATCAATTTTCAAATACAAAAAACCATTACCAGAGAGATTTGAACAGCAGCGCATGCAAATGCGATCTAATCGTTTAGCACTATCTTGAAAGCCCACCGAGCATTTGTTAAAAATTTTTTTGAGATTAATTCGAAATCATCGGAATCTAGAAAGAATAATCTTTCCACTAGTTTAAGAATCATTGAGAAATATTCAAAACTAAGCTTGTAAATTCGATGTATACATAAAATTACTCAATTTTCAGTAATTAAACCAATCGGAAAATATTTTTCCTGGTTTTTTGCAATCGCAAAAGAAATGGAGCCTTCCACATTTAGATCCGTAGGTAATTCCAGATAGTGTACATTTTTAAAAACTATCATTGAGTGCACATCCTATGATCGAATTTATGACCCGTGATTGCTGACTATAATGCGAAGAACAGCCTTGAGCAAATTGCGTTTTCCGTGTATTTGAACGTTTGCGATTTGCACATTTTTGCGGTTCCCGTCCTAAAAAGGTCAACATAATGCAATATTCTTTGCTACTTTTTGTACAACATTTATCCTGTATCTGCTGGGTCCTATTTTTTATCGAGGATAAAGCCTGAGCTATGTGGAAATATTGTATCAAGTGATAGGCGTTCTTTGTATTTTGGGTTGCATTCAACTTTTGGTCAGAAGTAACCCACTCATGACTAACCCTGTATATATAACTTGTATGCAAAATATCGTCTTCCTCCAACAAATAGTTTTTGAGTTATACCGCCAACAGAGAGACAGACAGACAAAATTGAGAAAAGCTTTTTATCGTCATGTAGGTCCCTCAAACGTGAAGATCTGACCAAATCTCGGAAGGTGATTTTTGTGATAACAATACTTGTCTTTTAGTCGAGAGAAGTAAAAGATCTTCATAGAAAATAGAATCACAGAATAAATAACTAACCGGTTAGATATTTATTCTGTCATAGAATACTATACGAACATATTCAGTGGAAGCCCCTCCCACAAATGAGCGGTAAATTTGTACAGAATGTTACTATTCATAAGCCGGTTGTATACAGCTCAATTTTCTTTAAAATTAAACAATTTTGGAATTCTTCCGACTCTTTAATTTGTAACATGTAAAACGGTTTTTGAGCAGAATCTATTGTTAAGCATAGTACATTATTGCATTTTCAAGTTTTTCTGTACTACCGGAACGAGGAATGCCATTAGGAGCAGATCAATTTCTTTATAGATTATATACTCTCTATTTCTTTTAAATAGTTAATCTTACATGTATATTTATTTTATACTTTGTTTCAGTATTCTTTGAACCAACCGATGTGCCCATAGCAGACAAACCATTCAATACAAGTTACTGGAAAGCAATAAAATACATCACTCCCAACTTACTGGAACTGCAACAGATTGCAAAAGCGATTAACGTGCCATTACCACCCCCAAACAAGCTAAACCAAGTAGAAGAAGCTGCATTTATAGCAAAATTAACAGTCGCTTATGTGCCAACTGTGATTGTTACACTGGGAAGTGGTGGTTTGTTAATTGCTCGACAAGCAGATGCTTCAGATCCTTTACTTTCTCAAAACAAAAATAGATCTAAAAGTGGGACCGTTAAAATTAGACATTATCCTGCAGAAAGCGCCCAAACCATAATAAACGTCAGTGGGGCTGGAGATTGCTTGGCAAGTGGTCTCATCGTTTCTATGCTAGCTGGATTAAGCGAAGAACAATGTGTAAAGGTTGGATATGCTGCAGCACAAGCATCGCTGTATTCAGAGAGTGCCGTGCCAATGATACTTTTTGATGATACTCATCCATCATGGTCATCTAAGGCAGACTATGAGACATTAATACTTTAATGTTGTAATGTTTTATATGGTTTTACAAGATAATTATAGCTTATAGACATGGTATTTTTTCTATTTTATTGCAATTTTTGTTGCATTAAAATCAAATATATTTTTTGAAATATCTAGGAAATAAAATGTTTTATAATCACTCTGTGCGTAGAAGTTATTTAAATACAAGGTGTTTGCAGATATGTAATGGAAGTTTTATTTAAATATACCTCTCTCTCTCTATAGCCCATTTGTGCAATATTGGACGTAACCCTCCTGTAAATCTCTCCATGTTTTTTGTTTTTGCTGGTTGTGTCCAGTTAAATCCTGCTATTCTCTCATCTGTGGTCTTCCCCGCCTTCTTCTTCTTGTCCATGGTCTCCATTTGTGAATAACATTATTCCATCTTCCGTCTGTGTATCTCTCGTTATGGCCCTCCCATTTCCATTTCTGAGGGGTTACTCTATGTGTGATATCTTGCGCTTTGGTGATGTTTTTTATGTGTTTGTTTGGTTTTCGTTATTGTAATGTTACTCCTACCATAGCTCCCTCCATGGCCCGTTGGGTTTTTGCTAGTTTCTCAATATTCCTTCTTGTAATATCCCACGTTTGTGTACCGTACGTTAATACTGGGAGTATACAAGAATCAAATACTTTTGTTTTCAAACTTTGGGATGTTTTTGTACTGCGCATCCTAAACGTTTTCTTCTATACTTTCGCCGTTTGATTATTTTTGTGAACTCTGGTTAGTTGTCTAAGTATATGTATTCATTTACCCATTCTAGTTTTTGTTTATTTATTACGATATCTTCCATATTTTCTGTGTTCCTCATTATTTTGGTTTTTCTAAATTTATTCTTAGGCCCACTTTTTGTGGCTCTTCATCTAAAGTTTGTGTCATGTCCCTGAGATCTTCGATATTATCTGATATGATGGTTATATCGTCTGCATATCTCAAGTGGTTTAACCTTTCACCATTTATATTTATTCCATTCTGAGACCAGTTCAGGTTTCTGAATACATCTTGGAGAGCGTTTGTGAATATTTTGGGGGATAGGGTGTCTCCTTGTTTGACTCCTTTGTTTATTGGTACTGGTTTAGTGTTTGTATGCATTCGGAATATACTTGTTCCTTGCTCATAGCTGCTTTCAATAAGTTTGATATAGCTTGTATCAACTCGGCAATTTTGAAGTGCTCTTTTCATTGTCCAGAATCCTCTATGCTGTCAAAAGCCTCTTCGTAGTCAATAAATCCTAAATAAAGTGGTATATTATATTCTGTTGTTTTTCTATAAAGATGCGGATAGTGTGTAGATGGTCGCACGTTCCGAAACCTGCTCTATATCCTCTTTGTTCCTTTGGTTGATATTCATTCATTTTTCGTGCTATTCTTTTTGTTATAATTTTTGTATATATATCTGGGATAGTAAGGTAATTGGTCTATAATTTTATCACCTTTTTTATAGAGCAAGACTCTCAGTGCTTCGCGCTAGTCTACTGAGATCTCACCTTTGTGTAAACATTGGTTCAGAATCTGAGCTATTTCTTTTATTAATTGTTTTCTTCCATATTTCATCATCTCCACAAGAATTTTGTTTTTACCTGGTGCTTTATTTAGTTTAATTTCGTTTATGGCTGTTTTTACTTCATTTTCGTTTCTGTCTGGCATTTCTTCCGAGTTTATGTTCATTATTGTTCTTTTCAGTTCCTGTTTTGTGTTTACCGGTGATTTTATTTGTGAGCAGTATAGATTTTTATAAAAGTCTTCTGTGATCCTTAGTATTTCATCCCTATCTTGTGTAACTTGGTTATTTTTGTCTCTTAGGCCTGTTATTTGCTCTTGTGCAGGTTTTCTTCTGAGTACTTTCATATTTTTGTTATTTTCGATAGTCTTCATTATTTGTTCTTCTTATCGATTTCTTTTGTTGTTTATTTTTTATTTATTAATTTATTTATTTCGCACTCAGCCAACAGCTGTTAGGCCAATTATAGGCGTCGCTGTGCATTTATGGGGACTTCCAACCCCACTAACGACTGTCATGATGATGTTATGACCGCCGGGACCACCTATTTCCGTGACAGCCGTATTACGAGGAGCCGAGAGATGCAACAGTGGAACTCCCATCCAAGTTCTGACCAAAAAGATCGTTGCTTAACTCTGCTAATCGAACGTGAAAGCTTGTTCCAGTTACACCACCCAGGACCTGTTGTATCTGATTGCTGTTCTGATTTGTTTGGTTAGGTTTATTAGTTCTTCTCTATTATTTTGCATGCTTACTAGATTTGCTTTCCATTAGCTTTTTTGTGTTTTCACTCCATATTGTCCTGTTTTTCGTATTCTCTTTGATATTTTCCTTGATACTGTTTGTAATTTATTTGTTAGTTCTTTATTCATTTGATTGATGTCATTTTTTATGTCTCGTTTTATCTCTTTAAGTTGTTTTTCTATTTCATCTTGGCAATCTGTTTGTTGTTCTCTAATTAATTTTTGAGTGTCTATGTTTTGTGTTTTGTTTTCGAATTTCTTATATCTCTCTAGTTTCACGTGTAAACGTAAGGTTGCTCTCACCATTCTGTGATCGCTTCTCACTGTAAATTTGTTGATGACATCTATGTTTGTTATCATTGATCTTTGTTGCGTTAAGACATAATCAATTTGGTTTTTCGTTGCGTCATCTGGGCTTATCCATGTTCACTTTCTTTGTTCTAGTTTTTTAAAAGAATGTGTTCACAGCAACGAGATTTTCTTTTTCAAAAAAGTTCATCAGTGTTTCACCTCTTTCATTTCGAGTTCTGTAGCCATAATCGCTTATTTTATTTTCCATATTTTCTTGCTTCTTACCTAGTTTCGCATTAAAATCTCCTATGATAATAACTTTGTTCATAGGCGTAACTTGCGAGGAACAAGGGGGGGGCAGTGATCCCCATATCATTTTGATTTTAAGAGGGGCCGTCAGACACGATTAATAACAGATGGCGCCGTACGCGAAAAGCAGACCTTTCTAATAATGTCATTATTTTAAATTTAAATGAATATCTAAGTTTGGAGGAAACACTAAAGCCATGAAGAAATACCTATAATGGCAATAACAAAGTTTCAATGCGAAATGGATTGTTTTAATACAGTAACTCATCGTCTGAAATCATAAAAATTAAAAAAAAAAAAATCACCTACAAACATAATAATTTGTTATTGCCACTAGAAGGCTAACCACATCAATTACCTAAAATTTGAAATCAATCTATACAGTCTTTATTGAGAAAATGGAATTTTTGGGCCTCTACATGCCTTTGTGCATATAACGTTTCAGCTATTGCCACTGAGATGGCGCTGGCTATTATATGGATAGCTATACAGGTTACATAAAAATTTACACTTCCCATATCTTTTTTAATAACTGTAATAATTGCAATACAGATTTGAATTTTTTTATGTAATACAGTAAAATCTCTCATAAGCAGACACCTTCGGGACTGTAAAAAAGGGTCGGCATAATGGAGATGTCTGCTTATAGTAAAAAGTAAAAATTAAACCTACTAATAGCTAGTTGATAATTTGTTACATTTTTTGCTTGATTATTTCCTTCATACCTAAACTGGCCAATCATAAAGTCCGATTTTCTGTTGTTTATGGCATTACATAGTGAACAAAATCCTTGCTAAAACTTAGGGGCGATTAAAGCCCGCCAATTTGAAAAGGGTAATTTTGATTAGGATAATGGAATATCTGGCCTAGAACACTTTCCAAGTGATAGTAGCATCGAGTATGATGTATTTCACTAGTTTGACTTTCAGAACTAGGTACTTTCTGAAATATTGCTTGGTAGAAATTCATTTTCTGATGTTTTTGACGTTTACATTGACAAATATTTTAGAATTACTGAGCATCGCAGTGCTTCTTGTATTGCGTTATTATGGTAAACGAATACTAACAAACAAATTCATTTCGAGTCTGAAAATTGCAAAACGTCGCACCATTCACAATGAGTACCAGTAAAGATTTTTTGTAGTTCATTAATCGACAAAGCAATAAAAAATAGTGTCCCCGTCAATACAGGTACAACTAACAAATCAATATGGAGGCAATTCACAGCATTTGTGAAGAAAAAAAATATACTTTGCACCAGACTGCATCAATGGAATATATTACTACTGTATTGAAAAACTGGGGGTTCAAGGTGAAATTGTTGTGGGAGAACATGCAAGACCAGAATCTTCCTGACAATCATGAATTGTTTACTAAAATTGAAATAGCTTCATCTATTGTACAAACTTTACCAAAAATAATTAATACCTACTATTCCTTACTCAGGAAACTATATTCAAAATAAAATGTAAATATGCTATTTTGATTTAATTTAATCTCATTCAAGAAATAATCTTTAAATATAGGTACCCCTCATATAAGCCGTTCACGACCTTTTTGGGACAGAGTTGGCTATGATTTTTTCTTTTCATGTTGGACTAACTGATTCGATGATGTAGCGGATGCAACTTTTTTTTTCTGTCAGTGTCTGTTCGACATTTTCTTGCACCACATTGCCAGATTTAATATTTTAATATTCGTAAGAAAATAAATGATTTATCAAATGTGTAAAAATAATTTTAATTTCCGTCAAAGGAAAAGTCAAAATGCCCAAAATAATTTTGTTGCAACAAAAAATTTCCACTAAACGATGCTACTTCCAATTTAAGAAGGACAGACCACATTTAAAAGAAAGCGAGTCGATGTGGAGACTAGAGAATATCCGGCAACAATGTACCTATTCAGAAAATATAACCTTAAACTGAAAACAACCTAACCTAACACAAAAATTGTCAATTTCCATGAGGGAGTTTAGTTGCAACAGAGGTACTGCCAACAAAATTACTAGATGGTCATAGCCTCACCTGACCCAAAAAGATCGTGAACGGCTTATACAATTAATTCAATCTTATCAAAATTATGCAAAACTACATGTTAGCAAAATATTACTTTTGAGCAAATGTTTTCGTTATTAATTCAAAATAAAATTCCTCAACCTTAAATTTCCCTAACAACCAGCTTTGCATAATTTTAATTGATTAAATTCATAGTACTCGGGATATAACCTATAATTACCGATTTATTCTTCTTCGCTGATTCATACACGGAAACATACAAGCAATATGAAACAAAGAGATATAGTATCTGAATTCAAACCGACATTGAAGTTGTACCTATATAACTGTATTTTATTTAGATACATAATAATTGACAAAGTAGATAGATAACTGCTCATTTATTTACAAAAAAGAACCAACAGGGTGTAAAACAATGTTAACAAAATAGTTAAAATACACTGAGTTTACAATAAACATATTGAACAATTTAAAAATACCTGGCTTTACAAATGAGCACAATTTATCATAAAACAACCGTTCCCTTTTTATTTTTAAACATTTGAGGAGTATTTTCATTATCATTACTTAAATGAAATTAATAAAATTGTCTATGATCTTTTTAATTTTTTTTGCAACCAATATTTATACAACTCCGTTATTGCTGTCCACATAGAACTCAAAATAAGCCGATTTAACCCAAATTACCTATACACAAAAGTCCACCCCTGAAATGATGAAAAATGCTTTACCGCGTCTCTTGTATGAAATTAAAATAACAGGTAGGCTTTGAAAACATCATTTTTAAAGATTGACAGTAAATACAATGTGATTGAGGTCATCGTCCTGAGCCAAAGTGGTCTAGAATTTCCTCTTGACCTTGTACCTAAAAAAAGCTTAATAACATTTTAATTTCCTTATTTGAATAGATACTCACTTGATAATAATATGAATGATTCCTTTTCAAACGTATTATCGGTCCTTTCTTTTCTAAACAAATGCTACTTTGTTTCAAGTTTATCACCTCATCTATGGTAGTAGCTTCAAGATCACGGGCGGAATAGAAGCACTTGACTTCCAAAATTGCATCTTGTTCGACGATGCCTATAAAATGGTTCGAGTAGGTAAACTCAGTCAACATTTATAACATGGGTCCTTTAATAATGGGAATAGGAAAATAATATTTACCATCAGGAGATGCTCCTAGCAAACCATAATCTAAATCTACCCACAGGCCAGATTTCACTACTAGATTTGTTTCCTGCTGAAATTGTTCAATGGCAACTTGCTCTTTGGAAATGCCATACTCTGTAGCTTCTGCGTAAAAATTATTTTGGGTCAAACAACTTTTAACATTATGGCAAGGGGTACCTATGTGGCCGTCTCTTTATTATCCTTCCAAACATTGATGCTGTTAATCGTAATTGCCTTTCGCTTTTATAAATAGGATTTCCAAATTGCCCTACACAGTTTAGTTGAATATGGTCCCAACTCTACTACTGTGTTTCCAGTAACCGGACAAGGTTGCTTTGGAGTAGTGTCACATTCCACTCTTAATGGATCATTCCAAATTCTAAAATCAGAAATCACAGTAGAATATTAATTTACATACTTTGTTGTACTCTTACTGGCCATATTCCGAAGATGATGAGATGATATAACGCCATATTCCTTTTCCTGTAACTTTCTTAACTCCTGCTTCGTATGTCCTTAATTTCAGGTTTGGAGTTCTAAAACTGCAACAATGATCATACATAGATTCTATTCAATAGTTAATACCTGTTAAGCAACTTACAAAGAATTTCCATAATTACTGGTGATGTCATCAGTTTTATTGGGCCCTTCATAACTAATATTTTCTGTCAATAATCTTTGTGTGTATGTGATTTTATTTGATGATACAAACCAATCTAAAATTCTAACAATACCATGTTATAGCAACTAATGACACACAAAAATCACTTACTTATATTTCCACGCAACATCACTGCTACCAATAAAATCAACACTTATTCACTATTCACACGCACCGAAGGCTCGTTTGGTTTCAAATTGCGTTCGAAACTGCTGCACAGGCAGAAATCGTTTAGTAAACACAGACAGCAAAACAAACTTGTGTCTCCAGGCCCAAGTAATTCTCAAGTTGCAATTTCAAATAAGCAATGCGAAAGTGCCATCTGTTATCGTGTAGTGGCAACCACCTATCATACTGCAGATTTCAACATACTAGTAGAGCCAAAAATAAATATTCTTAATAATGAACATTACTGCCATCTTACGGCAATTTAATACGTCAAACTCTCCCACTCCTCTGACAGCCTGCTCTTAAAGTGCAAGTGCAGCTTTTTTTTTATTCGATCGGTTGCTACGAGCACGAGCAGACGTGTGATGAGTGCGGCCATAAATCACCCGAGTGCGGGCCCTAACCCAAACAAATTCACAGAAGTTTGCAAATTAAGTGAATTAGCAGAAATACCAAGTGGTTAGGATCAAAGAGTAGTTTATTATCTATAACGAATAAAGGGAATAATTATTAAGTGAGTGCAACAGAAGTGCGGGAAAGCTTAAACTTAGTGCACCAGAGCGCGAGAAACGAAGTAAGGCCAAGCGACGGTCGTGACGATAGCGGCTATCGGAGGTCGAGCGGCGAATAAGATATCGGATAAAAAAAACATCAAATGAGTCAAGGTAACAAACGACATAGGGGATCAAATAGTAGTGAAGGGGAAGCATTCAAAAGAAGTAGGAAAACAATTAGGTCGCCGGTAAAGAAGGTAAGGGTTAAGAAATCTAAAAGCGAAGAAATGAAAGACCTAAAGAAAATACAAGATATGATGGAAAAAATTATGGAAGAAATAAGGAGCAATACGGATGAAATAAGAGAGTAAGGGAGGAAATGAAAAGGAGAGAAAAAGAGTGGAGCAGTGAGAAAAAACAGTTAAAATGTAGAATAGAAAAACTGGAAGACAAGTTGGAAATGATGGAAAAAGACAAAAAGAGATGCAACATAGTGATCAAAGGAGTAAAATTCAACGAACAAAATAAAGAACAAGCGACCAAGCAATTCTAGGTGAGAAGCTGGAAGTAGATGCGGAAATAAACAGAGTGATACCGCTTGAACACAAATCAGGGATATCAATAAACATATTAGAAATGGAAAACTGGATCGGAAAACAACAGATAATGAGTAACAAATATAAGTTAAAGGGAACAAAAATTTATATTGATAACGATATGACTTGGAGGGAGAGGAATGTACAGAGAGAAATCAGAAAAATTGCGAAGGAAGAACGGAAAAAGGGAAATAGAGTTAAAGTGGGGTACAGAAAGATAGTCATAGGGGAAGATAAATACACTTGGAATGAAGAGGAAGAAGGAGGAGTGAAACAGCAAAAAACTAACAAGACAAGAAGGACAAACCACAAAGAAGACGAAAATAGCAAAGGACATGGACGACGATATTGAAAAAAGGAAAGAAAATCAAGTAAGATACGGAGAGCCGAGTATAACACTGGAAAAGAACAAAGAAAAAGGCAAATATACAGGCTAGCAAAAGAACAGTAAGAAAAGGGTACTAAAAATGGGCACATGGAACGTGAAGAGTAGAACAGGAAAAGAAACGGAGTTAGTAGAAGAGATGGAAAAGCAGCAATTAGAATATTTCAGTATAACGGAAACGAAAAAGAAGGGACGAAGTTTAATCAGAATAGCAAAGGGATACTGGTTTCTCTGGTCGCGAATCGAATAAACAAAAAGAGAAAGTGAAGGAGTGAGTCTGATAATAAAACCGGAAAAAATGGAAAATATAGTAAAGGAAAAACAGTAGGCGTAAAAATAGAGGCAACAACATGGACAATAATAGTAGCATACGGACCGACTGAGAACCCGGCGAAGGAAAAAAAGGATATATTCTGGGAGAATTTACAAAAAGAAATAGACGTAAGCGGATCAAATACCATCATAATGGGACACTTAAACGGAAAAGTAGGAAAAGTCAGCAAAGGCATAGAAAGACACTTAGAGATACCTGGAGAAATAACAAGAAACAACAACGGAAACAGAATAATCGAATTATGTATTGAACACGATTTAGTAATAACAAATTCGAAATTTCAATATAAAGAAGTCCACAAATACACACGAGAAGTTCGCTCAAGACTAGAGAAGTCAATCGTAGATTACTTTCTAGTAGGAAAAGAAGATAGCAACCGAATAAAAGACGTGATCGTGAAAAAAGAACCGGAAATTGGCAGCGACCATTACCTAGTAAGGATGGACATGAAAATAGAAAGATTGGCACTAAAAGAAAAAAAGAAGAAAAGTAATGAAGGAAAGCATTAGAAGTTATCGACTGAAAGAAGAAGAAACGAGAAAAGAGTATCAAGAAATAATACAATAGAAGCTAAATACAGAACCAAGAGGAAGAGCCGTAGAGGAAGAATGAAGCTACTTAATTCAAAGCATACTAGAGGCAGCAGTAGAAAGCTGCTGAGTAACAAAAGTAGTTAATAAGGATATAAAGAAAACAGCTTGGTGGACAGAGAAAATAAAAGAAAAAGTAAGACAAAAGAAAAATATTTGGAATATATACCTACAGACTAAGACCAGGGAAGACTACGAAAAGTACAAAAACGAAAGAAAGGAGGTAAAAGAAGTGGTAAATAGGACAAAACAAGAAGGATGGGTGAAATTCGGAAACAGGATTAAAGACAACTTTAATGAAAATCAAAAGTTATCTTACAGTACACTAAAACAACTAAGGAAAAAACGAACCAGCACATTAAAAAACATTAGAGATAAACAAGGTGAATTACTTACAAAAGAAGAGGACATAATGAAAAGATGGGTGCAACATTTCAAGGAGGTGTTAGGAGACAACGGCGAAGAAGAAGAAAATGAAGGCAACAGCGAAAATGAACAAACAAAACAGCACAACGACGAACGACGATGGAGGCATCAAATATATAACCAAAACGGAATTAGAGAAGGCAATACAAAAGATAAAACTAAGAAAGGCAGCAGGAATAGATGGGATATCACCGGAAATGATAAAATACATAGGAGAGTCAGTAAGGGAATTTATATTAAGCCTGATGAACAACATGATAAAAGCAAAGAGAGCCCCAAAAGTTTGGCAGACGGGTGTAATAATTCCACTGTATAAAAAAGGTGATATAAGAGAATGTGACAATTACAGAGGAATCACTTTACTAAGCATACTGGGCAAGATTTGGGCGAGAATATGGGAAACCAAATTAAGAGAAAAACTAGAAAACACATTAGAAGACAGTCAATGCGGCTTTAGAAGGGGAAGAAGAGTACAGGATAACCTATTCATACTACGGCAAATCAGCGAAAAGGCAATAAGAAAGGGGAAGGAAGTTTATCTATGCTTTATGGATCTTAGTAAGGCTTTTGACCAAGTTAGAAGAAAAGACATATGGAAAACACTAGAAAATAGAGGTGCAAGCGCAACGGAGATAGAGATGGTCAAATTACTATATTATAAGACGGCAAATGTAGTGAGAACCAGACACGAGGAATCGGAGAAGTTTGCAACAACGAGAGGCTTAAAACAGGGTTGCGTACTAAGCCCGCTTTTATTCACAGTAATTATGGATGACAAGGAAATATAACGTAAGGAGGTGGAGAATGGAAAAGGTGCAAATGTCCGAATTACTATATGCAGACGACATGGTGATTTTAGTAGGAACAGAGAAAGAACTACAGGAAAACATAATCATATACAATAGGGAAATGCAAAAAGCAAACATGAAAATGAACATAGAAAAGACAAAGACGATGGTTATAGCAGTAGAAGAAAGAAGGAGCAGCATTACAATAGAAGGGAATGAAGTAGAGCAAGTGTACAAATTCCAATACCTAGGGTCATATATCAGTAACAACAGAAAGATAGATGACGAAATAAATGAGCGTGCAGCCTTGGTAGGAAGAACTTTCAACGCTATAAAAAACGCCTTTCTGAGAAAAGCGGAAATACTGAAAGAAATCAAAGTGGAAGTAGTGAAAAAAGTAGTGTACCCGGCTCTAGTGTACGGAAGTGAATCGTGGGTGGTCACAGATAAACAACGAAGTAGACTGACAAGCACAGAAATGAGATTGTGGAGAAAAATAGAAGGAAAAACAAGAGAAGACAGGATTAAGAACACAACGTACAGAGAGCAGTTAGGTGTAAAGGCAGTGAACGAAGTGATACAAGAAAGACAATTAGGATGGCTAGGACACGTGTATAGAATGGATGAAGACGACTGGTGAAACAGACTTTTGAAGCAAGACAGTGTGGGAAGGCCGAGGAGGACGTGAACAGAAGAGGTGAGAAAGGCAGCGCAGCAGAGTGGATTAGAATGGAACACAGCGAGACAAAAGGCCCAAAATAGAAAAGAATGGAAAAAGTGGTGCAGAAAAACTCCAAATAACGAAGACTGACAACCAAGCTACGCCAAGCCTTACACCTTACGGTAGAAAGGCTCAGAATTATGTATGTATGTATTGAAATGGTCTTTAGCCCGGTACACAACTCTGCTTGCAGAATCAATAATTTAAAGCAAGTCAATAAAGCACAGAGCTGGGGTAAGCAGGCATCTGCAAGAAGCCACATTAGAAATTTGAATTCATGATTACATCGGTCAAGCATTGCCGATATTAAATGAAATTACTTTAGAATAAATGACAATAAGGCAGAGCTCAAATCGTAAATTAGATTCACAGTTTTATCAATTAACGTAAATTAAGAGGTTGGTGCAATGTAAAGCCAATAAATAATTCAACAAATCTATCACCAAAGGGATTTATTACATGCAGGTTAATTAAATTTGCATATCAGTTTAATTAAATAAGTACAGTTCTATGAACTTTTTAAATGAAGGCAAAAAGGACAGAATGTTCAATACAGTGCAAAAACAGCACAATACTAGATCGAATAAGGCTAGAAGAAAAGGGAGCAGTGATATTTGAAGATTGGTGAAATTCAGACAGAGTTTTATAAAACTGCAAGAAAATCACAGTACATGAAATGGACAAGATTTGTGTTTATAAAAATAAGTCAGTGTAATGACACAAGTAAACAAACAATTAAAATAAAACTTCGTGAGTGGCGCTAGAACTTAGATAAATTGCAAACATGAACAAACAATCATTTAGAAAATAAGATTATGTACAGTTTATAAATTAAGTTGTAAATTTAGATTATAAGTAATTGCATTGTATTCAGTTAACATCCGTTTTTTATGTAGCTAGATAGGCAATTGTTGTTAACGAACAAAAAACGAAACAATTGAAATAAATTAATTCCAGACAAGCCAATTTGTGTCTTCAGTTTATTTAACTTTTAAACCATTTACCATAAAAATAAATAAAAAATAATTATACCGGCTAGCTCAGTCGGTAGAGCATGAGACTCTTAATCTCAGGGTTGTGGGTTCGGGCCACACGTTGGGTGACCAATTAAATTATGTAAGGGATTATATGTTATATTATTATATGATTATGATTTAATAAATAAATACACACCTTACACATATTTTTTACTTCTGTTTAAAAACAAATTTTTACTGATTAAAAGCAAATTAATATCTGTATCAATGGGTTCATTGAATTCAGTGTTTTGCCCTTTTTAGTATTGCGCACATCTGCAAGTTAGATAAATTATGGCTAGCTCTATTTTTCGGTAGGCATGGACTCAAAATCTGGTTGAGTTCACCTATTTGTTCAAAATAAAAATCTTTGTGTTACGCCACTGGGCTATGAAATTCAGAAGTAGTAAACACGCAGACTCGCCGCGCTGTCAATAATATCTATCAGCAAATCGATTCCACGTGCAGTTCATTTCTGTGTGATTATAGTGAATTTAAAAGCAAATCCATGAGCAAATTAACAGGTAATTCAAATCTCGCGCTTTATTAAGCCTTCCTAATCGTGTTTTGTTTTAGATCGTTGGCGGCTTCCTTCGCAATTCAGGTGTTCCCAACGCGTCCCTAATATAACCTCAACTTATATTTTCACAGTTTCTGGAACTCCTGCTCTATTTTAACATATTGTAATACTGGGATCGGCTCATAAAGCTCGTTCCTCATGGTAAATTTCGTAGCTCTAGCACGCTTATTTGCTTGGCACCACTAACCTGACCTTTCTTAGGCTGCGGCAACTTCTTCGGACAGCTTCTCCTGATGTTTGCGGCTGGATGGTGAACCCCTGGGATGCTGCAACTTTTTTTTTTAAATGGAGGAGGGGAAATCTTCAAAAGACTACCCTTTCTGGGTAGTGCCGGATTTCTACCGACTAAAACCCTTCCTCCTCTCCTCGCAGTCTCACCGGAACCGCTTACGCATGCGTCGGGGAGGTGCTGTCTCATTCTGCCTTTATCTACATCTATTCTTCTTGTCTAGTTCGCTCGTCCTCTAGCTTCCGTTTCATGATCACCGAAATTAATTTTTCGATTATGCTCCACTTCTCCTCCGACTCCAGTATTTGAGCTATTATTGTATCTGGGTTTATGTTGTCTCCTAGTAGAGCAGTGCATCTATTTCTATCTTCAGTCCATCTCTCACAGTAGAATACCGTGTGTTCCGCGCTGTCTGACTCGTCGCAGTACATACAAGTGTCTGTTGTAGCGCGACCTATTCCTTGTAGGTAGTTGCCGAAGCAGCCGCGGCCCGACAAAACTTGGGTCATGTAATGTCCCACCTTTCCGTGTTCCCGTAGTAACCAAGGTTCGATTAACGGGATCAGTCTCTTTGTCCAGCGGCCTTTCTGCGATTCATCCCAGATCTTCTGCCAATTGTTTATCAGCGGTTGTCTAGCTATTTGCTTACTTTCTCCATAGTAATAGATTTCCTTCCTCTCTGTAGCCAGGAGTTCTATTGGTAGTGTACCTGCTATAACCCGCACCGCGTCAGCCGATATTGTTCTATAGGCGGCGGATATCCTTATTTCCGCCTGTCTTTGGACTCGTATTATTCTCGCCCTGGTTCTTTGAACCTTTAATGCATTTTCCCATATTGGTGCTGCGTATAATACTATTGAATTTGCCACCGAGCATAGTGTAAGTCTTTTGCTAGATCTAGGGCCGTCTATGTTTGGCATTAGCTGTGCTAATGTTGACACCGTTTCCATCGCTCTTCTGGCGCTGATATCTATGTGGGTGGCGAAGGTCATTCTCCTATCCAGCCAGACCCCCAAATACTTTATGGCCGGTTTGGGTTTGATTTCGGCTCCCTGAACGTGAAATGTTATTCCCTCTACTTTTCGCCGTCTTGTCAGGAGCACGGCCTCGGTCTTATGAGGTGCCAGCTTAAGCTTTCTACTCTCAAGCCATACACGAACGTCTTCTATGGTCGTATTCGCTTTGTAGATTAGCTCTGTATCTTCCTTGTCCGTGACCACAATAGCCAGATCATCCGCATAGGCTATTGTCATAACTCCCTCCGGTAACACAAGCCTGAGTATGTCATCATAGAGGACATTCCACAAAATAGGGCCGATTACCGAGCCCTGAGGAACACCACTGTTAATATCTCTCTCCCTAGTGTCTTGCCTTGCCTTTATTATTATTTTTCTGTTGTTCAGATAGCTACAAATTATTTATATTATATATCTTGCTATTCCTTTCTTTTCTAGCGCTCTTAGTATATATTTCCACGAGGCCGAGTTAAACGCATTCTTGATATCTAACGTTATGACTGCGCAGATTGGTTTGAATTTACCCGAGCGATGTGCTGCTTCCTGTGCAATTTTCATCACTTTTTGTAAAGCATGGATTGTTGAACGGCCTTCTCTAAATCCATATTGATTTTCTGACAGTCCTCCACACTTATCGATCTCACTCTTCAGCCTGATAGCTATCAACTGTTCCAGCAATTTTCCCATTATGTCTAGCAAGCAGATCGGTCTATACGACGAAGCCTCTTCTACTGGTTTATTTCCTTTCCATAGTAGGATCAGTTCGGCTTTACGCCATATTTCAGGGTATTTGCCAGATTGAAGAACTCCATTCATAACCCGAAGTACAAATTCCGTTTGCAATTTTGCCACTGCTTTTGTAATTTCCGGGGGGATTCTGTCTGGGCCTGGAGCATCCCTACTATTTAATTTTTCACTCGTGAAAGTAGTTCCTCGTTCGAGAAGAGATCGAAGTGTTCTGGAGCTACCCTTTGCCGTTCGAATTCATTATGCTTGGGGAAGAGAATTTCTGAAATCTCCCAGGCTCTCTCGATAGACATATCCATGACTATTGGTGTTACTCGTAAGCGTTTTGTCACAATTCTGTACCCTTCCCCCCATACACTATAGAGTATATTTACCTAGGACAACGCATAAAGCCAAATAAAGAAAACCAAACGACAGAGTTTGCCAGAAGATGTGCTGAAAAACAAAAACATACCTCAATATCTAAGAACAAAGATATTTAACGAATGTATTCTACAAGTGCTTACCTATGGCGCCCAAACCTGGACCCTTACAAAGAAGAATGTGGACTGGATGGCGAAAACTCAGCGATCAATGGAAAGGAAAATGCTACACATCTCATTAAGAGACTGAAAAATCAGCGCATAAGTCAGATCACGAACATGTGTAGAAGACATAAGAAAACGCATTACATCAATAAAATGGAG
>OW679198.1:73963034-74252951 GCA_940337035.1 Agriotes lineatus
GGTCTTCTTATTTTATCATATGCATGTCTGAAATCAATGAACAATGCATATATTTTAATATTCTTTTTCCAACATTTCTCTTGTATTTGTTTGATGGTGAAGAGGTGATCCACTGTTGATCGATTTGCCCTAAAACCAGATTGATACTCCCCTAGCATAGGATTAGTTACTATTTTCAGTTTCATGTCTATTAATTTGGCAAGCACTTTGTAAGCTACGTTTTGTAGACTTATTGGCCTATAGTTTACACACTTGGTTGGTTGTCCTTTCTTGTATATCGGTAATATTATTGATTCTTTCCACTCTTCTGGTAGTTCCTCTATTTCCCAAATTTTCCTAATTAGTTTATATAATTTTTCTATTAAAGCGTATCCCCCATATTTCAAGTATTCATTGTAAATTTGGTCACCTCCGGCTGCTTTATCATTTTTCAATTGTGCAATCACTTTTTCTGTTTCTTCTAGCGTGGGTATTTCTACATCTCCATTCTCTTCTGATTCTCCTTCTTCTGTATTCCATTGCGTGTCGTCTTTGAACATTTCTTCATAATGTTCTACCCATAGTTTTTTTATTTCATGCTCGCTTCCTATTTGTTTCCCTTCTTTTTCCATGAGTACTTGCTTAGTTTGTTTCTTTTTTGTTTGTTTAATTTTCGCATAGAACCATCTTAGTTAACCTGCATTTAGTTTGTTAATAAAATAGCATAAATATCTGACCTGTGTCCAGAGCTGGCGTTTGCTTGAGAAGTGGTTTAATTTCATTCTACGTGGACGCCCGAAATTATTAATGAATCCGGAAGGAGTCAGGCAGGTTTTGGATGCCCCTGGCTTCCTTGTTATTCCTTTACTTCGGAATGCGCTGGCACTTGGGCACATCTTTCACAGAGAACTTTCACTTTTTGACTTAGGTGGTTTTAGCACGGCACGCGGAATTGCGCCGGTGTTTCGGTAATTCATACACGGGACGCGGGAAGACTGCCTGTCTAGTTCGCACTCCCTGTTTTGCAAGATTGCCAAAATGGACTCATTCTTGGCGGGCTCATGGACTTGCTAACTTTGCACTTCTCACGCTATGTTTTGCACGTGAGTACCAGTTCGACAATAATTTTGCTTTCTTTATTTATTTGAACACGTTTTGATTAACTGGCACCGGATGTAATACAATCGTTTCTTCAATGTTACAATGGAGCCTTTTGCGTTCTTAATAAATGAACTCTGTAGGGTTGGCTTCCACGTATTTTCCTCCCTGACAATTTAGGTAAATTAAAATCTATTAGATTTCTTATAAACGCAATTAATTGTGGGTTGTTACACTGCTAACCCAAAATAATTGTGCGGGTGAAATGCACAAAAAAGAGACAAAGAGAATATCTGTTCTACAGAGATAAAGTGTATGCTGTACTCTTATTTAATACAATAAATATAATACTTAATATTTTATTAAAACTTGAATCAAAGAACATATAAATCAGGAACTGATTTTACCAGAATTTAATAGAAACCGCATTTTTGAAAGTCATTTGCATCAAACAGCAGTTTGTTTTATTTTGTCTTATCATTTGAAATGTACGAGGGTGTTATGATAAATATCTGTTTTAAGGAAGACAACGGAATTGTTTTGCATTTAGTAAATTTATTTTTCTACATAATCTCCTTGTAGCTCTATACACTTAATCCAGCGATGTTCCAACTGTTCTAAGCCATCCAAATAATAGGATTTGTCGAACACTGCCAAATAGGCCTCTGTTTCGGTAATACCTCTTCATTTGATGTGAACCGCTTTCCGCCAAGTCATTTTTTTATGTTTGGAAAAAGAAAGAAATCGCAGGGGGCCAAATCTGGAGAATATAATGAATGGGGCAACAATTCGTACCGTAACTGGACTAGTTTTGCTGTTGCAATTGCTGATGAGTGGGCTGGGGCGAGAATTTTTTTCTTTGCTAGGTGGGGTCTTCTTCTCTTTAGTTTTTTTCGTGAAGGATGTTTTGCACATGTTTATTTGAGATGGTTACCATAATAGCAATCCTTCTAATCTTTACCCGGCGGTCTGCTAACACGATATCATGAACTTTATTGACCATATCGTCCGCAGTCACCTCAATGGGATGACCTGGCCGCTCCTCATCAAAGACAGATGTTCGGCCACGCTTGAATTCACTGAACCAGTATCTGATGGTAGTCATCAAAGGTACATGGTCCTTATAAACTGCATGCAACTTCTCTTTGATTTCTGCACACGTTTTCCCATAAAAAAAAAGAAATTGAATCTCTGACTGGTATTATTCTTTTTCCATGATTGCACAAATACATAAACTTGCTCACTTTCAACAGCTCTCAAAAACAACACACTCGATAAATCTGTCCGAAATTTTGACAGACGTCGACTAGAGAATAGTACTCACAGTCGGTAATGCAGATTTTAACACAAAGCACCATCTGTTGCCAAACACGGGTATTTATTATACCGACCTCGTACATTATAATAAAAACAACAAACAATATTATTCTTGTTGTTATTAGTTTTTAATGGTACTAGGCTGATATTGAGTATATAATGGACGAGGATACATTTTGCGGCCGAGGCCGATTACACCGAGGCTAGTGAATTATCTGAGTCAGTTATATGTAATATTTCATTCAAAGTTGGTTCTTCACGTCTTCTCTAATCAATATTGCGCTTCCATCTTTCATTGATCCACTCATTGCTGAATTGCTACTATTTAAATGATCCGAGAAATATTCTATCCTTTGTCCTATTCTTTGCTACACAATATTTTCTTTTCCTTATCTTTCACAGTGATGGTTCTAGCTTTGTATCCCTTTTTCATCTTGTTGATAACTTGGTAGCACTCTCTAACTTGTACCTATGATTATACCATTCCTACGTGAACTTTGCCGTATTCGTTGCTTGAGAATTGGCTTCCTAGCAACAGCATTTTGATGCGAGCTAGGGTTATCAACCTTATGCCCAAGCTTTCTCTATATCTGCGCTTGGGACCAACATGAAGCTGCAATACAATTGTCACATCCTGGCAGAATTAATCTGGCTACATGGCCTGTCCAGTTCTGCTAAGTTTTGTTGTATGTTCAATTACGTCACATACTCCAGTTTGCCTTTGTAGTTCTTTGTTGCGTATCTTGTCACTGAGAGTCACTTCAAGCATCGACCTCTCTATATACGCCTTTAAGCTACTTTTAGTTATTTGGTTTTTTGGATCAGGGCTAGAGGTTCTTCCCTACATCAGGACTGTGATTATACATTGATTAAAGACCTTTCACTTCATTATAATAGGGATGTCACTTTTGAACACTACACTTGAGGAGCTGAAGCAGCCAATTCAAGAGTTAATCTTCTATGTAGTTCACATATGCGATCGTCTGTGCCTACTCTCTCTAACTTCATTGTCTAAATAGATATATGTTTTCACTAATTCTACTTCAATATCGCCAATGTTCAAACTTGCTCCAGGTATCAAATTCGTCGTGTATTTAGTTTTGGACAGCTTCATTCTTAGTCCCACACCTTCACAAACAAGTGCATGGTCTGTCAACATTGTCCTTATTTCGCCTAGATCTTCGGTTTTTAGTACACTGTCATCTATGGTTTAGTTTTTCGCCATCTTTTGTTATTCCCTTATTATTCCATTGGAGCTTTTTGAATGCATTGTTACGGTATCAAACTGACTTATCGACACTCACGATGTGTGAGTACCAAATAACTAGACAAGTCCGGGAAATGTGCACGCTCACCCTGGAAATCGTAAGAAACAGGCTAAAGGCCACGGCTCAGATACGCCCAGGGAGAGGGCGGGGTTCTAAAACGAGACACCGCAGGGCAAGCGTGTTGAGGTATATACAGGATGTTATTAAATAAATGGGCCCCACAAAGTCCAAGTCCAAGAGACCCATGTTCAACTGGACCTTGAGGGTCAAACGGGGCGAAAGATACTCAAATGCTGCTACTGAAAGCAACAGCGCAGCGACAAGCACGACGACCTATCTGCAATGCTCATTCGCCACGTCCGGGCCTCACCTCACATCGATCGTAACATAGTGACTCAGTCACCCTGTAAGCAAACATGCACAAGACACAAGTTAAAAATTATAAGACGGTATAGTTAATACATCTATTGGGCCACTTCACATGACCAAACAATCCACTTACAGTAGTACCGATGCAGTCGGCACGTATAACAATTTGTACTAACGTCTTAATGGGAAACACCCAGCTGGTAAGCGCTCTACTTAAAAACTACGACGCACAGCTGAGCCGAACAACAAATCCAAATCGGTTCTAGTTAAAAAAAGTTGAGTTTGAGTCATCAGAGCATACTGACTTGCAGCACTGAATTATAGCACACAAACGCTAAATTTTGTACCAGAGTGTACGATGTATTAATGAGGCGTCAGGCGCCGACTGAAAGGGTTAATTGACAAGAACAAGCAGTCAATTGTTGAACACGCGTTAAATTTGTACCAGAGTGTACTATGCATTAATTAGGCGTCAGGCACCGACTTAAAGGGTTGATTGACAAGAACAAGCACTAAATTGCAAAACACGTGGGCGAAACAGTTTATTTACACAGGTTTACCTTGATAGCTAGCTCGACCTCCAGATGGGCGGTGGCACTCGCACCAGCATCAATATTGTCGTTACGCTCCTGGCGTGTGGCAGAGACGAAAGGCTGCAACGTCGTACATAATCCCCTGCATTAGGGGGTAAAATGTGTCAAATGCCCTCTTGGCAATTACACGGATATCAGCGTGGCCGTTGGATGAGTCATTCAGGTGAAGAATCCCGTCTCACATATGGCGGAGAAAATAGGCTTCAACAGCCTCTCTAAGAACTGATGACCACAACAAACCCACGAATGGACATCGCCATGCAACACGAGTGCTCAAAACCTTTGCCAAGAGCCGTCTGCCCTAAAAACGAGCAACAGAAAGACGCTCGTGACCCCAACTGTCGTCTCACGCGATCAGCTCTGACCAATAAGAGTCAAGGTCTTCGCGTATAACGCCGCAGCTGTCTCGGTGCGAAAGAAATTGACAACTGTTATCCTTGCTCCCACTAAATATGCTTCTTGAAAAATATTAAAACGAACGCTGTAATTAGCGCCCAGACAGACAGCTGCCAAATGCGACGGTATAGAGTTTTGCGCAAAAGCTAAGCTGACGAGCGAAACCTAAACCCACGCTCGGGTCAAGATCTTTGCGTGATGCGGAAAGCTACCGTATAAAAAATACTATAATGCCGAAACGGTTCTGAAATACAGGCGGACTCGCCAATTTGGTACCAAAACTACTCTAAATGGTTATGTAGTTAATTGAATTACGGAAAGACTATAAAATGGCCTGACAGCATGTTCGAATGTTACCATTAGATCTTCCAACAAAAAAATTCTGTTGCACTTTATTCATAGTATGTTTACTTAAACAGCGTTGTCTCAATTTTACCGATTCTGAGAGAATAGAGCTGAGTACTCAAAAACGATTTGTACTTCAGCGACGCAAACGGAGTGTGTGTTCAACATTAAAAAAATAAATCATGTCCTCGTATTATGCCAAAACAATGTGAACGTAGTATATACCGCTATGTTATTAACAGGTCACAAATTATTACAGCCTTTTAAAGTCAAATATTTTAATTTTGTTAGCAAATAGTACTAAGTTAAAACGATATGTTTCAAATTAAATAATGCATAAAAATACTGCTGCCATATGACTCAATGTGAAATGGTTATAACATTCATTTAAACGTCAGTGTTCATAAACAAATACAATTTAATATTTCATAGCAAGGCCAAAGGGTTAAATTTTCATAACTAATAATACACACTAATGCAAATATAGTCTCAAATCAATCCATTAAACGAGCATTCGATTACACCAAAATTATAAATGGGTATAGTGCAGGCAGAATGTGCGAAACACCTGTGAAATAGTGCGACAATTGTATTTTCGATGAATGGAGCAATGCGAAGTGTGTGTGCGGTAATCCCACGTCGACAGCTAGCTGGAGGAGCCGTCTCCAGATGGAATGACACATATTCCAGGCACAGCAGGGAGTGCAGGACCTGGACGACTCGAGAAACTAGTTCCGAACGCTCGGATGCAAACGGCAGGCCATATGAGGATGTTGGGCGTGGATCAAATTGCGACCACATGGAGCAGCCCCAAACAAGGGCAAAATTTCCTGAAAAACAATAGCCACGTGTAAAAGCCAGGAACACCAACAACGGCAGCCATACCTGTATCAACAGCTGGGTTAAACTGGGATATCAACGCCAGGGACGAACAAGGCCTGAATGCCGGTGCCATTAGCAATCCTTCGAATGAATATAACAGGATCACCAGGTGCATTTGCTTGTCAGGAATCCAAACGCATCTGATAAGGGGTGCTTGTTAACGGTCCTCTTGACAACAAGATATGGTCCAAAAGGTGTGCCAAGGGCGTATAGTAATTAGGGCGATCTGTACATAGAATTAAGTTGGCTATTACTATAGATTTAAGCTTGTATGTAATTAGTTTCTAGGTTATTTTTTCCCGCGTTATTTTTGTTGGCGTCGCTTGCATAAAAGCGCTCCAAATTCCACAATGGTCACATATTGAAATGGTTTTTAGCCAGAACACAACTCTGCTTGCAGATTCAATAATTAAAGCAAGTCAATAAAAGCACAGAGCTGGGGCAAGCAGGCATCTGCAAGAAGCCACATTAGAAATTTGAATTCATGATTACATCGGTCAAGCATTGCCAATATTAAATGAAATTACTTTAGAATGAATGGCAATAAGGCAAAGCTCAAATCGTAAATTAGATTCACAGTTTTATCAATTAACGTAAATTAAGAGGTTGGTGCAATGTAAAGCCAATAAATAATTCAACAAATCTATCACCAAAGGGATTTATTGCGTGCAGGTTAATTAAATTTGCATATCATTTTAATTAAATAAGTACAGTTCTATGAACTTTTTAAATAAAGGTAAAAAGGACAGAATGTTCAGTACAGTGCAAAAAGAGAGCACAATACTAGATCGAATAAGGCTAGAAAAAAAGGGAGCAGTGATATTTGAAGATTGGTGAAATTCAGACAGTTTTATAAAACTGCAAGAAAATAGTACAGGAAATGGACAAGATTTGTGTTTATAAAAATAAGTCAGTGTAATGACAAGTGAACAGACAATTAAAATAAAACTTTGTGAGTGGCGCTAGAACTTAGATAAATTGCAAACATGAACAAACAATAATTTAGATTATAAGTAATTGCATTGTATTTAGTTAACATCCGTTTTTATGTAGCCAGATAGGCAATTGTTGTTAACGAACAAAAAAAGAAACAATTGAAATAAATTAATTCCACAGAAGCCAATTTGTGTCTCCAGTTTAATTAACTTTTAAACCATTTACCATAAAAATAAATAAAAAAATAATTATACCGGCGTGATCAGCAGTTTACAGTGCACATGTGAGAGTGTGGGTAAAAAATCCAACACATAAAAAACTATTATCTCCGGTGACCGCTTCCGACAAGATCTGCAGCTTCGCCCGGTATGTACGAGGCCAGCACAGCAGTTGCAGCATCCCGGGGGTTCAGCATCCAGCCGCAAGCATCAGGAGAAGCTGTCCGAGGAAGTTGCCGCAGCCTAAGAAAGGTCAGGTTAGTGGTGCCAAGCAAATAAGCGTGCTAGAGCTACGAAATTTACCATGAGAGGAAGCCGATCCCAGTATTACAATACGTCAAAATAGAGCAGGAGTTCCAGAAATTGTGAAAATATAAGTTGAGGTTATGTTAAGGACGCGTTAAAAACATCTGAATTGCGAAGGAAGCCGCCAACGATCTAAAACAAAACACGATTAGGAACGCTTAATAAAGCGCGAGATTTGAATTACCTGTTAATTTGTTCATGGATTTGCTTTTAAATTTACTATAATCACACAGAAATGAACTGCACGTGGAATCGATTTGCTGATAGATATTATTGACAGCGCGGTGAGTCTGCGCGTTTGCTACTTCTGAATTTCATAGCCCAGTGGAGTAACACAGGGATTTTTATTTTGAACAAAGGGGTGAACTTAACCAGATTTTCAGTCCATGCCTATCGAAAGAGCTAGCCATAACTTATTTTATTTGCAGATGTGTGCAATACTAAAAAAAGGGCAAAACACTGATTCAATGAACCCATTGATACGGTTATTTAATTTGTTTTTAATCAGTAAAAATTTGATTTTAAACATAAATAAAAATATGTGTAGGGTGTGTATTTATTTATTAAATCATAATCACATAATAATATAACATATAATCCCTTACAATATATTGCTAACGGACATTTGTTTCCCGCCAATTTTGTACTTTTAATAACGTATTTTGGTCCAAATTCCCGCCAAACAGACATGTGTTTTTTGTAACGGTTAGTTGGTGCGAATGTGACCCCCATTGCTCCAACGGCCAAAAATTGCATCATGTGACGTGTGGTGATCCAATTAGGATTAGCCCAGGGCTAGGGGGTGTTTTCAACCCGCCAAGGGGATATATAAGCTTTTTCGTGGCCTTTAAATGAGACTGTTCTGTTTTAACCCGATTAACTTGTGTTGTTGTTGAAAATTGACGAGATTAGCGTAGCAAATAAAGAAGTTGTTTGTCTAAGTGTTGAGTTTTATTCTACGCGAGTGATATTAAGTCAGCTTACCTGGCAAAACAAGCGTATGAAGCTCCTAGGTTGACGACGCACGAGTCGAACGGTGCGCATGTAAACCGCCATCACTTCAACCCTTGTACTTGTACTTGTACCTGTTGCTGTCTGCATCGGGTGTCAGCAATTTCCGGCTGTGGAGAAAACTGCTAGCGATGCCGCCGCAATTGAGGGAGAGCAGGACCGGGCTTTGTAGTTGGTAACGTTCTGTGAATTATTCTAGCACTGCACGAATTAAGAGCCCGCAAATTTTGGTTTTAATGCCGTTACACACGTGAATGAGAGTAAGATTACATCAAAGCAATCATCCCTTTGACCATTAACCCGTAGGAATCCGCGGTGAGATTAAATTGTAATATATAAAAAAACAAGTTTTGTGTGTAAATTTCTATAATCCTGAGAATATTTTAATTTCAAATTGAGTCACATGCAGATTATTTAGTAAACAAATAAGAGCTGTTTGTGGTATCCCAAGGTTGCGCTTCGTAAGCTAAAAAAATTGCAGGTAAGGTGTAAAATTCACTTAGGCATTCCCTTATGAGCAAGGGCTTAACAAGCAATTAATTAATTAGCAGGGGGTTTGTACTGACGGGATAACACGGCAATACATTAATTTATCTGAAAAATCTTTATAATTTTATAACTCCTCGTATTATGGGTATTTTTTACTTCCCACTGGAAGATAATGTAAGAATTACAGTATCCAATAATATTTTAGTAACGAATCTGGAGTGGCACTAGAAGCGATGCTCAGTTTTTCCAAGTTATTAAAAACAGCCCAACAGCACCACCTAAACTCTTGCCAAGTTACTGCTGCCATGAGAATCAAGCCTTTGTTTGAGCAAGAGGATGGCTTGCTGCGAGAAGCAGCTTTTCGCCTGTTGGGAGACTTAGCCTCATCCATAAACCATGACAAAGGTTCGGAAGCTTTCCGAGAGCAAGTATGTGGAAGCCTTATTACATTGTTGCTCCATCTGTGTGATGACAATAGTGATGTTGTTAAGGTGTGTTGGAAGGTACAGTCGTGTGCAAATAAATCTGGGACAGTGTTTTTTTCACATGCAGATTCAGTTAAGAATTTGAAGAATATTTTCATGGATTTCCTCTTATCGGAGAGAGTTACGGGTTTCAGTACCTGTTAAAGTTTAATGTAACTCTTTCTGATAGCAGGAAATCCATGGAGATATTCTTCAATTCTTAACTGAATCTGCATGTGAAAAAAACACTGTCCCAGATTTATTTGCACACGACTGTACATTTTGTAGAGCATCGTGCTAATATTGCATTTTTAGGCATGCAAATATTCGCTACGTAAAGTTGCACCATTTCTTGATAGTATCGAAGTTAACAACATGATTCAGGATCATCTATTGGAGGAAGGAAATCTCCATTATTCAGATTTTATTGTCGATTTGCTGAAGATAATGGTTTGTTACTTAATAAACTAAATTTGTTTTTATAATAACTTTTCATGTTGCAGGCCAAAGAACTTGTGGAGCTATTTCCTTTATTCTTAATGACTTGCGTGTCGTATTTTAAAAGCCCTTGGGTAGAAATTCGAGGTTATGCAGCTTTATTGACGGGCCTTCTTTACTCACATCTTGATATTGAGAGCCGGACGGAAGTGTCATTTGATACAGTCTGCTATAAGTTGTTGCAGCTGTTGAAAGATGACAGTCCCCAAGTTCGAACACGTGCAGTGCAGGCTACTGCTTATTTGTTTGTTACATAGCAATTCCGAAGTTTCTCAGATATTTATAAGATTTAAGAGCAATTCGATATATTATATACTTCCAAACCAGCATTGCACTCCTCTTCTGTAAAATTTTAAGAAACTCCTACAATTTATATGGAAATTTAAAAAATCCTTCAGGATTTTTTTTAATATATACCAATAAGGCAATTTTGGTAATTCTGTTGTAAAATTTACCTATTTTAGTACTTTTCGCTAAAAATTAATGTAACTGAAATATTTATTTATGCATATTTTGCAAATATATTAAGGGCCGGTTGCAGAAAGCAACGTTAAGTCTGGTGTTAGCTAACGCGACGTCAAAGTGAACAAAAACGAATCAAATCTCAAATGTTTATGATAACTAATACATTAGTAAACAAAATTTGATGCGATTTTGTTCACTTTGACGCGACGTTAGCTAACACCAGACTTAACATTGCTTTCTGCAACCGGCCCTATCTGTATCAAATTTAACTTTGATGCCGTACAATATAATGCATTTCACTTCAAAGTGAAGCGGTGGAAAGAAGAAAAAATATAAGTGACATAGAGCGCATTCAGGGGACACAACAGTTGATTTAAACCACAAACATGTTTTTGGTGTGGTGGAAGTAAACATCGTAAAAGCGCCTGAACTGGTAGCGTTTAGCGATGCACATTCACGTGGCGACCTCTAGTCGTGACATAACATAATTTGGCCATGGGTTATGTTATGTGTCCCTGGTATTGAAAATAAACAAAAACTGAACAAATAAATAATATGCTATTAAACGAAGTATTTGAAGATAGTATAAACTGGAACGCTTTTCAGATCTTTGAGTTAATAAATGTTTAATTCACATGGCGTATATATGTTTTTATTCAATTTTGACGAAATTTTAAAATATTCAAATTAAGATATAAATTTGTCCATTCATCGTCGATTTGATCTAAATTTTAGTAATTATATATTACACACTACAAAGAGAAAGAATAATTGAAAGTAAATATTTGTAGAAATAATAAAAATATGTTGTTCTTCATTGAAACTTTTTAAATTCTCTAGTGAATTATACTTTTTTACTTCTCTAGTGAATTAAAACACTTTTATTTCACTTGTGAATCGTAGACTGTTTATGAAGGTTGTTATGGAGTTAATAATGTCAATTTAAACTGTCAAAATTAAATAAAAACAATTAACTTGGGGTTACTCAGCTTTTGAGTGTTTTAATTTTTATAAACTGGATGCGAAATGACTCAGTCGCGTTAAAAACAGTTGCAAAATTTTAGGTTAGAATACTTCGCTTACTAAAAACTCAACACAGAATTTTTCTGGTGTCAATGTTAAGCAACAGTTGGAACTAACCAAAACTCAACAAGAACCGTTCAGTGGAACCAACAAGTCACCATACTCAACTGCTGTGTCACCTGAACGCGCCCATAGTCTATTGACATCCTGTTTTTCTTCTTTTTCATCCTCTGATTATAGGCCAGTGGCCTGTTATAACCACAAAGTGATTTGTAAAAATATAGTAGAACTTAGATATAATGAAGTTAAAAATGTTCATTAAGCTTAGGTCACACGGTCACTTTGTTGAATCAAATTTGTTTGCCAAACATCAATGATGACGTATTTGTGACATCACCAATCGTGATTGTCAAACATCTCTAAAATAGGACTTGCTCTAATTTCCATGCAACTGTTTGACGTGATTCTGCAGTGCGTCAGTTCTTGATCATGTCATCATAACTACTTACGGGTCTATACTTTCCTAGATTTTCATTGTTTCTTATTATACAGCGTTAGACCTAAACCTACTAATGGAAGGATGATGACTTGTTCTTCCACTTTTTCACAAAAATACACATTAACAATTAACAACTAGCTCCTTGAAAGCATATCGTAACCTCACTAATAACAACTGATTCAAACAAGTTTGATGGTGTAACAAATGTGACGCAACAAAGTGACCGTGTTACGTATGCTTTATAAATGGACATTCGCTATTAAAGTCAAAATTTAAAAACTTTATTCAACATTTATTTCTTCTTATCGTACCTTATCTGTTTCGGACGTTGGCGATTAACATGACAATTTTTACTTAATCGGTAGCTATTTTAAATAGCTCTACGGAACCATTTTCTCAAGTTGTACAACCACGAATGTCTTCTTCTGCCTAGCCCTCTTCTACTCTCTACCTTGCTGTACAATATCAGGTGCAATGTGTGATAATTATCGTTCCTCATCATGTACAAAATATAGCAGCTTTCTTTGTTTAATAGTAAGCGCAACCTCCTTTTCCTTCCACATTCTTCTCAATACCTTCTCGTTGGTAATGTGGTCTGTCCATGATATGCGATGAATGCGGCGATAAACCCACATTGAAAAAACGTCCCAGAGTAAATGTTGAACAACGTAGGTGAAGTTACACATCCCTGGCATACCCCCTTCTGGATATATATAGCACCCGTTAAGCTGCCTTGAACCTTGGCTTTTGCTGTTTGTCTCCAATACCGATGCGATATCACCCTAATATCACAGAATAAACACCTTACAGACTGCGGCGCCGAGTAGCCGATTTCAGCTATAGTGGCAATATTAAAAGAGAGTTGATCAAGAATAATATGTTGGTGGCACTGTAAGTCTATGTCAAATTTGAGGTTAGGTTAGGTTTTGCGTCAGTTTTGACACAGATTCGTTAACACTTTAACAAGTTCTTGATCAGTATCACGCATTAGTTGTAGCATTTCTCCATGTACAATATCTAGACCTGGCGATTTGTTTTGTTTTAGGGAATATATAACGTTTTCTATTTTATCTTTAGTTATTTACCGTTTAGACTCACATATGGGTAACGTTTCTAAATCAGGCCGGTGTTCTTGAAACAAATGTTTGATACATGCTTTCCACGTTTCTAGTTTATTTCCAGTCTCCATTATAAGGTGTCCGTTTATACATGATTTTTTTTTAAAATTGAATTGCAGCTGGCCCTAGCCTAAATCAGTTGGCAGTACTGAAGTGTATTGTCAGAGTATGTCAAATTCAAGATTTGCAGGTTAAGTTTTGCATTAGTGTGTGTCAAATTAATGACAAACAAAACCTAACCTGCTAACCATGAAGTAAGAGGGAAGGAGAACTATCGCCATGCTACAGAATCTGCGATGATATTTACGGCTCTTTAATAGTACAGTATCAATCACTGGCAGCGCTAGTGTTCCCGCCGGGTCCTCGATCCGTCAGGTGATCGTGGCATATGATCGCTGCGGCAAATCAAAACGTAAACCAGATGTAAACAAACCCCTACCCTGCCGCCAACTGCTCCGGCATGGAACATTTGCACTGGGAGTGGCAGAATACAGTACTACTAAAGAGCCGCAAATATCAACACAAGTTTTGGAGAGCGGCCAGCATGTAGATCGGTCCCTTCTCTCGTACTACTATACTAACCTCGAATTTGATATAGACTGACAATGCACTTCAGTGCTGCCAACTGATTCAGGCTATGCAGGGCCTGCTGCAATTCAGTTTTTAAAATTCACTGTGTCAATTAAATTGTTCCTACTTTGTTAATTTGTGTGTCCTGTTTCTCATTTAATTCTTCTATCTCCCTGCATCTTTGGGACTTGCACGCCTCTTTTCCCGCTTTTATTTTTCATCTTATCGTCGCATTTAGTTCATGATATTCATTTCGTTGGTTTTTATTAATGTCTGTATTCCATGAGATTCATAATCTTGTCCGTCATTCAATCCTTTCTTTTATTTATTTACATAATATTAAATAATAGACGTAAAGGAATGTAATATTAAATTATATCAAAAGTATATGATAGAAAAAGGTGTTTATATTATAAAATAAGTAGATATTTCATTCATTGTTTGAAATACCGTTAATATTATAGGTGGTTCTTCATTTTCAATCTAATCTTTGTATTTCATCAACTTCTGGGGATTCCAATTTGTGATGAAAGCAATATGTTTTTTTATGAGTGATGGTAGATGCACAACGACGAAGCCAGAGTGTATCAATCAAAGGTGTAAAAAATTTCCTTCATACATGTTGTACATGTTATTTTTTTGCATAGTGATGCCTCGTAACTTGAAATTTAGTCTAATGAAGCATTTATACGAACAAGAATTTCTGGTACAGTGACGTAAATTGTCAGACCGTTTACACGAACAAGTTTTTCTTGCAGCTGGCTGTCACACAGTCATACCAATCTCAATCTAACGGGTGTTCATAAACAGTCGTCATCCCAGTTGCTTTGAAAAACAAAATGTTATGTCTTTGATTAATTCCTGCAACACAATGAAACGTCATTGAGTACTGTCATAGCGCATTTTTTCTCAATTTTAATAGACATACGTTTCTGAAGTCAAAACCTACTGGGATGACGACTGTTTATGAACACCCGTTATTTAAAATTAAAATGAAATAGAAACATAACCTCAAAAAATAGGTCTATCCTGTGGGCTAGCATAGTATTTTTTCGTACGAAATGGATACAGTGAGCATTAGAAATAATAAGCATAAGTATTACAAAATATAGAATAAGGGTTCAGTTAAAACTGTCTATTAATATTAGGACAACAATTAAAACGTGTAATACTGCTTGGAGTAATTGCATCTACTGCTGCTGCGATTAATAGCAAAAAGAAACGAAAATGGATAGAACGAAGATCTATGAATAACTTCGGTTCAGTATCGCTAGTACACTGCCGCATTTTTAACATAAATATGTTTTCGAGACGAGAACAAACCGTCAAATCACGTGTTTATTAGTGCAACGAGAAGAGGTTATATTTATGAATTGGCGCCTACAAAACGCAGGTTGGTATTACGGATTTGCAAAAAATGTGCTTGCACGAAGATGGAACTTTTAACGAAAACTTGTAGAAAGTAGTGCCGGTAAAAGGTTTTTTATAGCAACAACTTGTAAAACATTGTCTTTTTCTAATACACGTGGCTGTTAGACAGAGAGAATTTGTAACGTCACTGTACCACAAATTTTTGTTCGTGTCAAGAAGACTATACTAAGGAGATGCAACTTCATATGACGGCTGTATATAAAAGCGGCCCTTATGTCACGGATAGCCGTCGCGGCGCTGTCGACAGCGTGTACTGCCGTTCGAAAGTTGGAAGCGAGCTAAATTAACCTGTAATCGCGGTTAAAAGTCAGTTTACGGTTGTTAATCCAATGTGTATTTCAAGTGTGTTATTAATTGTTAAAACATGGTCCGAATTTCCAGTTACACTCAGCAAATGTTTGACATTGACAGTTCACGAGTTTTGTGAATGAATAATTGTACACCACGGCCGCCTTACTTGTCAGCTTTTAGCGGTCCGCTTCGAAACGGAGTTGCGTGTCCTTAGTATAGTGTTCTTGGTTCGTGTAAATAGTCCTTAAAACTACTTCAGAATTTACAACTGTCAAATTTAAAATTCACAATTTTAATAAAATAGGTAAAAAGTATTTCACTATGAAATGTAACATATTTTGAAAGACATGCACTAGCAACATTTTTTTTTATGGCACTCATGACCTGTTTTTTAGACACCCGTTATCTGTAGCGCTATAAAACCAGCATGAGGGAAACAGTTTGTGATCGTCTTTGGGGTTATACTTTGCCAAGCTATATTTATCATGGTTATAGCTTCTATATAAACACCGTTCACCTTCTTTTGGCATAATACGAGGCCATGGAAATTTGGCATTGAAGTTGGCAGTAAAGCTGTCTGTTTAATTACGTTATGTTTTTCTAAATTTGAGGTTAGACGTAGCGTCAATGTCTAGTGCATTGTTGTCAGTTTTACTAGTTTTCAATAGAAACATCCTTACACATTTTTAATTTAATTTAACACGAGCCTTGCCCAAAGCAGGTATAAGCCGATGAATCACCCAATTTTGATATGTTTTAGCAGACTTGATCAAACAATACCATCTCGTTTTAAAGTCGTGTATGGTCGCGGGAAATTCAGCAACACTGTAAATATGTTCGCATGGCAGACACTTCAGTGACGCAAAATTGTGTCACATAGAACAGTGTGTCCAACATTAAAAAAATAAATCATGCCGCCTATTATGCCAAAACAGTGTGCTAATTTTTCTGCTTTGGATTGCAAAATGGGACCAGTAATTGCAACATAGATAAACTAAACCAGTTACTTTGGAAATGTTTAAGTTTGCCATTCCTTATTATTTTTTTTATCTCGTTAATTGCAGTGACGGTTGACTTTGCGACTTCAAATTTGTGACATATTTCACTATTAGACCGAGCTTTTTCCTATTCGTTAAAATGTTTAATTTTTGTTCAACTGTAAATAATTTTTATTTCATTCGTATCATTATATCTCAACACTTGCACTGTATTTTAGCAGTAGCTAATTCACATCAAGACCAATTCGGGGATCATTGGCCAGTATGTTATTGGTTCTGCGTGGTCGATGAGGGAGTCATTCGTGATCTAATTCGTTATGCCAAGCATTTGCTATAAATGTGTTAGTTATCATTATAACCAAACCTAAATACACTTCGTCTGGAGTTTTGATCGGACTCATTTTTGTACATTATATCAGAGTTCTACTAAAATATCAGTAAGTAATTCTAAATACCAATTGCCTGTGTGCTGCTATGTAACTATAACTGACTTAAGCGTGACATTTATTCTTATTCTGTTTTTATATTGCCTTGCACATGTTTTGCCATTTTTGCATGCTGTAAACTTGCCATATACAACACGTTTTAATAGTTTTCATATCGTCTTACACAAATTATTGTAAATAGTTGAAAACTTCAAAAGCAATAGAAACAAAATAGAGTGACGTATTCAGCTTGAATGCGTTATAAACCATAACAATTCACGTACAGTAGCTCAAGGAATTTGTTAAAATTTTACAAAATAGGTCACTATGTGCTTTTTTATCTGAAGCTAGAAGTATTAGTCGTTTTGTAACTTGTTTTTATTTTATATAGACTTGATCGTACAAAAGTTACGCTTGTAGATAACACAATAGAATTTTCGTAATTGTTAGATTATGCTAGTGATTTATTATGGTATGCTGTTCGAATTTGTTACATTCCTAGTCAGTTTAAGATAAATTTTAACAAAATTATAATCGATGATATGTATTTTAATACAATTACAAATAAATAATTTCCAGCAGTTTTATAAATTTTTGTCGTCAGCGTAACGTTGAGTAATGCTTGAGCTGCAGATAAGAAAGGATGTGTTACTGGAAGTTCAGTTTTTGAAAGTGGAACTCCTTGGGAAAGTCTTGGTTTGTATCCAGTGTAACCGGGCATAGGATAGTCATGTGCCAGCCTTAGTTTGTCTTTTTGAATAAGACTTGCGATTTCATCTTTCACTTCCTGTGGGACGAGTCCTTTATAGGGATTAACACATGCACCGCATCTGGAATTAAGTGAATTATGTAATGAATATAGTTATGCTATCATTGCTAAATGTTAGCAAAGTTAACGGAATATCATTGTTGATATACCGGGTGACTATAAATGATTGTGATTTTTTTTCTTAGGTTGGCACTGTTTATGTTGGTGGCACTGTAAGTCTATGTCAAATTCGAGGTCACTTTTAACACAAAATGACGCAAAACCTAACCTGCTAACATTGAATTTGACATAGATTTACAGTGCCACCAACATAAACAGTGCCAACCTAAGAAAAAAAATCACAATCATTTATAGTCACCCGGGTAGAACATTTTTTGATGAAAATTATTCTGTTTTCATTTTTACAAAAATGTCAGAAACTACAGTAAACTAAAATTAAGTTTTATGAGCTTAAGATCGTTCGCATTTATAAATTATAACTGGATTCATCCATTATGTTAATTCTGTTAAACTCTTACTATACAATTCTGAAAGAAAAATAGAAAATGTTTTATGAAGTCACAGCTAGGGTTTCCAAGTCCCGTGTTTTCGGGACCTACGAGCTAAATTGCAAGTACCTGGACTAGTCCCGAAGATCCCGAAAGGGAAATAGCGTTAAAGTAAGATTTCCGAATACGAATTCCAAAGAAAAGCAATTGTTTTAAATTAAATAAAGTATTTCTGTGCTATTGTGAGCTGCGTTGGAGCTCGTCTATAACTTCATTACTTTCTTCTGGTACTAAAAATGTCTGTCGCTCTTCCTCTTTTGCTTTTGTGTGAACTACAAAATGCTTAAGTAATCATTTCGTCGAGCCGCCTCTTGTTATGATAATTTTATTGGGACAAACTTTATATTTCGTGAATTGTTTATCTTTCGATATATAAAAGTGTTGCTATATCGACTTCAATTATTTTTTTATGTAGAATGACGATAGGTTGGGAATCAGAATTCGTTCTAATTCTAACGCTTTAGCAGAAAATAACAAACGCCTTTAAAACCTAAAAATATAAATTATTCAGCTTCTTCGCACATAATTTTAAAAGTCTACAAATTTAGTTACCTTGCCGTTACTACGTATGCAAATGACTATGTGTAAAATCCAACAAAAGAAACAAAAAAAAATAAATAAATAAACACTTGTAAGTATGCCTGAAACAACCCACATGTTTAATTCTAACCGACCGAAAACAATACCTCTCCTGCCTACGCAAAACGCAAATAATGTAGAATGTGCAAAAGGCATGAGTAAAACGCCGGACGCCGTGGATACACGAATGTCGACATGGTCCCGGACTTTGCCTGTGCGGCTGTAGTCCAGAGACTCGGTTTTTTTGGTAGATTCCCAGAAAGGTACCGGGACTGGAAACCCTAATCACAGCCAAAATGTTTATTTAAACTTCTCTTCTCAATACTAAAGCAGAAGTTTCGATTTCAACTTAATAAGATATATTTTACAACTGGATAGTGTTACAGTGGAGTTACATAGGTTTTATACCATTAACTGATTAATAATAAAGCTTCATTCCCAATCAAAGTGTACAATAAACATTTCCATACAATTTATCAGACTAGTTAAATTAATAGCATAATTTTAATATTTTGTGTTAAAAATCTATGTAGATATAAAGTCAAAACGTTTTTATGAAATAGAAAATTCTGAACTTGATGTTGAATTATGAACTGTATTCGTCTAAAAATGTTGTTCTAATTTTTAAACTCATAGAAATAATTACAACTAGCACTTTATACAGGGTGTTTCAGAAATAACTACCATAAATTGAAAGGGTGGTAGATTTTCGCAAAAACCTTCTCCTTTCACCTTTCACCCTACGTATGATAAAGATATTGATTTCAAAAGAAGTAATAGTAAATTTCTTTTTTTTGCTATAATACCTGTCAAACGGTTGTAAGGTTGCAAAATTGACAGTGAATTTTGTTGGATGATGTTTTGAGCCCTGTCTACCCGTCTAGCAAAAATTTAAAAAGTCAACACAAAGGCAGCATCAGACTAATAAATATTCCTGATCAGTAATAGACAATGAATACAAGAAAAAACGCAATTTACCTATTGAAGAAAGAATAGAAGCAAGCGGTACTAAGGTGCAAACAAGAATTTATAAATCTTAATCGTAATCTCTCAGAACAAGAAACAATTATTCGCCTTTGCAGAACATTCTAGGTTGTAATTTAACTAATTTGCTTTCCCCCAATTTCAAAATTAATTATTTTAGGTTACTGAAACTGATTTATAATATATATCGGGTTAAAGAAAATTTGCAGGACGCACGAACAGGAAGAAAAAAGAGAAGGATATGGTTTAACGATCTTTATTTAAGAGAAGAGCTAGGAGGGGAAATTTTTCAAAATTTAATGAGCGGGAAACATTTTGGCCTAAATGAACTTATACATTTTGCCAATACAGAACTTGCTTTCACTGTTTTGCGAAGTTTATTGTATGTTATAATACGAGACATGGATTTTAGATATAAAAAATTAAGTCGAAAAATTTTAATGGGAAGAAAACATGTCATCATGGCAAAAATAAAATTTCTGAGGCGTTATCTGCAATTAAAAAATTCTGGGGAAGATGTCAAAATACTGATAAGGATTATCACCAGACTATGAACTTTGAAATATTTCATAAGTGGGTCAAACAAAATTTAATTCCAGCGATCAAAAATTTGCTTGACAAAAGTGTGGTAATAATGGACAATGCGCCGTATCATTCCGTCCTGAAAGAAAAAAACCAACCCGATCATGAAATAAAAAAGCGTTAATACAATTTTTATTTGAAAACTATACCGTTTAACAAAAGAAACTAAAGCTTCTCTTTGCCAAAAAATCGAACCACTTTTGCAGCAAACTGGAAAAAGATACGTTATCGATGATTTGCTTTTGCAGAATAATATAGAAGTGTTACGACTTGCCCGTACCATTGCCACCACAATGCATATTCAAACTATTCGAACCGTAATTGAAAAATGCACAGAATACAATATCTCTTACCACCTGGCCTTTGTAGATTACCATAAGGCATTTGATTCCATCGAAACCGGTCATCTTACAGGGTATGAACAACGCTAAAATAGACTGTAGATACTCGAGACTATTAAAACACTTATACGAAAATGTCACGTTGTGCGTTAATGTTGATGAAACGAGGAGTGAGACAAGGAGACCGCATTTCGCCCAAGCTGTTCACACTGGCCCTCGAAGACGTGTTTAAGAACCCACAGTGACAGGAAAAGGGTATCAGAATGGATGGCAAGTTTCTGAGTAACTTAAGATTCGCAGATGACGTCGTGCTGATCAGTACCAATGCAGAAGAACTCGTTAATATGATAAGGGAGCTCCAAGAAGAATCAATAAAAGTCGGTCTTACTATGAACATGCAGAAGACAAAGATAATGAGTACCGGAGACTTAAAAGTAACCATCGGAAACCAAGACCTTGCACTAGCTAGGGAATATAATTATCTTGGACACATAATAAAAATTGGAAAAGAAAATCAGGATGCTGAAATAAGCCAACGTGTTAGTCATAGGTGGACAGCATTCTCCAGGCTTTCTTATATCCTGAAATACCTATCAGCCTTAAACGTAAAGTATACAACACCTGTATCTTACCTGTTACAACCTACGGCCTAGAAACAATAACACTAACGGTAAAGCGTGCCAATAAGTTAAGGGTATGTCAACGAGCGATGGAACGGGCAATGCTAGGCATTAGCCTCCGCGATTGAATCCGCAATGTGGATATCCAAAGAAAAACAAAGATAGAAGATGTTATTGGAAGAGTGGCAGGGTTGAAGTGGCGTTATCCGGAACACGTGGCTAGAGACAACGTAAAGTTGACAAAGATTGCACTACAATGGAGACCACGAGAACAAAAAAGGAGTGTTGGAAGACCCCGTGCAAGGTGGAGAAATGATCTACAGAGAATTGCGGGTAAAAAATGGATTTTGGTGGCCTAAGACCGAAATCGATGGAGGAGCCTGGAGGAGGCCTACATCCAGCAGTGGATTTCAACGGGATGAGAAGAAGAATTTACAAGAACTTTAAACTGCTGTTAGTTTCATGTTATTGGGTTTTGGTCAGAAGTTTATTAAGAAAAAAATTTATTTTGGTCCCCTCTAGCTACCCTTTCACTCTCTTCTGTACGTTATGAAACACCCACAACTTATCCAGGATTCCAAAATTTTTCAGTGCCTTTAGCATGTTTTTTTTAATGTTTGGTGTATTTATGCGTAGGTATTTCGTATTCGTAGCATTAAGATTTGTTTCAGGATAAATATCTGGTCTGTCGCTGATTTAAACTTTCTAAAGCCACCTTGGTATTCCCTCGTTAGTTTAGTATTGATCTTTAGACAAGCAAAAAAAAATGGTCATCTGATAGTTTTGCTCAGCTTGGTAGTTAAAAATATGCCCATTTAATGTGAACTATCTGGTGAAGACTAGGTATCTTTGAAATCATTATACAGATTGCAGCAGGCAACTAGGATCATAGCAAAAGCAAGGGGACTTTACATGTGGCCGTAATTGTATTTAAAAAATTAAATATATACCTTGTATTTATAATGATCCTAATGTTAAACACCACGACGGCCACATGCATATTCTCCTTGCTTTTGCAATGGTTCTGCCGCAATCTGTATGACATCCAAAGAAATTGAAAAAATTCTCAAAAATTGTTCATAACCATCGCATTTTTTCAGTGCATTTTGATGGAAAGCAAGCACCCTGTAAATGGGTATGTACAATATTAAAGTAAAATAATATTGTAACCATTGATCAACAAATATGGCACATGAAACCATAGCTAGCATAAGTATATTATAAAAACATAGATACTAACTGTACTGGAGGATCCTTATTCAACCAAAAGGTTTTTGTAGAATCCACACAAGCCCTTTTTTGTTGGTCATCCCATGCTTTTCCCTTTTGTCGCCATCCATCTGGCAGAGGTGGATATAAATCTGTTTTTAATACCATCTGAAAAGTGAAAATTTACTATGAAATATTCGCCAAACTTGTTTGTTGTACTGGATCGCTGGTAAGTTCTACGGTGCCTGTTGGAATAGTTCGTTCAGTATTTGGTTGAGCAGCTTCCTTAGCTGACTTATTCCATTCGGAAGTATACATATGTTGGCACATAAGCTTCCTCATTTCAGGATCTGGAATGTCATCCATACTTACAGCTGGAGAAACATACAAGCGAGGTCTGGTTTTTATGGCTTCCTCTTTGCCTTTATCAATGGGCTCTTCCTAAAATACTGACTGTCATTTCGTTAGTGTTATCAGCATATTGTAATTTATTTACTAATGTTGGATAGGGTGTATAAGGACAGGTATCGATGATCGGTCTGGGTTGAACAAGCAAATTGAAAGGGATGTATACGTTTTTGTTCCAAGTTACATAACTTTCAGGGTCCCTTCGATTAAACTCTTTATTCTTTTTGGGTGGTGGCTCAGTACGATCCTTTGGCCATGTATGTATCTGTCTTTTATCTGGAATATATTTGCAGTAGTCATTGCGATATGTAGTCGAAGCCCCAAACACATCTAATTTTATTCTGGGGTCATAATCCATGACTAAGTAAATTATATTGTATAATAATAAAACTTCATAAAAAACCTGTAGCTGTCAATGCTCATTAATAGTAAAATTGTTACTTCAATTGTTTTGCTTTATGCAAGAGTAACAAAAATGTAACTTGATCTAATGCCATCCATCAACATCATCTATTATAACCCCTAGAAGTTTGTCGGTTGAATTACGCACACCCCTGTACATAACATTAGTTAAAACAAGAATTTTTATTAATACCAAGATGTACATCATGTAACTTATTAAAATGGGTGCACTTATCAGTGATTTTAGTATTATTTTCATTCGAAAAAGTTTTATCAAAAAGGGTTCTTTGTAAGGTCAACGAAAAAATCATATGTGAAACTCTTTTTCCTGCTTTTGGCTTGTGAAATGAGCAGCTTGCATGGGAAACATAACTATAGGTACATTCCCTTGTTTTAAAAATAGCTATTTTATGTAAAATATACTTAGATCTTGTGGGGGTTGCCACCCGCCCCAATTCTGTAATGGAATGTACTGATTCTGTCGGGGAGATCCTGATTTTTTAACGGTTATGCTACGTACCGGTGCAAGGGCCAACGAGACACTAATAAATGTCCCGATTCTGAACTTTAAGGCTACTTTGCATGATGGATTTTGAATAATATATTGTTATGATACACTATGTGTTGGTTTTGACCAAATTTAGAATCTATAAAAGATATTTGGGATATTAATACAATCTATTTTGCCCCATTCAAAAGGTAGAGGATGTTTGAAAAAAATTTATTGAATAAATCTAAATTGGATCAAATTCTTAAGGAAATGATAACTATTGAACGTTTGCAGGTGTTTTTGAATCTAGAAAGGATAGATAGAAAGTAGTATCATAATGAGAAATGAGATTCTGATAAGAATATAATTTACAGTAGCTAAGGGTCAAATAATATTATAATATAAAAGGCATTAAGAATGAAATAGAGGGTAGTTAGGTATTTTGTTCCAATAAATGAGAAAAAACAACTTATAAAACATTTTCAATTTTAGTCTAATAAAATAATATAGAAATGTTACCCTCTTTTTAATGTATTAGTTTGGAAAAGTTAAAAAGGGTAATTAATAAATCTACGGGGTTAAGATACAAGTGATATATCAAGAGATAAGTATGAGAAATGAAGTTTAAGTTACAGAAGAGAATTGGAAGATGATAAAACTAAATAGATACAAGAAGAGTTATTAAGAAGTGAAGAATTAAAGATTTGGATTGAAACAGTTTATTTTGAAGAATACAATTGACAAAGAATTACATTAGTTTGAGTGTTGCTGAGTACTAAGTTCTTGGATACATTCTGGAGGCAAGAGGATCCATTAAAGGGGGATAGCAGAGACAGGACCACATCTGAGGTATTCTGTTGGCTACTGACGACAGAGGTTGATGAATCTTGGAGCTACGGAAGAAGTGTTGGAGTTTATCTGTGACAGCTAACTTGCCAGAGAACTGTTTGTAGGAGGTCTATTCTGGAAGGTAGCAGGAACGTGAGCAGAGTAAGGTACAGTCTGTGCTGATAGCTGTTGGGAGTTGGCGAGTTGACTGCTGTTGGTCAGTAGGGGTTGACTATCAGTGTTCGTGAGCAGGACATTACAGCAGGACTAGGAAAGAGTCTAAGTTGTTGACTTCAGAAGGATTGCTGTATTGGAGGTGGTATAAGTGCAGTCAAGGTGGGTAATAATCTTGTTCTATCAACACTAACGCAAATAAAAGACAATTTAAAAAGTGCAATTAATTACAATTACTTACCGTATCACATAAAGTTAATAGTATACAATTAGAATTGAGCATTTATCATGTTTGGTTTTGGAGGCTGTTGACGTTTGGTTTGACATAATAGGTGACAATTAATTTCAATGTACAATTGAAAAGTATTTGCAAATCAAATTTACATAACAAAGCTACTAGATTAGAGTGCTTTATTAACCAGGCAAGCTTATCCCACTAGATTTTGTGTGACAGGGATTTTAACGCCAAGCCGTTGGCTGCGCTGAACGGTAACCGTGCATTCTGTCGTCTGTCAACCAAGCAAGACTAGAAACCGTTAGAGTACGTACTGCTCGATCCAGACGAACAATGCATGCTGATTTCAATCTTGGTACCACGGCCTACTGAATTGTGTGACAAATGTCACATGACGTTTGTCAAACAATTCAGCAGGTCGTGATAATTACAGTCTTCATCCAAGTGTGGTTATTTAAATCTATATACAGTGTGTAGGTGTTGTTCTATGCTGTCAACTGTGTCTGTCAGTTCTATCGAGTTCTGTCGCTATGGAAATCGGGGACATCATTTTGGCTGAGTGAAATGACTGTTTTGTATATAGACTGTGTTTGAACTAAGGTACTATTAAAGTTCTCTAGTTTGAACCACGTGCGTGTTAGTTAACAGTGTTTTCGTTTCGATCTTTTCTGCTTTATTTTTATTTGTTTAAAAACCAATCTTTTTTAAGACGGATAAAATTAAATGACATAATCGTTGTTTTTCCGACTTACCGTATGCTATTTGGAAAGTAACTAGAATTTGAATTTGCCGCCACTTTCAGTAATTCAAAATGGCGGACGAGCTTGCTCGTAAAGTACATTTTTTTCTATAATTTTCAAGGTCAACTTTCTAGGGGATAAGTTTTATTCCCGCAGGGTCCCTAGTTTTAATAATGTTGGTACATAGCTTTTTAGTTCTTTTTTTCCACTAAAAAAATGATTGTCATTTTGACAGATATGTCATAATTTAATATTGCTTGCTTCATTTTTGCATTTAAAATATTTCTTGGTTTTCTTTTTTTATCCGATTTTATTGATGATGATGATGATTCCATGTTAAAAAAAGAAATTTGTCAAGAGTTCAAATTAAGAAACTTTGACATTCAAAATTGACACATAACCATAATTTTGAAAAAGTTCTACCAACACGAGGTATAAAAATCACATTATCTACCAACATTGTAATACTTTGAAGGTTATTATAGAAAAAAAACGTATTTTATAAATATAGTACCTTAAACTAGATAATCAAACCCAAAGCCCTGAAAGAGTCTCAAGTGTTATCATTTTTATAATTTGAAACTTTTGATCATCTAAAAGGCATAATTCAATTTAAAATAGAGTAGCCAATGCATATTTAAATAGGAGCCGTAACGTAGAGCCTTAACAATATATTTATAATATAAGGAATCTAGATGATAATATTATTTGGTTTTGCGGTTGATAGAGCTGTTTCTACTGTATAACATGACACAGAATGTATAGTTCCACTGTTTTATTGATTACAGTACTGATTGCTTCATCTAATATTATTCTTATGCTAGTTGCTAGTATTTGTCTGCCAGAGTGCTGGAATTTGTTGTTTTAATTACAATAATTGATGATAGTGTTACAGATGAGAAGAGTGGCGTGAACGATTTTATGCACTGAAGCATCCAATACCTTCGATTTTAAAGAAAACATAAGTGCAAATTTAGAACAGAATGTTAAAAAACTATTCCTGGTTAATTAAAGGTGTCGATGATTTTATAGCCAGATGTAAATCTTGTAATAAAGACGAGTTGGAAACTGCCCAATAAAGTCTGAAGGAAGTGTAGGGAAATTTGGAGAATGTTCTAAAAATGGTAATGGACAGAGGATGATTGACTTTTGTATTTTAAATAATATGGTTGATGGAAGCACATAGTTTCAACATAAAAACATAAACAAATAGACCGGAGTAGTTCCAAGTAGAAGAGAGAAATCAATAATTGACCTTATACTTATAAATAAAGGTGAAATAAGAAAAGTAAACGACATAAAAGTGAGAAGAGGATGTGATGTAGCTAGTGGCCATTATTTGATGATGGTAGTTACGAAGAAAACCATGTCATGTGATTTTACTTTTTTAATACCTCGGCTAGTCAGTTTAATAAGCAATGAGAATCCTTGTTCCCAGCTGGATGAGTAAATGTTCAACTAACAACTTTTTATTGTAGTTGAAGACTTAATTACTTTAAAATATAATAATTATTTGACTTCGTTAATCAAATACGCTCTTTAGGTACTGCACAAAATTGAAATTATACTTCAGTTCGTTATTATCGCTTTAAGGTTTGATCTGACATTACAAAAATTAGATAGATGTTGTCAAAGTATTTAATCAAATGTTTAAATGATCCAGACTTGATTTAAATTGTTTTAAAATATCCTAATCCAAAAATATAAATTTCAAATTATAAGGACCGAAATGCGTCGAGTACTCGAATCACTATAAAAATTTAGAAAATTATTAAAGATAAGCAACATCTGATAAATTTGTATGTGGAGGGCCTATGGAATGAAAGAATATAATACATACAGCAGCAAGAGAGATTTGCGGAATAGCGAAAAACACAAATAAAAAAGTAGTAAAATAAAAGATGAAGTGCAGAAGAAAAAAATACTTAGGATGAGCCAACAAAAATACTGATCTGATCTACCAAAAATATAAAAATCAAAGAGAAAAAGTGCAACATTTAGTGAAAGAGGCGAAAACTAAGACATGGGAGGAATTTGGGGAAAAAATGGAAAAAGATGCCGCAGGTAATGCCAAGATGCTGTATAGTATACAGCCTGTTCAAAATTAAGTGTGCACTATTGCTATCTCGGTTGCTATTATAGCTACGAAGTTGGTTAAATTAGTAAAATAGTAGCATATTTCGTTCCGATTAAAATGGCGCAAACAAAAAAAACAATTGAGCTTCGGGTTTTTGACATATGTCAAAAAATGCATTATTAAAAAATGGAGCCCCCTGTATATTTTGACGTCAATCGATAGCCAATCTTCTTCTGAACAAAAAACTTCTTATACCCTACTATCCTAAAGTTAATAACAATGGAGATATACGCCCGTTCAGAATTAAAGGTGCACTATTGCTAACTTGCTTATTATGGGAGCTACAACGTATTTAATTTTGACCAGGGGTATATCTCCATTGTTATTAACTTTAAGATAGTAGAGTATAAGAAGTTTTTTGTTCAGAAGAAGATTGGCTATCGATTGACGTCAAAATATACAGGGCGTTCCATTTAAAAAAAATGCATTTTTTGGCATATGTCAAAAACCCGAAGCTCAATTGTTTTTTTGTTTGCGCCATTTTAATCGGAACGAAATATGCTACTATTTTACTAATTTAACCAACTTCGTAGCTATAATAGCAACCGAGATAGCAATAGTGCACACTTAATTATGAACAGGCTGTATACAAGGACTAAGAAAGGAAAATAAAATCCCTTTAATCAAAGTCATAACTGTAAATTTTATGTATTTCTATAAAACATAACTGAACGAGAAACTACGTAACTATCGTTTCTGCAAATTCTTAACGAAATGCCGGGCACGAAGGTCGCGGATAGGCTTGAGAATTTTCAAATTTATTTAGCTAGCGTAACGAACGTTCTCCTTTGCTAGACCTGGGGTGGCTGTTAACTTACCTAGAATCATTTCGGCTTTTGCCTTATCAAGCCCAAAATCTGGAGAAATCCGGGACCAACGAGCTGAAACGAAATTATTTAATTTTGATCTGTTTATAGCTATTCGAATCACAGGACGGGGGCACCGTATTTTTATATTTATTCTAAATAGTTTAGATATAAATCCAGAGAGCCCTTCGCCGAGACTCAAATCTTATCACACCAGCTGCGTAACATTACATGGGGAAGTCAGTAAAAAAATAGTTGAATAAAATAAAAAATCTGTATGATCTCGACTCAACTCCCTTACTGCAGCTGTTGACAACCTTGGACCAGAGCATAAAATAATCCAACTTGATCTTGAGCATAAAATTAAAAATTGCTAAAATTACGAAACGTTATAGATGGGCTTCCATTTCGAGTCTTTGTCGTTTCTAGGGATTTAAGGAAAGCATTAGAAGCAAGAGGATTTGTAAATTTGCCTGTGTCTTTAACAACTATTAAAGATAAAGTTATAATGTATTGCGGGAAGGTGTTCGATAATTTTTTGAGGGTGTTGAAGAGTCTGCGACCTTTCACAAGTGGACATCTACAGCAAACAAACGATATGGCTATTTAGAGGAACAAGAACAACTCATTAAAATATGGAATATCGGATTGATTCGAGCCAAAGGGTCTATGCCTGCTGAGATGTGTATTGATCTTGTGAAAGCAAAGCTTGATAGATTTAGTTTATCGTTAGAAGATGATATAGTTTGTGTGAAAACAGACGGTGCTAGTGTAATGGTGAAAGTGGGAAAACAGCTCCAATCCCTGTACCATCTGTCAGCGTAGATAAATCAAACAAGTAGAGACACTCATGCCAAATGTTGAAACCTGTCTAGAGTGCCTGGGACAGTAACTCAGGGGGCAGCACAAAGTTCTACCGATCAGAGCCAGTTACTAGCTCTGCTACCAATCATGATGTGATTAAGTAGTGGCGCCACCTGTTAGTACTATCGGAAAGTACCCCGCAAGAGCCGTTCAAGGTCATCCAAATCGGAATTTTGACATCAAAGGAACCGACAGTGAGTGTCTCTACTTGTTTGTTTTATGTACGCTGCAACTGTGCTTTGCGCATGGGATTCAATTGGCAGTTGTGGACATTATGTACTCAAATAGAGGTATTACCTGTAAGCAGGACATTGATCCAACAGAATATGAAAATAGTGATAATGATGACTACCACGATACTGTGAACAGTAGACTTGGGTTAATTGAAGAGGTGGATGAAGAGGCTTCTTTTGATTTAAGTAGCAAAGGCAATATTACCACATTGGTTACCAAGTGAGAAAAATTGTTAATTTATTTCGCCGTTCGCCATTAAAAAATGCTGTTCTGCAAAACTACGTGAAATCAAAGCACAACTATAGCTGCGTTCGGAAAGGTACCTCTGACAGCTCTGTTTCCTCGAAATCATTCACAGAAAGAGATCGATAATAGCCATCGGCGCGGGTGGAAGTGAGACGAATGAACGATTTCGAGGAAACAGAGCTGTCAGAGGTACCTTTCCGAACGCAGTAATTGAACTAAACCTAATTCTGGACTGCAAGACTAGGTGGAACAGCTTAACTCAGATGCTGGAACGATTTTTTTCATTAAAAGATTGTCTTCAGAAGACTATGATTGATTTATTCATTCCGACTGATTTGAGTGTCTACGATTTTGAAGTTTTGGAAGGAATTGTAAACTGTCTTGAGCCTATCAGACTTATGGTATTGGGACTGTGCAGACATGTACTGCTGATGCCAGCTTTAAGTTCATGTTTGAGGAGCTATTAAAAATAAATACTACTTTCAGTAAGTAGTTACAGGCTGCTTTAAAGCATTGTTTAAATGAGCAACGGACTGTTGCGTCAAGTGTGCTCTCCTACTTATGCAACCCAGTAAAATACAAGCCAAATTTAAATGAGAATGAATTATTTGATTCGCCAGATACCACAGATATCACGAAGTTTATAAACAACTTAGTGAAAAGATTATCAGCATTACCAACACCAGTGCAAGAACATTATTGTAGTGTTAGTGAGGCTGATGATGATGTTCCACTGTTTGAGTTGAAGAGCAAAGTCAAAGTATCACTGAACGAAAAATTAAGCATGGCAATCGAAAATGCAATAGTTGCGTCTACAAGTTCTGCGACAGCCGTGCTGCCACAATCATCACTGTCATCAGATTCCAAAAGCTTCGTCACAATAATTAAAAAGGAAATTGCACTTTTTGAGATTGGGGGTTGTCGCAGGAGGAATCTTCAGTTATGCTATGAATATTTAATAACTATACCACCTACCAGCGTGGAATCCGAGAGGCCATTTTCAGTGGCAGGATCTCTTTCCACGAAAATTTGTTTCAATTTAGTGGAGGGGCCTTTAAATGCCCTTGTAGCCCTAAGAACCTATTTTATTTCAAAATAGTTTATATTTACACTTTTTTACTACATATACTCTACCTAACATACTACCAATATGTATTTAAATACAGCGAAAAAATTATACTACCAATATTCGTTATATAATATTAAATAAAAAATACTTTAACTTAAAACACTTACTTTTATTTTGGAATTTGCTTTCGGAAATTTCCTTTTCGGGATCTTCGGGCCTTGAAATTTAGCTCTAAGTCCCAAATCAATTGTCCGAAGGACTGAGCTGTGAATTGATAATGCAGGTGGTCATTTTCGGATATATGTTTATAAGGAATTTTTTGAATTAGAATGATCTCTCGAATATATATATTCGCCATGGTCCTCCAGTTGCGGAACACCATGTATACATATAATATGTTGTTTTACCATTTTTACAATTGGCATTTGATTAAAGTATGTCTTAGTTAAAAATGTTCTTTATTTGTATGTATTTATTATCGATTACCTCTTTTGCCTTCCGGTGAGAGGCTAGTGTTTTATGCGCTTGCATTTGGGTGGTACAATGCTCAACTGGTCCCGGATTCGAGATACAAAGTTGAAGCACGCCTTTTGTGCTTGTGCAGCAACCATTGTGTAAGGTGTGTGTCATGTTGATGTGTTGACCTTGTTACTCTATCTCTTAGGTTTGTAGTTCTGAGTAGAGCACAGTTAATTTGGTGCCCAACTGTGAATGGTCTCACCATGCTCGATTCCAATCGCCAAGGCTGCTGTTCTATATTTAATACTTTATTATCTTTTCAAAAATATTCAGTATACGCTACTGAGTTATAAAGTTTTGGCATTAATTTATTTGCTTGAAAATGCTCATCATTAAATCTTTCCGGACCTCAGTTATGAAATGCTCGATCCTACTTGTAAAAGTGTGTTTAGAATCCAAAGTTGTTGCGCCTTAGCCTATTGTAATGCTCTTATACCATTACAATTTCTTGCTTCATACCTACCCTCGACTTACATGACACTGTGCAGTCTTCTGCTTCTTGACCTACATGCCCATTCATGTCTGCCCCAACAAATAAAAATTCGTCTGGTCTACCATTAACTAATTCGTCAAGATCCTGATGAAATTACCTGTATGTCTCAGTTCTTTACTCATTTTTATATTCTGTCTTACACGCACGACATTGATTTTTTCTTCGCTTCATTACATTGACTATTTCTTCTGCTTTTCCGTTCATAGTACCAACGGTAACAGCAGCAAATTGAATCTTCGTCTCCTAACCTTACATTATCAGTCAAAGTTGCAAGCTGCAATGTCTTGCGAAACGTTGTCTTTATAGGTGCACAAACAGTAGAAACGCCAAATATGCTAAGTATTCTTGTTCTCAAAGTACTGTCAAACTCTATAAACACGGACCAAATCACGGGTAGTTTGTGGGAGTTCACGAGCCACCAAAGAACATAATCGTCACACAAACCCTTGCTCGAGTACACAAGGCATATTAGGGCAAAAAATGCTGGGCGTTTATCTACACAGACAACGCTGTAAGCCGAAATTTAATTCTAACACTGTCAATTTGAGTAACTGCAAAAGCCTCAAACATTATACAGCATAGACATTATATAAAAAAAACAATAAATAAGTTGAAATTAATTTATTTGAGTAATTACTAATACACAAAAATATAGAACTTACACACTAATAACTTAAATAGCAAGAGCATCTGTCTGTAGCTCATGACTCAGCTGTGTCTGCAAATTAGAAAGTTTCTCTTTAAGCATTGCAACACCCATGATAACAATATTCTCAGGCTTAAGGGCTCCTGCCGATTCCACATTAAAATAAAATTTATTGGGTTTCATTTCCCAGTTAAACTGAGCTTCGTCTATAACAAAAACTCTTAAAATTCGAATCTCACTTATTTTCATTTATAATCATACATTGATCGTCGTCCAGCTCTGTGTACTCGCTTTTTGGCCATTCATCTGGTTTTGGAAAAAGTGTATGCCGCATAATATTATCAGGATCATATTCAAAGCAAACACCTGCAGTTGGATTCCATTTTGCATGTTCTTTACCAAAACCTAGAAAAATCATTTGTAAAAACTTTTTTCCAACTGACCTTAATCGAACCTTTCTTGGCATAAGCTCTCATTTTCAGTTCTTGTCCTTTACGCAGCTTGATTATTAGTATCTCATCGGTCTCTCCATATTCGGAAGAATCATCGTCGCGATGCTTCGAGGTAACTGGCAATACACGTGCGTCGCTTGATTTAAGATCTGCTGTAGTTACATGTCGTGTCTGGTCGTCAGTGCACTTAACATCTAAAGTGAATTCCACACTGCATTCTTGGCAGAAATCGGTACAGATACAGTCCTATTAAAAGAGTATTGCAACATAGTGACAAATTATGCAATAAATTGTACTAACCCTCGGATACTGTAGCCGCTGCACGACTTCATCAGAAATAAGTGGTATCAAACCAATGCGGTGTGCCAAAAATTCATCACTCAGGACTGTAGAATTGGCTTCTAATTTAACCCAATCGATTGCTAGCGTTGGAGTTTCAGCAATAAATACGCGCCGCATACTGTTGGCGACGCTACAATAGTTGCATTATTAAAACAGTAATTTGCTAAATACGTTGATTACCTTAATTCAGTATCTTCCACATAAAACTTTACATTTTCGTCTGTTAAATCTGTAATATGTACGGAAGGCTGATTAGCGTACGGCATTTTTAATTTTTTTGTTAAAACGCCACCCAAACACTATCTAAACTGAACTAAACAATAAGGTTATGATCACAAAACAATACCTGTGATTTGACATTTGAGTTCAGAGTCACTGATTTTGTTGTGTATACCGTCAACAGTACGGTACTATAACTCGAAACCATTTAGACAAAACAATTAATTTCTATGTACATACATCGGTTGCATAGAAAACTGGTACAGCAAAAAAATCTATTTTGAAAATTTTGTTGGTGGCACTGTAAGTCTATGTCAAATTCGACGTTAGCAGGTTCGGTTTTGCGTCAGTTTGTGTCAAATTTGAGGTTAGCAGGTTAGGTATTGCGTCAGTCTGTGTCAAAACTGACGCAAAACCTAACCTGCTAATCTCGAATTTGACATAGACTTACAGTGCCACCAACAAAAGTTTCAAAATAGATTTTTTTGCTGTACCAGTTTTCTATGCAACCGATGGTACTATTACTTACTATTTCTTTATTTTAGTGGATCTCAAAAACTAATCTAATACAATTATCACTGTCAATTAAGTATTTGTCGTATATGACGTTATTCATCTAGATTTACATACAAAAAATTCTTATAGCATACGTTTAGTTCACTAATAAGGCATTTGACAAAATTACGAGATCTAAGCTTTGGTCAATTTTTAGCTCAAGCAACGAAGTCCTCCAATAAATAAGAAAAAAGAAAGTTTTGAAATTTGTTAGAGATGTCTATCTAGCCCTACTATTGAATGTGTAAAAATTCCTGAAGAGTTGACAATGTGGAATCGCTACCATCTTGAAAAAAGTGTAGGTGTTTTTAGATTTTTCGCAAATATCTTGTCAACGGTATTTTTTATAAAAATTTAAATAAAAAATTAATGATTGTTAAATATCCTATAAAAGCAGTCTTATTTGTTTTTGTCCTAAACGTCATAGTTTTTGAGTAATTGATTGCCAAACATCGTGCATCACGAGTAATAGCGCTTCTCTAGGCGGATAATAAATACATTTGCTCAACAGTTAAATAGCGCCTTTACTACTGACTTAAAAAATTATGCTGGCAAGAGAGAGACATAAATGTTGAAGGAACATATTTAAATCACCTTCGTTTCGCCGACAATATAGTGCTTATAAGCTCAGATATCGATAAATTACAAACTGCTAATTGAATTTAATCACGTCGCGTAAGACTCGAGATGAAAGACAAAGATCATGTCACAAGACAAACAGTTTACGCTCGAAGACATCAATCTGGAGACTGCCGACGAATATGTCTAAAGCCCGCTGATTCCACCCCGTCTCGCGATGTAATTCGATACTGAAGCGGCGAGGTAACGCGTGACGTCATAACAATGGCTATAAGATAAGCCCAAAGACGTCTCCTCGTTTGTGAATAAGATGATGTGATTAAACGACCGAAGTGCATACTGCAAGTGTCACACCACCAATGACGAAGCTCTTGCTATATTAAATAAAAATGGTTGTTCAAGCTAAAACCCGGAATTATTTGGCCGGATGCATGCACATTGGCGCCTAAGTTAAACCTATTCAAATTTAAATAAACTAACCAAGTAAACTTATATTTAAATATTTAATATTTTCAGAATTATAAATGTAATAAATATATGAAAGAAGCAAACTCCACAAGAAATTCTGTTAAACATAGAGGTTCTAGGACATATCGCCGAATGGACGAAACGCCGAATCTTATTTTAATGCCCAAAACGCCGAATCGTGCCCAAATCGCCGAATTCGTTAGCGTGGACAAAACGCCGAAAATGCCCAAAACGCCGAATGCTGTTGGTGGACAGATCGCCGAAAATGGACAAATCGCCGAAATAGTTACCGTGGACAAAACGCCGAATTCTCTCGGTGGACATATCGCCGAAAATGGACAAATCGCCGAATTAGTTGCCGTGGAAAAAACGCCGAAAATGCCCAAAACGCCAAATTCTGTCGGTGGACATATCGCCGAAAATGGACAAATCGCCGAACCGTGTAAAATGACGCCACATTGATCGCAAAGTTAGCGTCGCTCGAGTTTGTTCAAAACGCCGGTTTGAGTCGGTGGACAGATCGCCGAAAATGGACAAATCGCCGAATTAGTTAGCTTGGGCAAAACGCCGAAAATGCCCAAAACGCCGAATGCTGTCGGTGGACATATCGCCGAAAATGAACAAATCGCCGAATTAGTTGCCGTGGACAAAACGCCGAAAATGTCCAAAACGCCGAATTCTCTCGGTGGACATATCGCCGAAAATGGACAAATCGCCGAATTAGTTGCCGTGGACAAAACGCCGAAAATGCCCAAAACGCCAAATTCTGTCGGTGGACATATCGCCGAAAATGGACAAATCGCCGAACCGTGTAAAATGACGCCACATTGATCGCAAAGTTAGCGTCGCTCGAGTTTGTTCAAAACGCCGGTTTGAGTCGGTGGACAGATCGCCGAAAATGGACAAATCGCCGAATTAGTTAGCTTGGGCAAAACGCCGAAAATGGCCAAAACGCCGAATGCTGTCGGTAGACATATCGCCGAAAATGAACAAATCGCCGAATTAGTTGCCGTGGACAAAACGCCGAAAATGTCCAAAACGCCGAATTCTCTCGGTGGACATATCGCCGAAAATGGACAAATCGCCGAATTAGTTGCCGTGGACAAAACGCCGAAAATGCCCAAAACGCCGAATTCTGTCGGTGGACATATCGCCGAAAATGGACAAATCGCCGAATTAGTTAGCGTGGACAAAACGCCGAATCCTGTGAGTGGACATATCTCCGAAAATGCCCAAAAGCCGAATTAGTTGACTTGGACAAAAATCCCGAAAAAGCCCAAATCATGTAATCCTGTGGTGGATATGGTAAAAATTAAGGTTGCGGAATATTTATTTACGGCCAAACAAATTACGAGAATTGTTTTGAAGTTGTTTTGTTGTAATTATTTTTAAATTATAACAACAATAAATTTTACCAGCAATTGCTGCCAGCATAAATAACACACCGATAATCTAATAGTGGATGTTCTAACTAAAGGGTGTCAAATTTAGGGTGATCCTATTTGAATCGTTAATTACAAAAATGTTGAAAATCAAGTTGCAATGATTGTAACTATACAATGTTTTGTCATATCTCAAATTTTGTTAGATATGGAGCGCTGGCCGACTGCTCAAAGAATATTCTATGTAGAACACGTTTTAAGAGCTGCTTCAATTATTCAAACACAGCGACAGTTCCGGCAAGAATTTAATGTTGCAGTGACTCCATCTCGCAAGACAATTAGAAGATGGGCCACAAACTATCGTCACAGCAATTTGGGGATAAAGTATTATTTTAAAATACAAATAAAATAAGTATGTTTTAAAAACCAGAATGTCTATTTTCATGATCTATGTCGCTCATATACAGTGCCCACCAAAAAGTCGGCATCAAACGGGAAAAATTTTTATTATTGATTTTTCAAAAACTTTTTATGGCAATAATTTGTGCTTCTTTGAAAACCTATTTCTCTCCTATCAGATATACCGATTTATTATTACATAGTTAGAAAATGGAGTTTTTTGAAATTGTCAAAATCCAAAATGTGCTATTTTTCGGAAATTAAGTAAGATTTCAATTAGATTTTTTAGCGTGTGTTAGTTTGAGCTAACTTTAACATTCGCAAAAAATAATTTTTAATGAGATTTTTCTTTAACCAGTGGTCTCAACATTTATTATTTTTTCTTCAAAATTTCGAGCCATAATATTGTATTTAGATAGAAAAGCACATTTTAAATAAATTTGCTGTAATTTCTATCTTGGCTAGTATATGCAATTGTTGCAACTATTTTTCAAAAAATCTAAAATTTGACGGATAACGGAAGTCACGTGACAACTTTTGTTTGGTTCATTTGTAATGTTTTTCTACAACCTCCTATCGCCAGGGTCTTGATTTTCCAAAAAACTCTAATAAAACTGTTTCCCATTTGATGCCAACTATTTGGCCATCACTGTGTATACTGCAAGTTATAATCTAATAAAATTAAGTGATAATTAACCCACATTGAATCGAAAATGGCGGACTTTATTATTTTTAATTAAAAAAACTAAACATGATCTTGTTGGATATCAAATTAAAGGTAATCGATTATACAAAACAAATAGCAAACTTAAAAAATGTTTAAGTGCAATAAAAAAGTAATTAAGGTGGTGGCGGTATTTATGAACCAGTGTGCTTAAATGTCTACAACATTTCCGGAAACACTCTACCCACTGTTTCCATCCAAAGGGTGCTAAATCAATAAGTTTAACTATGACTGTATATGTTCCGTCATCAAATAAGATAAATTATCTAACAGAAGCGTTAACTTAAGACATAATATGGTTACTAGGCGGAATAGCTGATTTAAGTCATACTTATATATCCAATCAAAATATGCTATTAACTATGTCTGTCCACGATTCCATGGTATGTGAGAGCAAACACAAAACACACATATCTGTTTTGCCACTATTTTCTGCATTACCAACTAAAACTTTGTACTGCCGTTGGAAAAAGTTAATTAAAATATCAGGAATCCTGGAAAAGTCCTTATATTTGCCTGCTTGCTGTTGTTTGCCGACGCGTTTTTTTATGATGATCCGGTCCTCGAACCTTTATTAGCCTGCCCCAGCTTTATAGAAATTATGGTCGAGTAATTGTTCTAAATTCGTGATTTTAATTATGGGTCTGTCGGTCTAATTCTGCTTGGCCGCGGTATGAATTTGAATTTTGTTTTTCTTAAAAACGAGCGCGTTTGATGATTTTTGCGGTTTGGATTTCTCCTTTCGTTCCGCCTGTTGGCTGACATTTTTTTGTTTCTAAAAAGTCCTTACACGGGGTCAATCCGTGCAGCGACGCATGTTTACCTGACTTTAAATGCGTATTGCTTCTTAACGGTCGCTTTGCCCCGGGCGTTTTATTGTCGGTTTTCCAGGATTTTTATAATCCGTCTGCTTTCGCCGATTTGTTAATATAGCAATTTCTTTGCCTACAAAAATAACTGTCATTTTTATGGCGGACTGAACTCGGCGAAGCGTTTTAGCATATATGTGCATTGCTTTTGTTTCGAAAACCGACTCGTATCAAATCTAAATTTTACAATTCAGAGGAGACCATATTTGAAATTAATTTAATGGTGTATCAAATTCGAGGTTAGCAGGTTAGGTTTTGCGTCAGTTTTGACACAGACTGACGCAAAACCTAACCTGATAACCTCGAATTTGACATAGACTTACAGTGCCACCAACATATTATCCATACGTTGCAGAACCATGATCATTCAAAAACGTTCGATTATTTCTGAAGGCACTGTAGTTATTTAACAAACAAGTATGTTAATGAGAGCAATTAATAATCGAGACATTTTAATTGTAAAGATTATTAATCGCCGATTAGCACACGAGTTAGTTACAATATTTTTTCGTTGATCGTATCTTGTCGTATCTCGTAATTTGAAGGAAATCTAATTTTATTCCACATTCATGGGGTGTTAGTGCCTCACCATTATTATTAATATTAAAATAACACGTGGAGAAGTTAAGCAAGATGTCGAAAATGAATTTTACAATTAACACTTCTATGTTAACAAAAAGTACCTATGCTACATATAGGATGATTCACGAATAGTGACTGATTTAGCGCCTTTATTCTTGCAACAAAAATTACTCTCATAGAGTACTTCGCTGTTTTTCAATTTGAATACAATTTTGTGATCATGATTTCAGAAAAATTAAACAAAAGTGGCAATCAAATGTGTCAATCAAATTGTGTTGCAGAAAAAACGGTGCTAAATCAGACACTATTCGTGAATCACCCTGTATTAAGCCAGAAAAATTAATAGTGTTCAAAACAGTAGCGTTTTTCGTTCGTAAATGAGTCCGTAAAATCACATTTTATAGAGAGGTCGACTGACATTTTAGTATTGCATAGTATGCAATAACAACATACTTTTATTTGAAATCGGCATTAAAGTACCTCGAAATCGTCATTAAAATACGAGAAATCGACATTAAAGTGATCCATTGTTTTACGACTTTTTTGTAGGTGGCAAGGCGAAAGATAAACGTCAATCGACGTTAACATAACCTACAAATGTTGGTTACAATGTAATTTCACGATTTCTCGATTTCAAATAAAAATATACGGTACCCCCCACCCAAGAAAAGCGCCCTTCCGTGCTTTCCAAGAATACTTCGACACTCAACATGACTCCGTTTCGCTAATACAATGAAATGTTATGAACCAGTTATTTATCAAAAAACAATCCAAAGAAAATTTTTTTTGCCGACGACCATACATCAAAAGTTGATGTTGCCTTCATTTTCGGAGGACCTTTCGTATGAAAACGATCCAAGACTTCAGGAAGGTTTCTGGCGACCGGAATCATGTACACATACGAACATACATACCCCGCACAGCACGTTTAGGCACCTCCCAATACGGGGGAAGGATCTAGTGGGCTGGGGTCTTCACCAAAAGATCCGCACAGCCGAGACGGAGATTTGGTATAGTGGTTCATTAGTCGGTTGGCACGAATTTTAGAGATATTTGACTCAGAGTGGTTTTCGATATGAAGCAATTTCAATACAACTAATTCCAAGTGAAAAAAAGCTAAACTTCAGTGCCTTGGTATACAAACTACTATTGGTGTATGGAAGGTGTCAAATAATAGCCTTCTTTAGAAAGTGGAAGTCGAAATAGTAGTTTGTATACCAAGGCACTGAAGTTTAGCTTTTTATCACGAATGTATTTAGTTACTGAGACCCGTAGGGCCAAGGCAAATAAACCACATGAGGGATAAAAAGGTACTTCAGTGCCGAGGAGTACGTTATGTTTTATCTAAAATCGCGAAATTGTGAAATTACAACATTTTAACCAACATTTGTAGGTTATGTCAACGTCGGTTGACGTTTATATGTCGCCTCGCTACCTACAAAAAAGTCGTAAAACAATGGATTACTTTAATGCCGATTTCTCGTATTTTAATGGCGATTTCGAGGTACTTTAATGCTGATTTCAAATAAATAAACAAATTTAATGTACCATTGGGGAAAAATGCAGAATCTGGGGCACATTCCCCTCCTATTGTTAATATTAATTATTATTAACCATATTTCTCCAGTAACCATAACTAAATTTACAAGGGAAGCAAATAAATAAGGGGAATATGCCCCGGATTCTGAAGTTTAGCCTACCATTGTATGCAAAAGTATCTAGGACAAGTCTTATGGCTGATTTTAGGGATTTTTAAGCTGTATGAACTTGGCTTGTGAAAAATCTAGAATGCCAGTGTCAACTGACTGACACTGACAATATTGTGACGGCTGCTTTGATATTAAATGAACATATTACCATGTTTACAAAGGATAGCACAAACTGTCCCAGATACTTTTGCATACAATGCAATGCGGAATTTTTCCGCAGCCTTGGGGATTGGTATCGAGTTCGGTCAGACCATTCACAGTTGGGCACCAAATTAACTGTGCTCTACTCGGAACTACAGTGGCTATATAAGGACAGTGTGGTCAATTTTAAAAAAGGCAGCCATTAAGAGTCGTCTCTACAACAACCAGCCACGCCCTTAGGTATTGTTCTGTGCACGGCCTGCTAAATTATAAGACAAGCGTCACCCTGCTAAGTTGTGACATAAACGTCATTTTATACGGACTGGACATGAAGTTCCGAGATGCTTTGCAGAACGCTATATACCCACAATCGCGAAAATTTGTGCAATGTGAGGTGGTCAAATGTGCAGTCTAACATTATTTTTACAAGAATGTCAATAATATTACTTCAACAGAATTAGACGGCAAGAGACGATGTGAAACGTAAGGAATCGCTGCCAGCGATTAAAAATCCTCTTTAACGAGCAATCTAATATTAGATTATACAACTCATTATAAATTTGGCCAATAGTAATTGAGAATTTTACTTAGTTGCAAGGTATAGATAAACGGATATACCCTTGACGACGTGGTATAATCACTTCGGTGTTTCGGTGGGTCCAACAAAGCAAAATAATGGATAATAATAATCTAGAGCCATGATGTAATAACTGTCTATTGCAAATTCGAGGTTAGCAGGTTAGGTTTTGCGTCAGTTTTGACACAAACTGACGCAAAACCTAACCTGATAACGTCGAATTTGACATAGACTTACAGTGCCACCAACATAAACAGTGCCACTAACACAAACAGTGCCAACCTAAGAAATAACATAATTTACTATTATCGGTATATTCATTATATAATCGTAACGAATACCACTCGAGCAATCGAAAATAATGATTATTTTTCACTCGTAACTCGACGTAATCCTTAAAATACCACTCGAGCTGCGCTCTCGTGGTTTTTCGCAGATTACGTCTTGTTACTCGGAAAATAATCGATTATTTTCGATGCTCTTGTGATATTATAACTGAATATAAGTCAAGGTGTCCTTTATTATCTTCTTTATTGTGTTTTTGTACATAGAAAACGAAAACTGACAACATTTTGCGATGATCGACACATATAGATTAAGTACAAAAACTCAACAAGATTTTTTTTATATTCATAATCAAACTGTTGTAGTTATTCTAGCAGTTCATTTAGAGGAATAAAATATTCAGTGCTAGGTAGCCCATAAATTCTCTTTAATTTGATGCAATAATCTTTGACATTAAGACATTTATATAGTTTATTATAGCTTTTGATTTGGACTAATGCGCAATTTTCGCAAAAAGCATTTTACTTGTTGACTGGTTGACATTTACTTATGCAAACGAAAATTCGGCATTCCCTTACACAGAACACTGTGGAATTTTATGATGATTATTTCATTTCACATCATATTAGGGCTACTTTCGATAATAAAGGACTTAGAGGCAATTTTGTGTGACTATGTGTAATTTCGTAAACGACTCTTAATGGCGGATATCTCAACAGCCAATCAGAAAGATGACCAAAATTGACCACACTGTCCTTATATATAGTCACTGTACTCGGAACCACAGACCTGAGAGATAGAGCAACAAGGCCAATACATCACCAGCACACACATCTAACACAATGGTTGCTACGCAAGCTCAAATGGCGCACTCCAACTTTGTAACCCAAACCGGGGCAAGTTAGGCACTCGCCAGATGCTGGCGTACAAAGCACCAGCCTCTACACCGGTAGGCAACACAGGTTACAGATAATACATACATATATTAATTAAATTTTGAAATACACAAGTATATTTTAGACGTCAACTGTTACACCGTTGCCAAAATCAGTAAATCTCTCAACAACGAAGTAAGCTGCAAGTATACTATTCGTCCTAAAATCAAAGGTTTTTTATAGCTCGGAAAAACAATAACATGTTTGTCCAAATCGTTCGCAATATTATAATTGAAGCTCCGAACGATTATTGTTAGCCAACGAATCGTACCATAACGATTTTTTATAAAATAGACCCCTAAGAATAGATTTTACTTGTTAATTAAGTTCACGGTGCTGTAATGTTATACACCGTGTTTAAAAAAATAAAAAATAATGTCAAATATGTCAAAGTCAAAGGAATACAATAAAACAGACTTTCAAATAATTTTGTAATTGGTATATATTGCATTAAAATACTAACACATTGTATTGTTAGTATTTTAAAAAAACAATAGTTAACAAGAATAGGTAGAGCATAACGTAAGAAACTGAAGGCAATGCAAGACTCGTGACATTTACTTATTGTGGTACTTACTTAAATCATTAAGTTAACAACGTGTACATAAAAGCTCATACAAATAAAGCCATAAAAACGTGTACATATAACTAAAGCTATTATAAATATTAACATTTGGAGCCATGTTTTACAACACAGCAAAACTTGCAACCATGATTGTCACCCTGCTGTGTATCGTTTCTCTAGTTAATCTAGCTGTAGTACACAGCCATTCCAATACCCTTAATAAAGAGCGAGAAGATGATGGCGCCTATAGTCCTAGGGATCGAGGGCATACTTCAGATGTGGGGGAGCATGACAACGAATTTGATCACGAGTCCATATTGGGTAGTGCCAAAGAAGCAGAGGAATACGATCACTTGCCTCCTGAAGAAGCCAAGAGACGACTGAGAATTTTATTAACAAAGATGGATTTAAATGGGGATGAACAGGTTGATAGAAAAGAGTTAAAAGCCTGGATATTACGGTCATTCAAGTAAGATATGCCAGTGATACTTGATTTTATTTATTTCAACAACTATTTCCAGAATGTTATCAAAGGAGGAAGCTCAAGAGCACCTAGAAGACGCCGATGAGAATGGCGATGGAAGAGTTACATGGGCAGAATATGTATCCGATGCTTATGGTACAGAAGTAAGTGATGAAGCTTTAATGATGGACAAGGAAAACGAGCAGGTAGTAGTTTTAATTAGTGCCCAAGAATGTATAAATGAATAAATTTATTTTAAAAGATGATACAAGACGATAAAATTATGTGGAAAGTAGCAGATACTAATGCCGATGGTGTGCTCGAAGGTGACGAATGGATAGCCTTTTCTCATCCAGAGGAACATCCAGCTATGCTTCCACATATTTTAGAGCAGACACTAAGAGATAAAGACACTGATAAAGATGGAGTTATTAGCTTTCAAGAATATATTGGTGATCGTGGACGTGATCGTGACAAGGAATGGTTGCATGTTGAAAAGGATAAATTTGATCACGAGTTAGATAAAGATGGCGATGGAAAATTGAGTGGGAACGAAATCCTGTCATGGGTGGTTCCTAGCAATGAGTATGTACAGTTTGTCTAGTTTTTGTAATTTAAGTGGTAGCAGAAATTGTTTACCTGTTTGATTTACTTCACAGGGAAATTGCAGAAGAGGAAGTGCTTCATTTGTTTTCAGTAAGTGACGATGATGAAAACGACATTTTATCTTTTGATGAAATTTTGGAACACCATGACACTTTTGTTGGCAGCGAAGCCACAGATTACGGGGATCATCTCCATAACATCCACCACTTCCAGGACGAATTATAAAAAGAGTTTAATTTAGTGGCAATTTTGTATTGCGCGTCAGTTTGATGCCCTAGCCGCTTTGATTCTTGCCTGAATTGAGATCTTTGATTATTTATTTATTTATTCATAAAACGAAGAGCTTTATAGGTACAGAGATGTGTACGTAAGATGTGAATAATTTGTTTATCGGTTTGAATCGTGTATATTGAAATATACGAAGTGTTTTTGGATGTTGTTTACTCCTTTTATTTATTTTGTGTTGTATATATTATTAGCTGGTAGATTCAACTAATGATGTTATATCTAATTTTATACATGGGTGTTTTTGTGCTACAAAGCCATCGATATTTAAAGAAATATAACTGGAAACCATGTAGTTGTCTGTGAATATAAACATATACAACTGTTTTATGTAAATGGATTGAGAGTGAATTAAATAAAATCTCGCATTTTTATAGCCAGATTTTGTATACAATTTACTGATTTTTTTATTGTTTATTTTAATTGTAAATCGTGGTAGCTTTGTTTTAAAATGAATTATTTGGAGGAGTTTTGAATAACTTGATGTTTATGTACTATCTATTTGTTAACCTTCCGAATTACTTTTGACTATAGTGAAATTACACTTTCCATTAAAAAACCTTGAAAAATGTTATCAAGAAAAACAGTGCGTAGTATAATGTCACTAACAAATAAAACGCCATCAAGACCTATCAAACAGTAATGTAAAAAAAGTTATTTTAAAAATGTTTCTTGTGAATACTTTCTTTTTGAGATACTTTTATTTGTTTCCGTTGTTTTTGTACTTCTAATTCATTAATTCACTAAACCCTAATCTGCTTATGTTGTGGTGCAGTTAATTTTTTTTTGTAAGGAATCAATCTTTGCATCTGGAAAGATGTTGATAAATTTGGTCAAAACAGTATGTTATCTGCCACTGTTCGTTCAACCTGCAAACTTTGTGGAAAATAAACTTCTTTGGCAATTTTGCCTTTGGTTTCAGGAAATAAACATGAATGACCTTTTGCCAATTTTACTAAGAGAACAATGTACCGCTCCCTTAAACGAAGGGTGGACACAGCCTGGGCTAGCTCAAGAACTCTCGGTAGAATAATGGCGTGGATAAGGACGAGACTTGGCTGCTTCATTTCCTAGAACCCAAGAACGCCACGAGCAAGGAGAGCAGTTAACTGCGGCAAAAAGTGGCCTACTGCATTCTGGAGTTTCTAGCCAGCTCGCACGTAGAAGCGAAAAAATGGGAGGCCTAGTTATTCCTTGAGTAACTGTAGAATAACCTTAAAAAAGCCGCATGGGAACCTGCCAAAGTTGTTTACAGCCGTTCGTGGAGAAAGCAACGCCGCTAGCGGTTTTCATTTGTTTAAACAAGAGCTGTCTTGACCTGATAATTTAATTTCAGATAGCGCAAAGGCGCTCAGTGAAAAATCAATAATTGAGAAACTCGACTGCTTGCCAGCGAGCCTACTCCAGAAAAGCCTAGCGAGCGTGCTTTACGCGATAAACTTGAATTCCTTTATCACAATATTTAAATATCAGGTGGTCCGAAAGAAGATGTGAATTGCTAGAACGCGCTGTTGAAATGGGGCATTACAAGGAGGTCATGTCATATACTACAATGAAAATAGAATTAAATGATGACATATTGATCGCTGTCCTTACAATCAATGTGTCAGCATCTTCTGCTGCCTGGCAAACGACAAAATTCCAATTTCTTGTGTATTGAAATGAGGCGAGTCCCGGTTTTTTCATTGCTTAGAAATCTCGCTTGTGTGTATGTCATGCTTATTGACTTGTCATACATACCCTCAAGTTTGCTTTGTTGACCAGCGAGGTCATTCTACACTTTGTTGCTTGTTGCATCAGCTGGATATCTGTCGAATACAAAAATCGTGATCGAACTGTAGTGTCTTTCCAAGTATTGTATGTAGTTTGTGAAAATTACTACGAAAGGCTAATTGCGAGGCCATACGACTCTGTTCAGCAGAAATCCACCATCTACAATATGAATGCTTCTTCCGAATTGCATGTATAAAAGTGGTGTAAAAACTATGTAGAGTGAAGATTTTGTACCTTTACGCGTTCCTTCCTCATAAAGGAATGACAAGGGAAATGGAGCAAGTTCAAATTAAAGGTATTGTAACTAATGATTTTTTTATGATGCACATTCTATTGTGGAAACTAGTATAAATGATAATTATAATTACTAACTAATAGATAATGAGTACAATTATGGGTAACAAAGAAGCATTTATGTAATTTTACACTCTAATTTACATGATTTAGATTTGATAAAAACTTTCGATAGAGCCAGAAAGTTAGACATTCTAAATATCATTCAAGAAAAACCAAGTACTCAACGAAATCGTAAATGATCTAAACACTAACGGCGCTGCAGAAATAACTGACAAAAGAAATACCCCTCCAATCACAATAAAGAATGGCGTTAGGCAAGGGGACTCAGTGAACCCATTCTCATATAACTTAATGACGAACAAAATAACTGAACCGTAAAACCAATGGGAAGATATAGAATGCGAGAATAGTTATTTACCTAACAAGTTCGGGAAGTTAATTTTCCCGAATGAGCACTTTGTTTGCAGCACGACCGAAGGGAGTGCTGCATGTAGTGCGAATTCGGGAAAATTCTTCCAGAAAGAGGTAGGTACAATGTTTTTTGTAACGAATAACTCAAAATATTTGAAAAAGTTAAAAAAATATTATTTAGTGTTTTACAACTTTACTGAGTTGGCAGCACAAATTACTAAATTTTTATACGTATCCTAGCACCTGTTAGCTTTTGTTGACGTTTACAGCGCCCCTGGAACACACAATTGCCATAGTTTTTGTGGGAAAGTAAAAAACACCCCAGTGCGGGAAAAGTCATTTTCGGCGCATCGGGAATGACCGGGAAATATGAATTTTGAAATCATGAGTGCAAAAAGGAATTTAATTTCATGTGCTGCGCAGACAATGTAGTCCTAATTAGGGATGTGCGGTACGATCCGATATGTTGAAGTACCGGTACTTTGTCTCCCGATGCTCGATATGTTGTACCGGTATTTCAGTAAGCGATACAATACGATACGATTTATTTTTGGTCAGTGTCGTCAGGACCGATACAAGGTTTCTGCCGCCTGGGTTCCAATAACTCATCTTTTGACCATTAATTTTTTTAAATTTTTAACATAATAATTAATGAAACAATCTCAATGAAGTTCTTTGATATTTATATTTAGTGTTCTATGGAAGTCAGGGCGAGATGGTCAAATGTCGATAGCTAGTAAGATTGGCCGCGTTAACATTAAGAGAGGTAGAATGCTGCGTTGACATCCAAGGTGACCTTTCAAAATGGAAAGAGGACTACGGCTTGTATACTATTCAACATAGCACTCGAAAAAGTTGTTCGTGATGCAAAAGTTAATACCAAAGGTACGATATATAACAAGTCACTGCGAATACTAGCTTACGCAGATGATATTGACATTGTTGGAAGATTAGTAGTTACAGTAAAAGAAGCATTCGTTGCCTTAGAAAAATCAGCAGCAGAGATGGGGCTAACAGTCAACGAAGTTAAAACTAAGTACATGCATGTTACCAGGGAAGGTCAGCGATCCCGAATCCGGCAAAACCAAACTAACTATTGATACATACAATTTCGAGGCGGTTCAAGAGTTCATATATCTGAGAGGATGAAGTCAGAAGAAGAATAATGTTATCCAATAAAGCATATTACGCCCTGAGGATAAGCTTGAACTCTCGCAATCTGTGCCGCAAAACCAAAATTAAAATGTATAAGACCATCATACGTCCGATTTTACTATACGGTTCAGAACTATGGACATTGAATAAGAAGGAGGAAGAGCTTGTAGGTCGATTTGAACGTAAAGTTCTAACAAAAATGTATGGACCAATTAATGAAAATGGCATATGGCATATAAGATACAACCACGAATTATATGATCTATTTCGAGACATCGACATATGCTAATTAATCAAGCTTGGTAGAATACGTTGGTTGGGATATATTGCTAGAAGAGAAGAAGACGATCCACTCAAAAAAACTGCTATGGGTAGACCTGAAGGCAGAAGACCTGTTGGCCGCCCCCGAACTAGGCTGCTGGATGCCATTGGAATGACTTAAAAACCGTAGGGGTACGAAATTGGAAAGGCTCAAGACAAAGACGAATGGAAGCGGATCCTTGATTTGGCCAAGGCCTGCAAAAGGCTGTAGAGCCCCCTGATGATGATGAAAAGTTAGTAGGTATACTATTTAATAGATGCATTTCTAATACTGACTTTTTAATTTTTTTATTGTTACTGCCACTATTATTGCTACTCGAAGATTCATACCTAGAAAATATCCTGGATCGAATGTGTACCGGTATTTCATGTAAAGTAAGTAAAGTTCGGGCACTTCATTCAATGTAGGAACCAGGCCTGAAACAAGGAGAGTCAGGGTCGTCGAAATATCTCTTTCCGAAACCCAGTCATCTGGCACACCGTTAACGGCATACTGGGTGATGTGGTTAGCACCACGCCTTTGACGATTGACTTACTTTCCCTACTTCCACAACTGTGGTTTCGGTACCCAATTTTTAAAGCGACTGGGTGGGTCGCCCGCCAATTGCCAGCTGTGGGACCCCGTACCATGGCACCGCAGCCTGACGCCGTAACCGTTCGGCCACGCTGGCGACAGGTATTTCATGTACCAGTACTTTTGTATATGATATTGCCTCGAACTGATACTTTTAAATTGATACGATACGATTGTACCTGTACTTTTCGGTGTATCGAACATCCCTAGTTCTAATGGCTAGTGTAAAAATTGTACACTTTTAATAAAATAGCCAAACAACTTTAACCTGAACAGATGTGTAAACTGTAATAGATATCGCCACAGTAGTAAAAACTGCCAGAGCTCAAAAAATTGCGGAATCTGCTCGCAAGAACACTACACTAACAGTTGTGATAAACAAACTAGGAAATGTATAAATTGTACAGAATCTAACAACAAATACAAATTAAATCAAAACACTGATCATGCAACATTCGAAACAGAGAAATGTGCAACATATTGTCATGGCCTGGCGATCAGGCAGCTGCAGACTTATGAATCACCGCCGCCGAGACGGTCTTGGAACCAGCTGCGGCCAGATGAGTCATGTTCCAGACGCCTCGAGAAGCGACCTTGCAGCCAGATGCAACGGATGACTCACGCTTTCGGGAACGCGCTCGGGTCAACACACGCGAATGCCGGAACATACGAGCGAAGCCTGGTTTGTTCTAGAAGGAAATTATTCGGCCATATAAATACGCGCCGCCGGATAGACAGTTCAGTTCTTCGGCAGTTCTCATCAGACTCGAAGTGCTTAATATAAATGAACCCGTATATATAACCATATAAATCCTTAATGTTTAAGTCGTGAATAAATAGCCACATAAATTAATTGATGTTTAATCCAGCGCATATAAATAAATAGTGTATCGTTGTTAGAAATAGTTCGTAGTTTAAGTAATTCATGTGTTTGTAAATAATAATAATTACTCGTAAATAAATGTTGAATGCAAGAAGCGTCGTATAATTTTTAAATAGCCCGAACGTAAAAACGTAACAATATCAACATTTGAGAAAAATCAAAATCGCACAAACCAACTATGGACCAGTACATCAATAACTACAATGGATACACTAAAGAAACATTTGAATTTGAAGACAACCTCAGTTACATACAAAAGCTAAATTCTATAAAACACAGAAGAACTTCAAATACACGTGAACAAAGAGCGGGAAGATATTTTATAAGAGCAGCGGATAACAGTAAAGTATTTTTAATTAGAAGCGAAGCGGATTTGTTGATGTTCATTACTTTTATAAGTATATTATTCAAAGTTAAATACAAACCTCTCTCTTACTGCTATATTTTCATCAATTATTATCAATGATTACAATTGATGAAGATTTGTTTTTACAAGAACTATCTATAAATAATACATTGGAGAGAGGATTGTTTGTCGATCAACAAAACCTATGCTCAAAAATAAATATTCCTAATAAAGTATTAAATGTAATGCATTTCAATATTAGAAGTGTAAACAAAAATTTTGATAAATTTCTAGCTGTTATTGAAACTTATAAACTTAATTATTGCGATATATTTGTCTTGAGTGGCAAGTTAACAATTTAAATTTATATAATATACCGGGCTACATTATTTCATATAACCATGGTAATTTTAACAAGAATGATGGAAGCTTGATTTATATTAAAAACAGTTTAAATGGAGTGGCTGTAAACGTGAAATTAAAAAAATCTAATGTATCTTTAAGTAGGTACCTACTATAACTTTGCGAGTCAACAATATATCTTTTAGAATTATCGTAGTCTACAGACCGCCTTCTTCTAACAAACAAACTTTTATTGATGAATTCCTAGATTTCCTGTCGGTGAATTGTACGAATTCCCAAATTGACATAATTGTTGGAGATCTTAATATTAATATTTTGGATTTAGATGACGACATTGTCAACAATTATCTTGCATCAGTAGCTCAGTTTAAATGACACTCTTAGCAATCCATTAAAAATAAAGCTGGGGGTACCACAGGGCACGGTCCTTGGTCCAATTTTATTTATAGCCTACCTAAACCCTTTACTTAATTTTAAAGTCAAATTTTTCTTCAATATCTTATGCGGATGACACAGTATTTATTTTTGATGGAAATTCCTGGGAAGAAACCAAAAATGAATTAGCGGATTTTACACAGTTAAAAAATGGCTAGATGTACGCGAACTACATCTTAATATGACCAAAACGAATTACATAGCATTCTCACAAACAGCAGCGAATAGACCTGATTTTGATAGCATACAAATACCTAATATTGCAATTCCTATTTATGAAGCTAAGAGTACTAAGTACCTTGGAATAGTAGTCGATTACCATCTAAAATGGGATCAACATATAAAAAAACTAAAAAATAATGTTAGAGGTCTCATTTTAAAATTTTATAAACTGAGGGATTTTCTAAATGAGTTTCTCCTCATCATTATTTATAAAGCTCTTGTTGAATCTGTATTAAGGTATGGGATTTTAGTTTGGGGTTGTGCTGGTAAAACTATAATTCGCCAACTGAACGTAGTGCAAAATTATATATTAAAAGTGATTTATCGTAAGGAAAGACGTCATCCCACTATATTGCTTTACAGGTACCACGATTTATCCAATATATGTACGTTATACATTCTTGCAGTATGTGTATATACACATAAAAAACGCGAATTCAACAAGTTGTTTATTTCCTATCAATATGGTACAAGAGACAATTTAATGAAACGTTTGCAGTTTCCCAAATGTAATTATAATGTTACTCCGAGATCGGTGAATTACTTGTCCCCAAAATTTTATAATTTATTACCGTCACATATTAAAAATATTGTTAATATTAAAAAGTATAGTGTGGAATGTAAAATTTATGTGAAGAATAACTACGAAAAATGTATTAAGTTATTGGAATTATAATGATTATATAATTCTAATGTATAGTTATTGATCAATGTGATTTATTTTTGCATGGTTTATTTACACTATTTATCTGTTTTGACTAAACAGGGTTGTGGGAAAATTGTTTTCTTTCATTAATTATATTACTTTTTTTAATTACCTCTGCGTTAAATGTTTATTTAAGGTTTAGTAATAGTCTATATAGTCTATAAGGTGCAGACAATTGTTCAGTCAATTAGGCACCTTGGTAACTGTTACAAATTATATATATGTTAAAGACAAATTGTATATATGTTAAATTATATATATATGTTAAATAAATAAATGAAAATAAATAAATAAATAAGTAAATATAACATGAAGATATCATGAGGAAGAACATAATTAATGGTTGCTACAAAAAAACCGATACGGTGTAAACTGGTTGTAAAAGCAGATAATAGAACTGGTGACACAATTTAACTATCTGTATGTTGAATTAATAACCAACTGACATCTCTCCTCTGAAGCACAACGATATTTAAAGCGACCAAACTAACCGGATCACTAAGCAGCACAACAAGTGCAGGTACCCAACTCAATAGCCAGGTTCAAATACAGGGTGTCCCTAAAATAATGGGACACCGATTAGTCATAGATTCCTTACGTCATAATAAACTGATTAAACGTAATATACCTTAGTACAAAGTCCCTTCAGCAAGACGTTATAGGGCCTCGGAAGTTCAATTTTTAATTTTATATTTTTTTAATTTCCACATCGATATCGATTTGAATTTTGGTATACATACTTAGGGGCCTATTTTATAATTCATAGCGATGTTATTAAGCACCAGTTGCAATTCGATTCTCGTTCCGATAACGATTTTTCAATGACAACCAATTTTGTAACTTTTCATAATCGTTACTAAACCATTAAACCATTACGATATGATCGCTAAAGAACGACACCTCTGCTGGTAGTCGTTAATGAAAGGTATATGTCTATTTTGACCAATAACTTTATTTGTTTATTCTTTTCATGATTGTTATTGTTACGACTGTTAAAATAATTTGCCTCGGTTAGGCATAATAACTTTTAGAAGTTTTGGCGAAGCTAGAACGAATGCAGGTAGATGTTTACTTCCTTCGTCCAAAAGACACATAAAGTATTTGTAATCATGGAAAAATCACTAACAGATATTTTTTCAAATCTGCACGTTGCAAGGTCTCTAAATGGTGAAAAATAGGTTTTCTTAATTCCATTTCTCTGTCTGTCTGCCTGTTGGCGGTATAGCTCAAAAGCTATTTGTTGAAGGAAGTCGATATTTTGTATGCAGATTATATCTCTACTTGGCTTGAAAGCGAATATACTTTCAGGCAAATATATACAGGGTGCTCACCTTAAAAAATTATTCTGTCTATTTTTGCTTTAACTCAACTTAGTCAAATGAAAGTAATATTTTGCACATAGCTCAGGCTTATTCCTTAACGAAACAGGGCATAGTTTGGACCAAATGTATACAAGACAAACACATTAAAAAAAAAAATTTTTTCTTTCAAATTTTCAGAATTTTCTGTTTCAAATCTTCAATTTCTGAGGAAAGTTCCGAGTAGCCCTTTATAGATATATATTTTTTGTTTAAATGGTATATTGTTCTAGAAAGAAGTCGAACATAAACAGGTATTTGGGGAACAAAAGTGATACTTTTTTTATTCTGTAAGAAAACTTTAAAAAACTGTAGGTACATATATGTTATGTAGAGAAACCGCAGAGCATCTATATTTGAAATTATCACAGCATATGGACCTAAGAGTTACAAAAATCGCATCAGTTGTGAGATAGATTGAATTATAATGACCACCTATTTCAGCATTTTTTATTTTTGAAAATTTACAATTCATCACAGCCTTACATTTTTGGCAAAATACAACTAATCTGGTATAGATTGCACTGTAGTGTTTCAAAAAGTGAAGTTAGCAACAGCCACATTAAATTTTCAACATTCTATTGGAACATCTATCCCAAAAATTATATAAAAATTCTCAGAAATATGGCAATGACCTTTGGGGAGCGTTTTCCTCTCATTTTCATCTTCGGCCATTACTTCAAGAAATTTTACCACCTCACTACTTTTGATCTTTGAAAATCTCCACAATAAATAAGAACACAGTTTAATTTAATTTTGAAATTACCAATTACATTTTAAACGTCATCTGTCAAACCGCTGTCAAAATCAAACGTTTATAGCTCCAAAAAACGTTGAAAGTCGATTCTTAACGATGATGCTTACAAAATACCATATTTGTCCAAATTGTTCACAACATCGTAATTGAAGCTGCGAACGATTATAGTTAGCCAACATATCGTACCATAACGATTTTTTATAAAATAGACACCTCACTGTTATCTACTGCACTAACAAAATTGTTTTCATAAATTAGACTTGACTGTAAGAGGCACTTTAGCTATCTTTGAAAACTTTTTTTAACTCTAACTTCGTTATCTGTAACATTTTTGAAATTTTAGGTTATTACCTGAAAGAGAATTAAAAAGCACAAAAATAAAGTACTCTTAGTTCTTAAGCCTAAAAGCAACCGTTTACCTTAAAATGCCCATCAAAGGTATTTGGTTGTCATTAAGACGTGCAATTATCACGTAGCCATGATCACCAAAACAATGGGTAATAATTGTAATCTAGTAAACAACAACAAGAAATCAATTAATGACGTTGGTGACATCAGTTGTTTGTCTTTTCTGCTTACAAAAATGCTGCGACATAAGGAACTTTTCAGCATTGGAGAATTCGTTATGTAGAGGCATTTTCTTAAACATAAAAGAACAAATTCTTATGTCACTAATGTCATTAATTATTTTTTACTAAATGACCATTGTTTTTGTGATCATGGCTACTTGATAATTGCACGTGTTAATGACTACCAAAAACCTTTGATGGGCATTTTAAGGTAAACGGTTGCTTTTAGGCTTAAGGGTGTTCTTCCGTTTAAAGCACGTTTAGATTTGCAATGCATTTTTATATGCAAGGAAAGAGGATAGAGGCACGAACTCATCACTCAAACGTTTCCCTTCCTAATGTATGGCCTTTTAAGCTCCAAAGGTTGGTTCGAATATCAGACTGACAGGCGTTTGTCAAGTCCACGTGGCTACTTGAAAGCAAGAGCCATAAACAACTTGACCATAAATTTAGGAAGCATATCCGCGCAGTTGTGCACTAACCAGTTCTACTAATCTCAATATTATTTTTAAGAAATACTACAGAAAAGCATACCAGGAATACGCCGTATACATTTTTAGTAAAGGAATTATCTGACATGATTTATTGGGTAAAAAATACTATTTTTTCTATAGCTCATGTTAAAGTGTGCTTTTATCAACTCAAAACAAAAGGTCAAGTTTTACTTTAACAGCAAGGGTACATAAAGTAACTCTTTAACATTAAGGATAGATTATATAGTTATTTACTATACAAGTAGGATAACAGCATCATTAATATACGTGTGTGTAAGTTACAAACGAGTGCGTAGCACGAGTTATGTAAGCATTACATAACTGAGTGGTGTAATGAGCTTCATTACCTAACTGAAATAGTGTCAAATGAGTGACGTAATGAGTTACTTATCCCACCGGAGTAGATAAAGTAATTTAATTTTTTAACTTTTGTTTAAATTAAATATTAAATATTATCGTAGCAACCCAATCTAGCTGCTGACATTTTGAAATGTGATCGACTGTCCCTCTTTTCTTTTGAAATTGTTAAAGTTCTTGCTGTAGAAAAAAATATTGTATTATACACGACGATAAAGTTATTTCTATCCACTCTGGACATACGGCAAACTTGGAGTGAACGTAGTATAAACAATTTATGTAGTAGCAATCATAAGAGAAGAACTTACCGTAGATTACGTTGTCGTACACTTGCTATTTTATTCACTCCTTTTCTCGAATACATGTTTTAGTCAACTGTAGGAACGTCTCAATTCGAACTGATCACAACAGGTAGATTGTTGATACAGTGTACCTTTTCACATTTTCAAATTTTAGCTCCACCCGCGAGACCAAGTGGGGGAGTGTGAGTGACCAATGAAACAAATTAGGTAATTTTCCCACAGAAACCTGGTTGTCGTTCCCACAGGTGCCGTGCAAATAACTTCGGCACAGTTTTATGACGCCGCTGTGTCACTTTACAAATAAAATTGTAAATTACAGGTAAATGCTTCAATAGCATCCAACGTGTTTATGAATAACTTTAGAATGGAGCTGACCGAAAAGCGTGAGAAGTAATACAGAAATATTTACACATTGAAGAAATGTAAGTAAAATTACGGAATTAAATTCATAATCAAATTAGAGCTTTAATTCCCAGTATGAAAAACGCATTACTGATTCTGTGAAATACTTTAGTTGTTAATTATTCTTAAGAATATTTTTGTAAAAGCTTTTATTCCTGACGAATCAACCAACTTACAGTTAAAAAATAACCAAGTCGGCCACACAGTTTAATATAAAATTAATATATAAGTAATTTAAGGTTTATTGTTGTTAGACTATAAAATAGGCAGGTCGCTTTCATTATCCCACTTATTATTATCGTGCAACAGAAAAAAAACTGGAGAAACTTTTTTTGCAGATTTATTTTAATCACATTGCACGGAAATTACAAAGTAACAGAAACATCAAAAGGCATCTTTCCGATTTTCCTAGCTGTTCTAAAAAGGACAGATACCTGAAAACCCAAAGTGTTCGGTCGAAAACCGGTCATCTGGCAACTATAACGCCCGTGGCAGCGTTTGCTGAGCTCCTCCCACGTCTACAGCCGCTAGGCTGTTCGGACACGCCTCCACTCGAAAATATTGTAATGTTTTTGACAATTTTTCTCCCTTACTATTTGAAATAAATTTTTGCAACTACAAATAATGATTTTAAAAATATGAATCGAAACGCGGCTGGGAACTAAAATTTTTTAATATTTCCAAAAAAAATGGTTTTTGGTTTTTCAGGCACTTTTTAAAAATAGTACTCCCCAGTCGCACTTCGAAATGATGAAAGTAATTAACCCTGAAAATTTCACTAAATTACACTCATTAGCGACAGAGAAAAATGGTAAAATCCTAAACACGACTGCTAAACCAGCCTTCAGAACTAAGAGTATTTTATTTTTGTGCTTTTTATTCTCTTTCAGATAATAACCTAAAATTTCACAATGTTACAGATAACGAAGTCAGAGTTAAAAAAAGTTTTCAAAGATGGGTAAAGTGCCTCTTACAGTCAAGTCTAATTTATGAAAAAAATTTTTTTAGTGCAGTACATAATAGTATGTATACCAAAATTGAAATCGATATCCCTACATTTGTGGAAATTAACAAAAAAATAAAAAAATTGACTTCAAGGCCCTATAACTTCTTAGAAGGGACGTTGTACTAAGGTATATTACGTTTAATCGATTTATTATGACGTAAGGAATGTATGACTAATCGGTGTCCCATTATTTTAGGGACACCCTGTATATAAATCAATGATTCAACCAATGATGACCTACACCACGGAATGGTTAGGGTGTCGTAGATATCGATAAGGAAAAATTTACTATTCTACAATAGAGTTAACAACTCGGCAAGAGGAGTAGGATGCGTAATAAATAGACACAAGGCAGACAATATACAGGCATGGGTTCTTCAATGAACAATTAATACAACTAGAGTTTAATATAGACACAAAAGAACTGGCAACAATCATTATAGGATATGAACCAAATGAGAATGAAAAGGTACAGGAAAACAAATAAAAATTCAACCTATAGATGACACCTGCAATTTGCAAAATACCCAATAGGCGACACATATAGTTGAAACAATTTTTTGGCTCCGCTTAATTGTTTCGCCATTTACCAAATTATTTCAGGCCTAACCTGTATATTTTTATTTGAATTATAATCCCTTGCATTTCGAATTCTTAAATTTTCCAAACCAGCGCATTTTGTACCTGTATTGAGTTGCTATCGTTAGCACGGTGCACTTTTGACCCGCTATATCTGTTATCGCTGGCCATAGAAATGCGAACGTTTCGGGCCCGGGGACTAATCTTCTGGCCTCGTCCGACGAGTTTTGCATGGTCGAGGTTTGATTTTTAATTAAGTCAAAAGTACGTGAGCGCTCAACCAATTTTTACAAGCATTTTGTTTGAAAGCTGATAAATTGATTCAGCTTTTACCAGGAAGTATTTTCACCTGGAATTCTCAAATTGCACTTGGGATTAACAACTTGGAGTCCAGTTTCCTATCCTAATTTGAAACGAACACCTGCTATTTTCTGCATCGCTTCTGCACTCATGTTGTGTAAGGCTGATTCCTTGCTGTATGCGAGTTACCAGTGATAGCAGCTCCAGACTAGCATTTACACCCTAAACTTGTGGGGGCCTAGAAGGTCAGTTGGATCGTTTTTTATTACAACTCCAATCGAGGATAGGTTATGTACCTACCAAGTTAATTTTGTGCTGCTGATACCGGATGCTAAATTTATTACTAACATAATAGTTCTAGTTCATTCACTCATTAAATTTAATTAAAGATAGCATTTAAAACTATTTAATTTTTATGTGTACTTTATACTTTTTTGTAAAAGTAGCACCCACGTTTTTTTCTCTCAGCAACCTAGAAAGAAAGTTTTTTATGAATGATAGCGATATGGATATCGCTAGATTTATTTTGCAATTTCAAGTAATTTAACGACCCAAAAAGGAATTTTTTTGTGGTAAAGCGTGTGGCCACCTTCAATTAGTTTTGGCTGCATAGTGTAGCAAACATTTTCAAATATTTTATGAATTACATAGATTACATTTGGTGATTACCAATTTTTATGCTTTTAATAAATTCTGATTACTTGTAGTTAATTATATTATTCGAAATCATCTGATTTCTGGCGCCCATATTTTTTTGAAGATTTTGCAGGGTGCACAGCTGGTGGTTTGAACCCACGACCTTATCGCCGAATTTGAGCTAGTTCGACCTGCGCGGTAAGTGAAAATTTTTAGAGCTTCCGTGTAGTATGTACTTTAAGGAGGTTAATCTGCGATTTTTACTACCACTGATTATCTTATCTAATTAATCGCAGGTCAGATTCTTTATCGTAACATAGTAACCAAAAGCAATACCAAAGTATAGGTCTTTTGTTCCAATAATAATACATAATACTTAATCAGGATCTAACATTTCAACCACTCTATAAGCACCTTGTGCATTATCAGTTACAGGGGAACGTGTTTTCTTCATATTGTCACCCTTAGAATACCATAAACAATCTATTGGCACTGGCCACCTCCAATTGACTCCGCTTTTTGTCATGGCACTGTTATAAACATAATTGTCGTCTTCATCACTTATACCTTTTATGATTCCCAGGAAATACGGCCCATTATAATCAACAATAACATAGTCACAATTACTATTTGTTGCTCTTCTTGGAAACTGACACTGGCATCTTCTACACCTATTTGTGCCCAATCAGCGCCTTTGACTTCAGACTCTAATACTACATCAATTGATGAATCCGATGATTATTCCTCTTCGTATTTAATTTTTCATGTTTCCTTTTTTGTTTCTTCCCTTTGTCATTTTCGTTCCTGCTTCTGAAGTTCCATTTTGCTTTCAGGCTGAAATGATATTTTTCCATGCATCTGAAGTGGCAACAGAAGGAATTTTTGCTTTCTTCCGTTTTGTACTAACTGTGTGTTGTGTCTGGGCAGAAGAAATATTTTTAAAAGGTGTTGGAACATCAATTTCTACAGCTCTTCCAGAAATTTCAAATTAAATGCTAGTTTCCTTGGGAATAGATGTAAGATTTGCAGATAATTTACCTGTTGTAAATAATTGTTTGTAAGCTATAACGTTAGGGTTGAATGGGAATAAACAACAAGCTTTAAAGCCATTAGCTACAATTTCAGGCTTTTAACAAGTGGTGACAAGTGCTCTCGTTTTAACTTTTGTCCAAAATGTTGTATCATCTACTTATATACTCCAGCTTTCCAGGGATTTTTTAACACGTTGATTGCTCATGATGAGGATCCACGTCATTGCAAATGTTTACGATGTGCACACGACGCGAATCCGCTCATTGATATTACTTGAGCGACGTGGATTTGCGACGTGCGCTCATTGTAAACATACGCAATAACGAGGATCAGAGTCAACAGCAGTCAACGTGTTAAAGAATAGAAAGCAGAAATGTCCATTGGCTGGAATACATGCATTGCATTTCGAAAAAGAGGCCTTTTTCCGTACAAAATTCACTGAGAGATCGTGTTAGGTGATTAGTATATCCATCAACAAAAAATTCCACAGAGAGTGGAATTTCGTTTTTAATTATCCAAGAAAATGCAATGTATTTAAAAAAAACTTTCTGCTGTCATCCATCCTGACTGGCTTTTACCAGCTCTCCAACCAGTTGGCATCAGTCACCTGAGCTGGAAAAAGCGATTGTGGACTTACCGTGTCATTCTCAAGTTTAATTCCATTTTTTGTTGTAAAGTTACAATATTTTTACAATAATGGCCAACTCTTGCGCATCAAGAATCATTTCTGATGTAATTTTGCTGCGTCATAAGAAATTCATGTATACAGAATGTTGTGTATTAATAAACGTCAGTATCACATTTGAAAAAATTGATTTCTTAACAAAACATTAGTAACGTAATTACATATTAAGGCTGAGGTGTTTGACGCAAGTATGTTTTGCCCGATGGTAATGCTACCACTGTAACATAGGGAAACATGGATGATAGCTGATCTTGCGGTACACTAGGCTGTACCATAACTTGGTCACCAGGCTAAAAACACAAAAATAAATGTTGTATACTGGCATTTCCAAAACTTACCTTCCAATCAACCGGGGGTAGCGACCTTATGTTTATCAGTCAGCTGAAGAGAATCAATCACACGTAAAATCTCGCTGCAAAATAAGCCTTCAGATGATAACATCAAGCAATATAAAAACGCTACCTACTCAAAATTGCGTCCTGTTGTAGCAGGGTATAGAATTGACAAACGCATTTTCTTGTTAGGGTCAATGACAAACACGGCCCTTGCGGTTAAAGGAATGCCATCTGCATCTTTCTCATCTGGGTCGATCATATTCAGCAGAATTGCTAAATGACGTTCTTTGTCTGCAATAATGGGATACGGAAAGGAGTCACTGCTGCATTTGGCATACAGTTTGATGTCATCTGTCCATTGGTTATGTGATTCCACTGAGTCACATGATAGTGCTATTACTTTAACACCTCGTTTTTGAAATTCCGAGTGCAACTGCACTACACGTGCTAGTTCAGTTGTGCATACGGGTGTGAAATCAGCTGGATGTGAAAATAATATTCCCCATCTACAACAGAGTTCAGTTATGATACGATTAGAAGTTTCATCATTTCGATTAGGAATGAATTAAAACCACCACAAAGTGATTGCATGGATTAAAAAAAAATAAAAATTATGCACTCCTGTTATTTTTGTACAGATCTGAAGCCATAAAAAAACCTGGCATCTAACTCAAATATACAGAGTCTCTCTGTGCAATTTTTATTATAATAATGAAATGCTTGGATTAATTTGAATGATATTCAGTATAACATACTGTTACGATTTATCTTCTGGGCTATTAAAAATTATACGCCGCTTCTTGTTTTAAGCATTTATTTACAGCAATTTAACTTAACAATTTAACAAAGACACAAAAACTATTAATACGGAACAATTATTATTTATACACTAACAGGAACTATTTCTAACAACAAATACACTTTATTTATTTACCCATGACTTCAACATGAATGATTTATATGGCTAGATTTATTTACACACGAGTTATTTATATGGCAGCTTCGCGCACTTCAAGCTAGCTTCGGACTTCCCGCTGTGCTGGCTTATATATTCGCCGGGTGAGTCATTCTGGAAGCGTCGAGATATTCTCGACCATTCTGGCAAATGCTGACGCATCGCCCGCATTAATCCCGCGGTCGTTCTCGAATGCTGACTCATCCGTTTGCCCGCGACCGGGCTTAATGTCGTTACAATACCATAAGAATAAAAGTCATCTTTTGACATTATATTGGTTATTATCGATAGACTACTAGTGGCTGAAACATGGGCGTCACAACACAAATAAGAGTGACTCTTTAATGGGAACGCTAAGTTTTAATTTTTTTTTGTAATATTGGATATCTGTTACGATTTAGACAGAAAAATAAAATCTGGTGACTGCATCATGTGTTTTTGGAAACAGGTGAAATCTAGTTCCTTATAAGCTGAGAAAAAATGGCAAAACAACAATTTAATCTTCTTTTTTCTCTTCTCCTTTGTAGCTCACAGTGTCGGGGTGTTTATCCAGTGTAAACAATTTTTCACGCCACTTAATTGTTTTCTCCATTTATCCAATAATTTCTGGTCTAACCTGTATATTTTTAGTTGAATTATAATCCATTGTATTTCGAATTATTTCAATTTATTAGTTCGCTCATTTCGTACCGATTCTAGAAAACCCAGAACTTCCACGTGCTTATCGCGAGGTCGCACCGTTCAGCTGTTTTTGGTTAGTGGTTGAATGTGCTAGGATTCTTTTCCTGCACCTCGACGAAGCAACTTGTAAACATGTAAAGTTTAGACGCATACGTTCAATCAGTTTTAATATTAGAAGTTTAAATGCGTATACTTAATTACAATTAATATTGAAAGCTACAATTTATATGTGTAATCAAACCTTTGTAAAAGGAGCATTCACGTTTTTTGCCTTCAATAGCCTGAACAGAAATGTTTTTTTAAATGACAGCGATATGCATATCTCTCGATTTATTTGTGGTTGCAATTAATTTAATAACCTGAAAGGGGTTTTTGATCTTGGTGCGTGTCGCAACCTTCAATTAATTTGCACAGTTCTATCATTATTACATTCTTTATGACCAAATTATTCTAATTATTTAATATTGAATTACCATTATAGACTGCAAGATTATTTAGCGTTAATAAATAAATGCCAGTCACTTGTAGTTAGTTATATTATTCAAAACCATTTGGTTTCTGGCGCCCATTTGTTTTTTTTTTGTCTTTGAAGCATTTCCAGGGTGGTACAGTTGATAAGAATCTACGATCCTAGGCCGCCGAAATTGAGCTAGTTCGGCCTGCGCGGTAAGTTAAAATTTTTAGAGCTTCCGTGTAGTGCGTACTTTAAGGAGGTTAATGTGCGATTTTTTACTACCACTGATTATTTTAATTAATTAATCGCAGGTCAGCTTCTTGTAACACAGTCTATACTGTTTCCCTTCTCTAGCCAGGGTTTTTTCCCCTCTTTTGTGCCGTTTCCTTTACGTTTTCCTCCCATTTTATTCTTAGGCGTCCTCTTGGTCTTTTACCCAAATCTCTCATTTTATATACTTGCTTTGGGTATCTCTCGTTCCCCATTCTGGGTTATTCGTATGGGTCGGCCATTTCTAGTGTTTTCCCGTCTATTCTTATTGCTGTATTGTCCCCCTCTTCTTTTTTTTATGTGCATTATTATGCCCTTCTGTTCTAGATGTGTTTCCATATTAGGGCTGGGCCGATTCAGATACCGATACCGATACTCGATATCCGATACTGTATCAGATACTTTGCAATTTTCTTTTAAATTTCAGGTTATTAGTTTGGAAGATTGAAAATTAACAATCTAGTTTCTTCTGGTACAAGTATTTAATTTATTATTAAAAAAAAAAATTTCTATACATTAAGTTTATTTTATTATTAATTATTATGTATCTTTCACTTTAGAGTTTAATATACACCAATTCTTTTTCAAAAAAATTAGTTGTACGTGTTCACTAGACAAGCTAGTTCGAATAGCTTTTACAACATGCCCAGCCTCTGAAAAAATTTGCTCAGAAATTTCTGCACTGCTGGGATGCACAGAACGATTCTTGTCATCATTTTCAATTTTGAAAAACGCATTTTCATGTCAATTGCTACAGTTGGTTCCGATAAATAGACTTCTACTTCTTTAGCAAACTGATTATAGTGATTATACAACAGAGAGCTGTTAACTATCTTGTTCAAAAGTTGGTTGGTACCCTATATATAAGGAAAAAACAATATAATAAATTAATCAAAAACAATACAATGCCCCCACCAGCGACCGACGCTATCACGAGCATAATACGTAATAAGTAGCCTGTTAAAACGCTTAAAAGCATTTTTCCGTGTTTCTTTTTGAGTATCTGAAGTTCAGATACTTGTATCTGCATTTTTTAGCATCGGCGAGTATCGGAAATTTTCCAGTATCGGCCGATAACCCATACTGAGTATCGGTATCGGCCCAGCCCTATTCCATATATCTATATTTCTTTGTAGTTGTGTGCTTCTTGCCATTAGTAAAATGTCATCCGCATAGAGTAGATCTTTTGTTAGTACTGGGTTGAGGTTCTGGTATCCCAAGATGCTATTACACTCCTAACTGTAAAAATGTGATCCTGCGTTTATTTACCCGGACGAAATGCCGCCTGTTCTTCTTCCAGCTTGTCTTCAATTTCACTTATGAGCATTTTCTCTATGATTCGCGTGTACATTTTTAGTACCACTGGTGACAAGCTTTTCGCCCTATGGTTTTCACATTCGGTGGAATCCCCCTTTTTATATATTGGCACAATAATGTTTTTGTCCCGCTCTTCCGGAATCTTCTCTTGTACCCATGCCTGTTTGAAGATGTTCTTTAGCCATTCATTTACTATTTGTCCTTCTTTTTTTATTAATTTTGGAGCTATATCATCTATTCCGGCCGATTTGCTGTTTTTTGTTTTCCTTATGGCCACATCTATTTCTTCTTTAGTTATTTCTGGGTTAGGTTGTTCTTCTTTGTTTGCGTGGTTATCTTGGGATGCTTCTTCTTGTCTAGGGTTAGTTTGTTCTTCTTTAAATGTTTGTTCATAAAATTCTTTCTACGCTTCTAGATTTTCTTCTATAAATGTCTGTATTTCCTCTCTTTGATTTCTTATACTTCTTTTTCCATGATCTGATTTTCCTTCAGCCTTTTAACTACATTTCAGATTTTTTTTATTATCTATATACGTAGTTTTTTTCTATTTCCCTACCGAAGTCCTCCCATGTCTTTCTTTTAGCTGTCTTCATTGCTTCTTTCACTTCATTTCGCTTTGATATGTAGGTTATTCTGCTTTATTGTTTTCTTTTACTTTTCTTCTTACTTCCTCGTTCTACCATTTAGTTTTTTTTGTGTGGTATTTTGTTTTATTGTTTTGGTGCCACACACTTCTGTTGCTGTGTGCAGTATAGCTTCTTTGAAGATATTCCACCTTTTATCTAGTATCCACGGGTGTTTGCTACTACTAATCTATGCCATGAGTAAAGCATTGGTGAATTTTTCTATTCGTGAAAAAGCAGATATGATGTACGGTCGTCACAATGAGAATGGTCGCGAGGATGTACGACTTTATCAAGAGTCTTTTCCAAATTGGCTGCAGCCAGATCATAAAACGTTGGCTGCATAAAATTCAGATAAATTGTTTTGTTTTAACTACCTACATTAAAACTTTAAAGATTAATATCTTAGAAAGGATTCATTTTCAGCAGCCATGAGTTTATTATAACTTTTTGATTTATTTCTAATTTTCCCTTATTTTAAAAACACCCTGTATATTTAGAACCGTAGATTACATCTTTGGGACAATCTTTCCGTACATATTCTGCAAATTCACCACATCATATGATCATTTGATAACACCTGAAGTTCAGATTTCACTACATTTACATTCAATCGATTGCGTTCATCGCTCCATAAGTTTTTCATAATGCTGAAAATCCGTTCAACATATGTATTACCTGGAGGTACAGAGCAAACATGCTGTATAATCTTCAATACATTTTAAAACTCACTGCTTTTCAAAAAATCGGTCCACATTTCAAATGCATTTTTGATTTTTTTTAATTTTTAGTCTTACGGAAGTTTAAACTATATATTTCCATAAATAATGTCCGGGTCCATTAATTTTAATATTCATTAAAATTGTGATTGCAACGCCATCATCCAATTTTATATTTTTGTCTAAATTAAAGGGTTGGCATAATCGATAAAACGAACTAACTATATGCTACAAGCTTTTTATATGAAAGTAATACTTATAGACGGAGAGCCAGCAACAAAAATCTTTAGGTCATTTCATCAAGAAGACATCCCATGTCTCTTAACATCGCTGATAATTGATTTGGAAGGCTGCCTTGTTTCCGGTGGTGGAGAAAGCTGCAGTAAAGTGGTAGAGATAACAGATACAATAAAGGTATCTGGCAGTACTGAAGTATATTGTTGGTGGCACTGTCGGTGTATGTCCAATTCGAGCTAAGCAGGTTACGTTTTGTTTGTTATTTGATAGAAACTTGACACAAAATCTAACCTGACAACCTCGAATTTGACGTAGACTGACAGTGCCACCACCAATAAACTTCAGAACCGTCAAACATATAACACGTATTACAAATTTATTCGATCTTTCAGTATTTCATTCTCTTATGGTCCTTGGGAAAAGTAGCCCCAGTAGGTCATGTTTAGTTATGTAAATATGATCTGACAAAATATCAGTTATACTTTTTAACATTAGGTTAGAATTTTTGACATTTGACAAATACACGTATAGCTAAATATGTTTGTTAAAGATAAAAAATTATAACCTATTGTTACGTTTTTTTACGTTCGGGCTATTTAAAAATTATACGACGCTTCTTGTATTAAACGTTTATTTACACGATTAATTACGACTATTTACAAATACAAGAATTATCAAGGCAGAACACAAATTAATTTAACTACAAACTATTTTTAACACCGATACACTATTTATTTATATGCGCTGGATTAAACATCAATCAATTTATGTGGCTATTCATTCACGATTTAAAGATTAAGGATTTATATGGTTATATTTATTTGTTATTTATTTTACTAGGGTTATATACACACGGTTCGTTTATATGACGCGCGCTTCGAGTTTGATGAGAACTGATTTCTTATTCCTGCGGCGCGTATTTATATATCCAAATAATTTCCGTCTAGAACATTCCAGATTTCGCTCGTACATTCCAGCATTCGTATGTGTTGACCTTGAGCGTGTTCCCGAAAGCGTGAGTCACCCGTTGCATCTGGCTGCAAGGTCGCCTCTCGAGTATTCGACCGCGGTGACTCACATATATCTGCAGCGGCCCAGCTGCTCCAAGAAGTTCTGGAACGCTCGAGGCTGAATCATATGTCCGGGGCAACGACCCGGCTGTAGAATCGTTACACTATTTTATAAAGGATACGTGACATTTTGACAGGTCAAATTCACCAGCTAAACATACTTTTCCAAAGGAACATAAGTAATAGATATATTTCTACTTGTTTCCACCACCTAAAACCAGGCAGACTTCCAAATTCAGCGACGTTGAGAGATTATAATAAGATGAAATACTTTCTTAATGAAATGACTAACTATTTTTGTCGCTGGCTCTTAGGCTATTTCTTTACCTGCCTTTTAATTTATACAAATTTTGGCAGCAAATAAAACCAAAAAATTATTTCTTAATGCAGTTGTTGAACTCTTATTTTCAATATATCAAAAACGTTTAAAACTTCAGTTGGTTCAATATAGTCGCTTTCTATTAAGGATCGACCAAGACCGATATTCGGTAGCGGCATATCGTCTGCATTAGGGATATATCGGTATTGGTCACATCGGCAAAAATAAAGTTCCTGTCAATATTTTAATATGTATTATAAGAAATGGACAACATAATATAAAAATATTAGGCACTCGATCAAGTGTGTTGCACCATGCAGCAAAATACCTTCCAGCTTCCGAATCCAGCAAGCAGCGACGCACACGTACATGCATGTAGTCAAAAAGAAGTGGGAGAGAGCAATGAGCAATATCGGTATCGGTCAGAAAATCTGTATCGGTCGATCCCTAGCTTCTATATGATTCAAGTTGGATATTTACGTATTCATCACATTTTGAACAAAATTTATATAAGATGCGAGTAATATAGAACTATTTTTTATTCTCAATCTCACTGTCAGTATCAGTACCAATAGATTGCCATATTATTTTACTTATGTTCTCTTCTACTTTGGGCAAAAAATATGATTTCCATAAAAAAAGAAATCTGTCCAGAGCTGGCAATAACGTCAAGAACTGAACACTAACATGTCCCAGAAGTTGAACACACTCAGTTTGCGTACAGAAAACAATTTTGGTTCCCTTTGTTTGATGCATCTGTCGTGATACATATCGGGGATGCCCGATTAGCACATTTGGTCCAAAAACTGAACATTTTGTGTCCAGTTTGAGATGAGGACCGGACGCTAGATAGTGGTCTCACATACCAGGCTGTCAGAGCAAAAAGGATGTAGTAAAAGTGGAGAACACACCTTTGATGTACGGATTAATAGTTTTTGGGTAACAGAACATGATTGCAGTTTGTTAATAGTATAAACACCAAAAATTAAATGATAGAACATGCAACTCTGCAAGATTGGGCAAGCAATATTTGTGAATAATTGTTTCACAAGCAGCAAGAACTTTGTACCCTTCAAATATTTGTTCTAGTAAAATTAAAAGTATCTCAATCTCTGCCAGCCCTTATTATCTAATAATCTTTAAATAAAAGCAGGCGTGCATCAAAGTTTTAAAAATAAATAAGCAGTTCGATCTTGCGTTACTAGTGCAGTCATTAAACTGGCCAACTATCACAGTGAAAGTGGCCGTAATTGATGATACTTACGAGCTCCCCAGCCAGTCGTAAAATTGTATAGGCCCTATGGTCGTGTCCGCTTGAAAATTAGGGAAAAGTTCACCGAGATTCACCATCTTCTTAAGCAGGTACGTATCCCTCGCTAAGTCTTCAAAATATTGTGTGACGGTTGCGACAGGTTAAGTTGAGGTTATGTTTATGTTACACTTGTTGAAATATGCAGGCGCGGCAAATTCGAATTTTAGAAAGTTGTCACGTCACTGCCCTGCTTATCGTGCGGTTTAATTTATGCTTTATAACCTTGTCTAAATTGTAAATGCCACCACTTTGGGCTTGGTAAAGTATTATAATGTTAACAGATATCGAGGGGTAATATTTAACGAAGTCACTTTTCCAATTTTATTTTCTTCTTTTTTTGCAGTTCCATCGATCATAACATGCTACGGCCACTTACAAAGATAATAAATAGAAGAGTAAGTTACAAATTACCTATTAAATAAGTTCCATATGTAATACTGCATAATTTTTCTTGTACGAGCTTCATTGAACGCTGTTTACAGTGCATGCAACAACAATTATACCTGAAAGCGCTAAGCGCTGCTCATGGCCAGACAACTCTCATGTCATCATCTAGTAATCCTCAAAATTTACCACGTTTGCCAGTGCCGGAACTGGGCAAAACATTAGAAAAGTACTTGGAAAGTGTAAAGCCGTTTTTGGAGGAGAAAGAGTTGGCTTGCACTAGGAAGCGAGTGGAGGATTTTTGTGATCCAAATGGGGTTGGTGTTAAACTACAAGAATATTTATTAAAAAGGGCGAAATGCTCTATCAATTGGCTGGAGGAGTGGTGGCTGGATGTAGCTTATCTCGGATTTCGACAACCGGTTGTAGTGTATTCCAGCCCTGGTCAAACATTTCCGTTTCAAAAATTTGAATGTGAGGAGGCACGCTTAGCTTATGCTGCCAAGTTGATTTTGGCTGCTGTTAGCTATAAAATGTTAATTGATTCGTAAGTATATCAACAGGTGTTTAGATTGCTGCAACTAAAATATGCAACTTTATTTGTATAATACACATATGTCCATTAAACTCAACGTGTATAGTGATAGAACATATAGAACACATAAACAGAAAAAATAATTAAATTAAAATGTTTCAAGTTAAATTGTGTTAGATAAAAAAATCAAAGATGTAGGGAAAACCACTAGGCAATCACTAACATGTCACAATTATTAGCTGCGTTCGGAAATTTACCTCTGACAGCTCTGTTTTCTCGAAATCATTCCGAGGAAGAGATTGATAATAGCCATCGGCGCGGCTGGAAGTGAGATGAATGAACGATCTCGAGGAAACAGAGCTGTCAGAGGTACCATCAAATAATTTGTTTGTTGTCTTTTTTGACGATTGCAAGTAAACAATGGTTTAAAAAAAAGTGCAATAGGAAAAGGCAGTGAATAACTATCTATACTTTGTATCTATCCATAAAAAAATCTATATCCTACCTTGGACACTAAAGGGATATAATTATTAATTTTACTTTCGATAAATTTTGGAAAACACTGTTTTAAATGTTGCCTAAAAACATCTTAGCAAATATGGTATCTATACTATAAATTAACCATATATGTATTACTTCTATATTGCTAGTAGGGTCTGGTAATGGGCAAAAACATTACGGCGCCGACATAGTCCCACTCTGAGTGGGCACAGCTCACCAAGTACGTAGAAGAGTTGGTTGTCTGTCTCACTTATGCTGTGATCTCTCCACTTACAGGCGCTAGCAATATAGAAGTAATATATAAATAAAATTAATTTGCAAATTGGTATCTAGTATAAATAGACGCTGCCCTTAACATTTTATCAAAGTTAACATTGTTAGGAGTAGGTATTTAATTTAGGAGTCTGTAACCTGTACAGATTATACATTTTTTATGTTTTGTAATCACAACTTTGTTTTCAAATATGTGAAAGCAGGGATGCCAGCTTTCAAGTACCGCTGTGTGTGACGGCAGGGCGGTCTATATTGTTCCAGGCCATGGCACTGGGCCTATAAAGTGACCTTTGGAATGTCCTACCACAATTTGGCAACATGGCTGCGCCAACCTTTAACAAAAAATTACTAGTTTTGGTCACTAAATGAACAATCTGTCAGTGCACTATCAGTCAGTTGAAAAAAAAAAACTATAAAATCACTGCTATTTACATTGCAGTGTGTCACTTCACCGTAATATTCGATTTAAAAACAATTCATAACTGGTAGGTACCTAATTTTCCATTGCAAGTAAATCGTTACTAATTTTGATTTCATATGAAATAGTAATTTTTTCAAAATAACTTGCCTGAAGCTAGTGATATTGCAGTTTGCAGTCAGAACAAGTTGCTTCATCTCATTACCCTTTATATCTGCTCTTTTAAAGTGACTTTCACACACAACACTAGCCTTTCCAATCCGCCAGTTTTCTAAATGCAAAATGTCTTTCCATTTTATGCCACCATTCCATTAGATGGAAACTTGAACATGCTAACATATGGAGTAACTGATGAAGCATAAGTTGACTTGCAGCTTGGTATGTAACACTTCATAGGCGTTTTTGGAGCTTTTATGAACTGCCTTGTCAAAATAGTTTTTAATGTCAAATATATTTCAAATAAACAAAACTTGGTGTGTCTTGGAATGGCCTAGCACACAGTCTGGCAACAGAGCCAGTGTTATGGCCTGGAACAATATAGACCACCTTGATGACACACATATACATGAATCTTTTGGTTTGTGAGATATAATTTTAGGTTAGCTGCAGTTTAAGATTTGTGTGTACGTAGTACACAATGTTCTATCATTTGTGTGGAAACCACTGCTTTTCGGGGGTTTTCTGCGCTTGCGCGACAAACGTCAAACCCAGTGGGGACGCTATACTGAAGTTTTCTCAAAAATGTACTGCAAATAGCAGTTACAAAATTTACCTCCTGCTAAATATTTGTCACTGGATTTGATTTTCTTTAAAATATTCCACTCTTTATTTTTAAGAAGTTATTCCAAAATTCTGTCTCGTCATTAAGTTCAGCTTCTAAATTGACCAATTATAACCTATTTCGTCCTTTTTGCTAAGATGTTGCCATTAATCTGAAAATCCTTTCGGTAGTAGCATTTGAGTGTGCAATAGAAAAAATGTGCTCCACAATTTTGAGCAAATTCGGGGATGGGCGAGTTCCAAAATCTATGCATTTTTTATCACAAGGTAATTTCCTATTATCTTCACTTAATTCTGCAAAAAAATGTTTCAGATAAATAAATTCCGTGAAAAGCAAATTTTTTCAATATTTATGTTGTAGTTATTAACTGTCTCCAATATATTTTCAAAGTTTGGAAGAGCAATTAAACATGGGCAATCCAAAATTCGAAATTTTTTATCATTAAAATCATAACACTTTTTTATTAGGTATTGAATTGTAGCTGCAAAAAAGTTATCAACATCTGCTTCAAATCATCATTACATTACTCATCAGTGGGATTTCGAAAACAGTAAAAGATATCGAGAGATCCAAAAAAAACTGATCCTCAGCGGGCTGTGGAAATTCAAACGTTGAATAATATGTTGGTGGCACTGTAAGAAACTGACGCAAAACCTAACCTGATAACCAAATTCCAAGGTTAACAGGTTAGGTTTTGCGTCAGTCTGTGTCAAAACTGACGCAAAACCTAACCTGATAATCTCGAATTTGACATAGACTTACAGTGCCACCAACATATACTCTGTTCACATCTTTTTGGCATGAAGGTTGGCCATGACAGTTTCCCCATCTTAACTGTGTAAAATTACTTTGTTGTGTACCAAATACTTTTAGGTTAGAAAATATGACAAAACATTGTCAAATGCAAAGTTGCCATATTTAATGGTAATTTTTATGTATGTATCCAGTTTCAGTAATGGTGTAATCAGCAACATTTTTAATTAAATACATGGAAGGTCTTGCAATACTTGAGATTTTAAATATTTCTCCATATGTACTATCAAAGTAAGAAGTCCATCTGGCAACAATATTCTGTTCTGTCAAATGACTAGTACCAACTATTGAATGAATTTATTCGAATATTTGTATTCGTTTTCCCTATATGCGCGCCATTTGCTTAAGAATATTTATTAAATGAATACTCCTAACTATTGAATGCATTTATTTGAATATATGCGCCTTAAAATTTAAAATATCTTTAAAGGTGTATAACAATAAAATAATAGGATAATAATTCGTAATACTTGTTGCGATATGTGAAATGGTAGATCCAATATCTAATTTACTTTAGAGTTCCTGTTTGACAGGTTAGTGTAAAGGATATCTAATTCGTATTAGCGGTGCGCTCCATCTGTTTTAGAATAAACAATGGGGCATGCATGGGTGGCCGTCGATTCATTTAACATTTTGGGTTTTCGTTTTGGCAATCAAATAACCTGCAGTTTACTGCAAAAGTGCAGTACATCGCAATTCGATAGGTAGCAACCGGCGAAAACTGAATGAATAATATTCATTCGTTCCATTCAGCTTTGTGCTACCATGCCATCTATCGCCTTACCAGTTTCCTCATTTGCCATTTCGATTGTTTCTCGATAGGTAGCGTAAATGACAAATGAATAATTCGAATAATCAGTAACTATCAAACTATTCGATAGTTTTCATTCATTCGTTCCCATCATTTCAAATGACAGTACATTTCTTGGAGGTTATGCAGGTTATACAACAAAATAAAAATTACGGTTCTGTTCATGTGTAACTTAACAACAAAAATCCAAGGCCACCCTTCATGTAAAAAAGAAGTGAATGGATTATACAGACAGATCAATAAAAAAACCAATTAGGGCAGCCTGTGATATGTGTTATACGTTTGGCAGTACTGAAGTGTATTGTCAGTCTATGTCAAATTCGAGATTAGTAGGTTAGGTTTTGTTTGTTGTTTGACATAGACTGACGTAGAACTTAAACTGCAAATCTCGAATTTGACATAGACTGACAAAACACTTCAGTGCTGCCAAACGTATAACACATATCACAGTCTGCCCTAATTGGTTTTTTTATTGATCTGTTGTTATTATTCATACGTTTGAATTTCCACAGCCCGCTAAGGATCAGTTTTTTTTGGATCTCTCGATACAAGGTTGGTTAAATTAAGACAAAGTTACAGATTTTAATGCTGAAAAATATTCAAAAAATTCATTCACTCTGTTTTTGAGCTGTTCAAAAAACACAAATTTTTGTTTTTTGTTGTTTTGTTATACGTCGATTATTAGGACACTTTAAAGAAGAGTTAAATCTGATCTCGTATTTTTTTTTTTTGCATAATTTTCGAGATACTGATCCTAACTTTCTTATTTTAAATGCTTATCAAGGATGACGATGGGCCTATGTCACCATTACGAAAAGCTTCCTCTTTTCACTGCTTTGAGGTTTGCTACACTTATTTTCATAAATAAATGAAATATGTAACAAAGATGTCATTTGTTTTCCGATTAAATGATCATGGCCTACTATAAAGAAAAATATCTCTTTAACATATCTTGGATGTTTATGAAAAAAAGTGAAGCAAATCTTATATTAATTAAAAGCGGTGTCGTAGCCGTCTTTGATGTGCATTTATAATAACAAAGTTGGTATCCATATCTCGAAAACAAATGAAAATCTAAAATTAGATTTCACCTTATCTTTAAAAAGTGTTGTAACAATGCCACTTCGGTTTTGATCTAAGTAAGATAATCAATGCATAACAAAAATACCAAAAACAAACATTTGTGTTTTTGGACATAGCTCAAAAACTAAGGGGGTTAGGTCCAATTTAATTTTTAAATATTGTTCAGCATTAGAAGCTATAGTCTGTTCACTAAACATAAAAACACAAAGTGGCCTTTGATTTCTATAATTTCATGAGTGTACTTACAAAATTCATCTTCTTCTAGGAATGTACTTACAAAAGTTACTAAAACAAATAGGTTAGGGGTGTGACATTTATTTATCAACTGTCATAAATGTTGTAATTAACTACTTTTAAGGATGTGAAACAAATACTCGGTTGGATACTATTGATGCAGCGTTTATTAATATGTATTTTTATTACATTTTTTAAATGTTCAGACATAAATTTCTAGAATAATATGTACCTACTTTGACACTGAAATAATGAGATTTATTAATTGTCATTGATTTGTCATTTTTACTTCCTTTTACTATAAAGGAAGTATTGGATTCACCCCAAAAATTCGAAATTGAGTTTTCAACGGATCTTCACGTTTTAGAGTCCCCTGATCCCAAAAAACATATTTTTTTTCATTGGTCTGTCTGTGTGTGTGTCTGTGAACAGAATATCTCAAAAACGAAAAGAGGTATGGCATTGAAACTTCATATATAAGTTTTGTGTACTATGTAGATGAGACAGCAAGCTTTTGAAGAAAATCGCATAACCGGAAGTAGGTGTTTACTCTTGTGATTTTTCAGTTTTTTTCGATTTTTTCAAAAACGGCTCCAACGATTTTTTTTAAACTTTACATTTTTACTACATTTTTAATGTGTATTGATGTGAAATAGGTGATTTTCCAGTTGAATACTTCTAAAGTGGGTTTCTTTTGTTTTTTTTGCTATTTTTTTTATTAACTCCCATTTTAAATAAAACACCCGGTATATTATTATTTTTGAATTCACCTTAAAATTCTAGAGAAAATTTGTCTCTTCAACTAACACTCTATTTTGTACCGTTTTTGTAGCATTTGTAATTTTTGAAAATTTTTGACAAATGGCTAAAAATTAAAAATGAAATTTTTGACTAATTATAAGAACACTGTAAAAGGAAGTTGTGTGAGTGTATCACACCAGATTTTTAAATTCAAAGTCACCTTTATCCAGGTGTGGAAACCTTTGCAAAACAAAATACAGAATTCCTAGCACAAAAATTGTATGTATATACCAACTTAAAGAAATAGTTAATGTTTAGTGAATGGCCTATACAACTGTGCACCAATTTAATTGACCTTGTATCTGTTACCGTTTTCGAAATCACAATGGCGAGCATCGAAAAGACTTACCTGCATGAAAGTTATTGAGAAGCGTTTTGACAGTTGATAAAGGTGTTAATCATCTTATAGGTACTTGATTAACCATTTTGTGCCATTCAGTTTTAGTCCATTCAAAAAATTCTTCAAGTTGTGCTGTTTTCTTAGTTGACGAGCCAAATTCACTGTTAATATTAATGACTGTCGCTTTTACATCAATTTTGAAATACATACTTGCTTGTCTTTTTTGCTGTGTTATGTAATATGTGTAAATTACAGCCAACATGGATAATTTTTGCCTATGTTTACACTGGCATTTTTTTATTGAAAGGCCATGTTAATCAAGATGCCCGAATAAAGAATTTGAAATAGTTGTCGAGTCCTCAGCGTCTAGAGAATAAAAGGAGAGCAGAGAACCTTGTATGCTTAAGACAATCAAAATATCTTACAATAATCGGAAATGTCTTTATACAGTGTGTCCCCGGATTGAGTTCACTATAGGTATAATCGACAAAAAATTTTACAATTTTATTTTAATGTTTTGGGATCCCGCCCTGCTTGGTCTGAAAACAATTTTAAGCAGAGGTTTAATTTTTAGAAATTAAGTCGGCCATGAAAAATGTGAAAAAACTATTTTCTATTTAGGTAAACTATCCTTTTTGTTCATGATACGGCAAAATTTTGTTAAGAAAAGTTGTTTGGAATGATAGTTTATGGCCCTATACGAAATTTCAGAAAGATCTGTCGACTTAGAAAAAACCGTTATAGTTTAGATGATTGTATTTAATTTTCAGGTAAACTACCCTTTTTGTTCATGATACGGCAAAATTTTATTGAGAAAAGTTGTTCAGAATGAAAAATTATGGCCCTGTACCAAATTTCAAAAAGATTTGTCGACTTAGATTAAACCGTTATTTTTTAGATTAAACAATTATTGCATTTATTAAAAATGACGGTTTCATCTAAGTCGACAGATCTTTCTGAAATTTTGTATAGGGCCATAAACTATCATTCTGAACAACTTTTTTTAATACAATTTTTCCGTATCAAAAACAAAAAAAGTAGTTCACCTGAAAATAAAATACAATTATCTAAAAAATAACGGTCTTTTCTAAGGTAACAGATCTTTCTGAAATTTTGCATAGGGCCGTAATTTATCATTCTAAATAACTTTTCTTAATAAAATTTTGGCGTATCATGAACAAAAAGGATAGTTTACCTGAATATAAAATAGTTTTTGCTTCCTTGCCAAGGCCTACTTGTTTTTCAAAAACTGAAAATATTCTTAAAATTCTTTTCAAACCAAGCAGGACCGAATCCCAGAACCTTAAAATAAAATTCAAAAATTTGTAGTCCATCTCACCTCTTGTAACCAATCCTGGGACACACTTTGTATTTTCTTTTCAGGTAAACTACCCTTTCTGTTCATGATACGGCAAAATTTTACCAAGAAAAGTTGTTCAGAATGATAAATTATTGCCCCATACAAAATTTCAGGAAGTTCTACCTACTTAAATCAAACCGTAATTTTTTAATAAATAGGTACAATTTAAACGGTTTAATTTAAGTAGGTAGATCTTCCTGAAATTTTGTATAGGGCCATAATTTATCATTCTGAACAACTTTTCTTGGTAAAATTTTGCCGTATCATGAACAGAAAGGGTAGTTTATCTGAAAATAAAATAGTTTTTGGTTCACTGTCAAGGCCTACTTGTGTTTCAAAAACTGTAAATATTCTTAAAATTCTCTTCAGACCAAGCAGGGCGGAATCCCAAAACATTAAAATAAAATTGTAAAATTTTTTGTCAATTATACCTATAGTTAACTCAATCCAGGGACACACTGTATATCCCTTGTATGATGTGTCCGTACTAATCGAGAATCTGTGATTATTTGCTAACATTTTAAAAACAATTTTCCTTGATACAGGTCCAAAGATTTTTGTAATTATTATTTGTTCTGCCACAAAGGTTTTCTTAAAATTACCATGATCTTTGTGTTCTTGGTGCAAATGGTCATGTTACTCTTTTTCATTTCTTCTTGCCATATGTGCTGAAGATTTTCTTCGTTTTTTAGTGAATATAGCAATGTCACCTACAAAAGCCATTCCTGTTATCTCTACTGGTTGCAGCCTCCAGTTTCCCACCTTGAATTTTGTTGACGCATTCTTTACAATCCTTTATCTTCATCAGTGTTGTTATATACTCTTAACCAAATTAATTTTAGTATTGTTAAGAGCTTCATTACCGCACTGAGTGCGGTAATGGATATTACCGCACTCGGTGTGGTAATTGATGGATATTACTGCACTCAGTGCGGTAATGAATATTACCGCACTGTTTTTGTATAAAGAAATACAGTGAACCAGAATTTATTGATGAAGATAAAATATTGAACAACACACGTTTGCTTATGGCACTTAACGAGACTCATTTGATTGCCGCAAAACTCGGCTCACCGCCTCGTTTTTGGCAATCAAACTCGTGTCGTTAAGATGCTCATAATCAAACTTGTATTGTTAATATCTATTATAATCTTCTTCCTCTTATGTTAGGCTAGTGGCCGTTATACTTCACAAAGTTGTGGTTCTACAAGTCCTCGTTGTTCGTAATCTCAGTAGGTGGCTATCTTTGCCCGTCAAAATGGAGGAAGAGTTCCCTTGTTAGGGGTTAATGGCTATCACAGGTATTAGCATGGTAGCCGGGGAGCGTACGATTTTAAAAATCCTACAGTTGCTGGGAATTGAACTAGGGCCGGCCACCTGAGAGTTGAGCATTCGCTCTCTGGGCCATTCACGCACCTCTTTTATGATATCGTCCATTAATATCATAAAGAGGAGAGGTGAAAAAATACATCGCCTTCATTCTGCTGAAGTTGCATTGGAAATTAAAGATTAATTATAGGGAAATGATAATCGTATCATTTGAAAGCAAAAATTTTTGCACATAAGACTATGTACAATTGTCCACAGAACTAATGTCACCCCGAACGTCAGCTTGGCTTTCTGGATAGGCAACACATTTAACGTCACTGGACCCAATGTTTCTTGCATGGTAATATACACAAAGCGTGACGTCGAAAAGCAATTAAGCAGAGAGAAAGTAGACATTTTAGAAGCAAATCCTTCCGTTTAATATTTCGGTGGTGAATCACACGGGGTTACAGATTATTTGTATTAAGCAGGTTTTATTTCACTGCTGTTGTTAATATTATTTGTTATTTGTATGATGGAGAAGCAAGGCATGAAGTAATTCTGGTTGAATATAAACTTATAACAGATATTGATTTATGAAATTGTTGAAGAGTTTAAAAATTTTCGTTTATTGTTAAACAAAACGTAATTAAGGAACCACCATCGCTACCATCTATCCGAAGTTTAATTCAAAGGATAAGTTCTTACATATATTGCAGACCAATCAAATTTGATTATTTTTAATCACGTGAGTCAGTTTGACAAATCAGATCACACTTGAAGTGAAAACGACCCTAGGATGATTCTCAATCAGCATGGAAACTACCTAATTAAAATTCAGTAGTATCCTATGACAAGTTGATGCCACTGTAAATCTAAGTCAAATTCGAGGTTAGCAGGTTAGGTTTTGCGTCACTCTGTTTCAAAACTGACGTAAAACCTAACCTGCTAACCTCGAATTTGACATAGACTTACAGTGCGACGCCTATAATTGGCCTAAAGGCTGTTGGCTGAGTACCTAAATAAAATAAAATAAACATATTATTATAATGAAGTGTCGAATTAATTTGTCAGAAAAATGGCTTCTCGCTTTTGTATAAATTATTAATTTATTTAAGAACTTATCTTCCCGAATTCGTCGCAGCCAGTGATAAATCCTTATAGTTTTGACAAATAATATCCCTCAAGTGCGCTACCGTTAAGAAATAACCCCAGGCAAAGCCGCGGGTTATTTCTAAGCAACGCACTTTCGGGTAGTTATTTGTCAAAATTATTGCGGTAATTATCACTGCCCTTGGTAAATTATAGCTAACAATTTAATTTACTATGCTATTAAAAATTAAAGTCAAAATAGATTTTTCTACCGCTAAAAGCTCAACATCGGAAACTTGGATTTGACAAACAACTATTTATCTTATTTTCACAATTTACTGAAAACTGCAAAAATAATTTAAGTTGTTCTACCTCAGGAATGCGAAAAACAATTTTTAAAAATCTGTAAAGGGCTTTACTCAAAACTTCCCTCGTCGAAATTGTGACACTAAATAATTTAAAAATCAAATTAAGTTAGGAGTAAAACTATCTTCACGTTTCTAATAAATTAAATACATTTAAAAAAAAAATGTATCCCGCTGGGGTTTGAATCCGCCACATCTGCAGCTCTGCAGATCGCTCGATGTTAACTTCATATCCGCAGCGGATCTAACTGCAGCGAAATTCCAATTGCGTTACCGAGTCTCTTCCAGATACGTTCGGCGCTCGCCTCTGTTGAACGTCGCGGTGTTATGGTTGAAACGTTTTTACTCTTGTGACATTATCCTTTATCGGTTGAGTCTTATTTTCGGAAAATGTAAAGCCTTACCTATGTGAAAGTTATTACTTCCTTTTATTTCAAAATTAACACAAAAATAAACAAAATTTTATTTTTTTAAGGTGCTCACCCTGTACATATTTGTATGAAATGGTACCGGTTTCATGCGAGGTAGATATATAATATGTATGCAAAATATCGTTTTCCTCCGACAAATAGTTTTTGAGCTATACTGCTAACAGACAGACAGACAGACAGATTGACGGAATTGAGAAAACCTCTTTTTCGTCAAACGTGAAGATCTGAAAAAATCTCGGAAGGTGATATTTTCGCGATTACAATACTTCCTTCGTCTTTCAGACGAGGGAAATAAAAAGTAGCTAAAAGGTCCAAGAGTGATTTTTAACGTTACGAAAAGAAGTATGATGTTGAAACTTCATATATAGGTATGATGTTGAAACTTCATATATAAGTTTTGTGTACTACCTAGATGCGACAGCAAGCTTTTGAAGCAAATCGCATAACCGGAAGTATGCATTTTTATTAAATTTTTAATATGTATTGATGTGAGATAGTTGAATACCTCTAAAATGGGTTTCTTTTCTTTTTTTTCTTTTTTTATTTATTCCTATTTTAAATGTAACACCCGGTATATTATTACATTTTTGAATTCTGCTTAAAAGTTTAGGGAAAATTTGTCTCTTCAACTAACGCTCTATTTTGTACGGTTTCTGTAGAATTTGTAATTATTGACAAATGCTTAAAAATTAAAAATCAAATTCTTTGCTAATTATAAGATCACTGTAAAAGGAAGTTGTGTGCGTGTATTACACCAGGTTTTTGAGTAACTTTTAACTTCCTGAATTTCTACATACATTGAAACTTCTTAAGGAACTTCAGTTTAAGAAATTCTGTGTTTAACGATTTTTACAGGTATTCTGCCGTTCGAATAATTTACCATTTGATTTTTACTCTATTTTACGATTTAAAATTCCATTTATTGTAAGTTAAATATGAACAAATTTTTGATCAAATTAAATGAAATCAATTTTAAAGACTAGCCATGTAAAAATGTAGAATAAATTGCTCACTTAGATAAAATGCTGTTTGGAAAACAACCAGTTGCAGTTGTTCTCTGAATGATGTCATTTTCGGCAGTGGTCTATTATAATATGTTTTATCGGACTTTTTCCACTGTCAAGGGTGTTTTTCGCATTTTGTGTAATAATGTGGAACTTTACTAAATTCAAAATCGTTTAATACAGTGGCATTTTGGTGCATAGAAGTGTCACTTTACTATATGGTAATGTCACTGTCAAAGTCGAGGTTAGCAGGTTAGGTTTTGCGACAGTTTGTGTCAAAACTAACGGAAAACCTAACCTGATCACCTCGAATTTGACATAGACTTACAGTGTCACCAACATATTATTCATACAATTGAATTTCCACAGCCGCCCCTTATGGACCTTTTTAATGAACATGTGGTTTAATGCTTTTATATAAATGTTTGTTAATAAATATTAATACAAAATGCGAAAAAATAGTGTACACACACAGTTTTACTAAACTTATATAGCTTTTAGGGTTAATCGCTCGCTTCGCTCGCTCGTACCCAATCAAGCTATATTCGTTTAGTAAAACTCCACTTTTCTAAACTTGTGGTCAAGTGACGTTAAATGTGTTGCCTATCGAGATAGCCAAGCTGACGTTCGGGGTGACATTAGTTCTGTGGACAATTGTACCTTAAAAAAGAATTATTAAAAATGTTGCCATTACCATTTCTGTGGAACTAAATGATATAAATGTCGCAGGGATATGATAAAAACAAGCGAATTGATCAATTCACGAAAGATTTTAAAATGACAATTCAGTATGGTCCTTCCCCTAAACAAATCAAGTGATTTGATCAAACCCTAAGCTGATTAAGTGAAATGACAATCTTTTAAGATGCCAACTAAACTTGAGCCAAGTTACGAAGGCGAGCGACGTAAACAAAGATTCTGACAGTTCTCGGTGCACGCTAAACCAGTTTCACACGGTGCGGATTTTACGTGTAACCACGTGTATAAACGGTGTTCAACTTTCTCTTCGAAATGGCCAATCACAGAACGCCTTTCTATCACGTGATTTTCACCGACCACGTGCGTTTGTTTACTTGGCTCGTCTTCCTATCTTGGCTGAAGTTTAGTATCAATTTGAAATAAATTGTTTTTTATATTTAATACGATCCCTGTGATGTTGTTTGCATCTAATGGACCTCGATCTGCTTTAGGTACATCAATCAAAACAGTGGAACCCACTAACACGTCTTTAAATGTCTTCGAAGAAGTATCTTTTATTTTTTCAGCAGATCTTTTTAGCTTTTGTGCAGCATAGTCCCTTTGTTCTTTTATATTCTCTTCTTTTTGGCATAAATAGCATAGAATTCTCGACCCATGTCCTTCTCCTACCGTATTTGTACATATTGCATACACTGGGTTTTTACAAATGTCGCATGAATGGGCTCCAGTAGATTCCATTCCACAAACAAAACAAAACGCTTTTTCTTCTCTGTCAACTGTTTCCACTTCTGATTCAACTAACAATACAGGTGTTCTAGCTGTAGATGCAGGTGTTGAAATAAAGTCGTAAACTGGTTCGAGTTGTCCTATTATCGATAAAGAAGTTAATTCAGCTGCTGGTAGATGCTCTGAAGTTGAAGTGTTGTTGTGTTGCTGTTTAAGAAACTGATCCAGATCCTCTTCAGTAACAAGCTTTTCAAGCAATTCTGTTGAAATTGGAGTCTTGTTTTTGACTCTTCATTATGCCACTAAGTTAGTTTAGGGATTTGATCAAATCACTTGATTTGTGTAGGGAAATGACCATATCGAGTTGTCATTTTAACATCTCCCGTGAATTGATCAATTCTCTTGGGGATTTAATCAAATCCCTGTTTTTACCTTATCCCTGTGACATAAGATAGCATTACATAACGTACTTTAAAAAAAAAGTTATCGAGAGGGCTCTGAACTAGATTTTGTCTTAAAACTGCATGTCGGTGATTATAACATCGCTCTACCCAGGATTCAACGCGCTCGGTCACTTGAGTTGTCAGTTCTCAAAGTTAGGTTGTGTATATATGCCATCCATAAAATAAGTGACATCGTCTCTTGATAACGGTTTTTTTTAACGCACTTTAATATATTGTAACGGCTTGGCGATCAGGCAGCTGCAGACTTACGAGTCACCGCCGCCGAGACGGTCTTGGAGCCAGCTGCGGACGAATGAGTCATTGTTCCAGGTGATGCGAGAGCGGCCCCAATGCGGTGCGTCATGCATTTGCCGGAAAAGCGAGTAAAGCCTCGATTGTTCTAGAATGACTCATTTGTGATATATAAATACGTGTCAGCAGGAATAGACAGTTCAGTTCTCATCAGACTCGAAGTGCGTGTGATATAAACGAACCGTGTGTATATAACTCTAGTGAAATAAATAACAAATAAATATAACCATATAAATGCTTAATGTTTAAGTCGTGAATAAATAGCCACATAAATTAGTTGATGTTTAATCCAGCATATAAATAAATAGTGTATCGTTGTTAGAAATAGTTCGTAGTTTAAGTAATTTGTGTTCTGCCTTGATAATTCTTGTATTTGTAACTAGTCGTAATTAATCGTGTAAATAAATGTTTAATACAAGAAGCGTCGTATAATTTTTAAATAGCCCGAATGTAAAAAGGTAACAATACATTCTTTACAGTAATGCAACTTATATAGTCAACATTTACCTAGTAAATTTTAAATTTATGGAAAATTTAGTTATAATCTGCTACTAAAAAAATTTAAAGCTGTGCTGACTGCCAAACATGTAAATATAATTTATTACTTTTTAGGAAGAAAATACCAGTTGAAAAGATGGGCAAAAACGAGCTAGACATGAATCAATATAACAAGATACTCGGAACATGTCGCATACCTGCTCTGCCTTCAGATTGCCTTCAGTATAATCGTGAATCCGATCATATAGTCGTAGTTCATAACAATCAGGTTTAGCTAACTGGCAAAATAAGGTAATATCTCTACTATTTACGTATCGTTTCAGTTTTTCAGAGTTAAGGTAATCAGTAACTGTAGGCCCCTAAGTGAGAAACAGATTTTGAAACAGCTTCGTAGCATTGTAGAGCAATCGGAGCAGGTTGCAGCACCAGTTGGAGTTCTCACTTCCGATGATAGGGACACTTGGGCAAAAAATTATGAGGCACTGATAAAAGGTTACAGACGTGCGGTATTATAAATAGTTGTTATCAGTTACAATTTTTAGATGAAGGAAATAGAAAGTCTGCTGAGGAAATTCAAAAATCCCTATTTTTGGTGTGCTTGGATAAACCAATGCCAGAGAAAGGCTGTGATAATCGTCAAACCGTAGCTGGCAGACAACTTATTCATGGTGGTGGGAGCTGTGGAAATGCTGGCAATCGGTGGTACGACAAAACAGTGCAGGTAATTTTATGTGAATACCTGCTATAAGTTATTCTCCTTAGCATAGAATTTCGGCTTAGACCGCGTAGTATTTGTAGATGAACACCCAGCATTCTCTGGCTTAATGTGCCTTGCACCTTGTGAAGTCGAGCAAAAACCCGCGCGATGGCCATGCTCTTTGGTGGCTCGTGTTGTTTGAGTATCTTGAGAACGAGGATACTTAGGCAGATTTGGCCGTTTTGCTGTTTGTGCATCCATATTCACTAACGTTTCGCAAGACCTTGCAGCTTGCATCATCAGAGTGAAAGTCGCACTAAGAACCGAAGGTCGGTGTGGAGCTATTTATAGTCCTCTGTGCCAGGCGCGCGGAGTGGCGCAACGCTGGTTGGTCATCCGAGTGCAACGTAATCCGCGGGGCGTGGCCGTATGACACGTCATACGGCCACGCCCCGTATATTTATTATATATTAATATTTATTAAATACATATTATTATACGTATAGTTTGTTTACTTGCGAAACTTTTCTAAAATACAAACATTAAAAAAGTAATACCTATTCTTACAATCACAAGCAACGCCACTGGAGAAACCCTCATTTAATAAGCCGAAAAATCGCAAAAATAACCATAGTAACAAAAAACCATGCACTTTGAGGTGTCCGCAACTGTACTTTAATTAAATTAATAACGGCTATAACCTATAATCTAGGGATCGCAAACTTATTGTAAGTTTAACTCTTCATTGTTTTATTCTATAATTTTTTTAGTTTGTACTAGGAACTGATGGTATTGTGGGGCTAACATATGAACATTCACCTAGTGAAGGACAGCCTATAGCGGTTATGGTCGACTACCTGGTTAATTTCATGTATGTAATAGTATATTACGCAACAAGTTTAGAAAAGTGAAGTTTTACTCAACAAGTATGGCTTAAATATAAAACCACTTTTCTAACGTGTTTCGTATATTATTTTATCGCATTTCATGTAGAAATGTGAAATATTAGATTTTTTATGTGACATTAAATGTCAAAAAAGCTAAGCAAAACTTGTTTTTATGTACTAAGGCACAATGAGCAGCTCCGGTTGATATTATGCATTCAGCAGTACTGATATGTATTGTTGGTGACACTGTAAGTCTATGTCAAATTCGAGGTTAGCAGGTTAGGTTTTGCGTCAGTTTTGACACAGACTGACGCAAAACCTAACCTACCCAATATCAGTATTGTCAAACGTAAAACGAATTGTTGTTGCTATGCTTTAATGGTTACTAAATTATTTTGCATGAAATGCGATAAACAGATTTACCATATGGACGTTAAACACTAATTTATTATTTCAGTAAATGCGATGAAGCAGAAAAAATACCTGATGCTGAATGTGCACCTTCGCCGAAAGCGCTATGTTTCAAGATAAACGACGACATACAATGTGCCATCGATAACTCAAATAAAAACATCGATAAGTAATAATTTACTGAGTCTATTAAAAACAGTTTTCATCATCAATTGTTGTAGGTTAGCAAATAATTTGGAGCTATCCTGTTTCACATTTAAACAATTCGGTAAGGAATTTGTAAAATCTCAAAAATTGAGTCCGGACAGTTTTATTCAGATGGCTATGCAGTATGCATTTTACAGGTAATTCCGTAGAAATACAAGTATCCTTCACTATTTGTATAATGAAATTTTATGGCTTGAAGAATACACAAAGAACCCGGTGCACATTATGAATCGGCTGCCACACGTTTGTATGTTGGTGGTCGCACAGAGACCATCAGATCCTGTTCCGTGGAATCGGTGTGTTTTGCCAAGGCAATGCTTGACTGCAATATGGAGACTGGAGAGAAAGTTGCTGCACTGAAAAGAGCTATAGATGGCCACAAGAAATATTCAGTTCAGGTAATGTGACTATAACGGTGACTAAGCGGTTACAGCTTTTCATGTGTTCATGACATAAACCGCATACGTCTGCTTTATTTACTTACGGCCGGTCTTATAAAGGTCACTAATCTGACGTTAACTTTAAATCGCTGTTAAAATAAACAAAAGGTCATCAAAACGTTGGCGCTTACGACATATTATTCATTAGTAAACAAATTTGTATGCACGGCTGTTAGTGTGTAAAAGTTGAAACAGTTAACGTTGGCAATTCTATCCGCGAACGGCAAAGAAAAGGGAGCACAAAGGTGGCACGCGTAAAATCAAATCAGCGAACCGCAAAGCCGCGAATGGCAAGGTCTGCTTGTATTATTTTTAACATGTTTTTCTTATTTACTTTACCATATACAAACATGGTATCATATTAAAAAACAAACAGCAATTTTGCCACTCATGCATGGAATCTGCACTAAAGAAACTTTTTTCTGTGAAAACTGATATCAATATCTCTCTTTATCAAGGAGAACGGAAAATCAATTCGACCAGCACTGAAGTGGTGTTATGAAAATTCCATAATGTAATGGTGTTGGATTTAAAAGATATGTAAAAAGTAAAGTTCGGGCACTTCATTCCATGTAGAAACATGACCTGAGACAAGGCGAGTCAGGGTTGCCAAAATATATTCCCAAAACCCAGTCAATCTGGCACACCGTTAACGGCGTACTGGGTGACGTGATTAGCATCACGCCCTAATTGCTCGGCCACGCTGGCGACTAAAAGATATATTTATAATTTTAATATATTGCCTGAATCAGGAGCTATCTTTGGTCCACACGACGATGAGACCCTGTATATTACCTATTTTAAGAAATATTTAAAATAGAATGTATAAATAGGAAAAACATTTCACTAATTCGACGTTTTTCAGTTATACAGTGTGGGTGAGTTTTTCATTACACACTCATTAATTTCGTCACTATCAAGCTAGTTGAAAAATTGAAAAACCAATTTCAAATAGTTTGTTGCTTTCTTTTCAACTGTGTCCAATAGAATCACAGAATAAACACCTAACGGACTCAGAAGCGACACTCACGGCGGCACCTTTGATGTTCGAGTAGCTGATTTCAGCTATGGCGGCCATAATGAAAGAGAGTAGTTCAAGAATAATATATTGTTGACAGACTGACGCAAAACCTAACCTGCTAACCTCGAATTTGACATAGACTTACAGCGCCACCAACATATTGTTCTTGATCTACTCTCTTTCAATATGGCCGCCATAGCTGAAATCAGCTACTCGGCAGCGCCGCGAGTGTCACTTCTGAGTCCGTTAGGTGTTTATTCTGTGATAGAATGCTGTTACTTAGAAAACAAAAAACAGCGATTTCTAGAATTTTTTTCTAAATTGAACATCCTGCATTTTTTTTGGATAATTAGTAAGCCAAGTAAATTCGTAATATAGCCCCGTTTTTATTTTTTCTTTTAAGTGATAAATGAGGTAGCAAGGCAATGTTCCAAAAAAAAATATTTATCTTAACATATAAATATGGCATAAATTCGAGATTGGCAGGTTAGGTTTTGCGTCAGTTTTTGTCAAAACTGACGGAAAACCTAACCTGCTAACCTCGAATTTGACATAGGCTTACAGTGCCACCAACATATTATTCATACAACAAACATTTCAAAGACAACTTTCTGGAAGAGCATTTATAATCATCCGGTTTAATAATAAGATGCAGCTCTATTCAGGTCCATGGCTTTTTGGGAGACTTTTATCCATTCTTTTCTCTCTTTTACCAACTCAGTCTATTCCTCCATGCCTAGTCAGTCCATTCAAGTCCTGTTGTACGCATTCCATTTATTGTCTTCTTGATCTTTCTCTTCACTGCAACCGCTCAGGTTTTTGATGTAGCACTATCTTCGGAATTTTGTTTGATTCCACTCGTTTGAAATGTCGTAGCCATCTCAGCCGATTTTGCTTAATTACGTTAATAATATTCGGTTCTTTAAATAGATCGTATAATTCCTTATTGGTCCTCCTTCTCCAGGCATTTTCTTCCTCTTTTATTTCTCCATACAATTTTCTGAGTATTTTTCACTCAAAAATAGCTAATTTTGCCATATATTGTTGCCCTAAATGCCAGGTTTCATTTCCGAATACCACTGCTGGCATGACTACTGTCACATAGATTTTATATTTCACTGCCATTGGCACATCTTTAGTAGTTAGCACTTTATTTATTGATAAAAATTCTTCTTTTCATTTCACTCCTCACACCACCCTTTATAGTATTTCCGCCCCTAAGTAAACAAAAAGGATTAGCAACGCAAAGAACTGAATGGAAGAAAATTATTAATAAAGCCAAGGGCCTCAAAAGGCTCTTGAGCTAAATATAGATAAGTAACAAAAATTAAGGCTGGTAGCCGAGAGCTCATTTGCAGTTCACTTAATAACTCGTCAGTTTCTGTTAGTTTATTTAGTACGTATATTAGAGATTTTATATGATCAGTCATACTGTTCTCTGAATGTCATTTTTTGGCAGTGGTCTATTATGATATGTTTTTCGGACTTTTTCCACTGTCTAGGGTGTAAATCACACAACGGAGTTTTGATCTACTCCCGTCTTCAGGTGTTCTTGGTTAGTCCTGAGAAGGACTGTTATTATACGTTTTTCTACGTAAATTTGTGCCTCCTCCGGGGTTTGAACCCGGGACCGCTGATCGCTAGTCTGCCACTCTAACCACTAGGCCCTGGTGGCAGTTGGCAATTCCATCCGCGAACGGCAAAGAAAAGGGAGCACAAAGGTGCCACGCGTAAAATCAAATCAGCGAACCGCAAAGCCACGAACGGCGAGGTCTGACTGTATTAAGGTTGACTACAGGAAGAAATATAAATTTCTAAGACACAAAACTATTTTAAACCATTTTTTCTTACCACTGAAAATTACTTCAACTCTAAATTTTGTACTAGAACAGTCTGTATATTTTTAAAATCGCAAATAAATTCTGAATTCAAACCATCCATTTTCTACATTGCTAAAGCCCAATTTGAACGTCTGTATTTCATAGCAAGTCCAAATTTGTAAGAACTAGTAAATAGATTTTTAAAATTGTTATTTCAACCAAAATGAGGCTCAAGATTAAGAACAACTGAATGAATAGAATTATAAAAAAAAATTCTGCCATACCACAGGCAGGGCCGTAGCTAGGCAAACTTTTATTGTAGGCAAGCCAACATTTTTGCGCGCTTCAGTACACAACGATATATGTGACAAAAATACTAATGTTACTGTATGCTTTTTACATTTATTATCTACGGATATATGATGTAATGTATTCAAAACAGACAGGTATTCAAAAATAAACCCAACATTTTTAATTCAAAAGTTTTAAAAAGAAACAACTAAATGTTAAAATAACAAAATAAAATAAGAACAGAAAACAAGAATATAAAACACAATTTTAATAAAAACAATACATATTATGTAGTCAGTAGGACTTTTTATAAATTACCATATATCACCGTGTGGTGTACTTGCGGCTCTACATTATCTTTTCATCGGCATTGATCGGGCGCATATCGCCCGCAATTGGAACACCTCTGTGTCATTTATAACGCAACGATAAGCATATGCATTTATCAGTGAACGCAAATACTAAGTGTTTCAGTATTATTAGCAGCATTAAGGTATTTTTTACCTATTTTGTAGGCAATTTTGGATATTCTTAACCATAATTTGATCTAGCAAAAGTAGGTTATCTTACAGCGCGTTAAAAACATTTTCTTTTGTAATTCTTTTATGTACAATTAAATTTTAAAAATGCAAAAAAAAAATTACTTAGAATAAGACCACTTATGTGGTGTGCTCAAAAGCTGGTAAAGACATGTCAATATGTTAAAATAATACAATATGAACAAATAACTGCATTATGCATGGTAACATACCAACGTAGAATAAGGTTCTATACTCGCAGCCACACTGTCATCCCGTCTTGTAGTAATCAACATATTTAAAAAGCTTTTTCTATCGGCATTTAGTATAAGCCTTGCATCAAGCCGATTTCTATAATTAATTTTTAAATAAAAATCTGCCACTGTATAGGGTCGCAGAAGGGTCTTAAATTTGACAAATTCTAGCAGGCAAGTGATTGTAGCGAAAAATGCTATAGTAGTGGAACAAGTAAGTTCTCGAAATCGGTCTGTGGTGTTCTGCTGATTATTGCAATGGACCAGTGTACCAGCGATGAGCCCAAAGCAGTGAATGTATGTGTAATATGTGCAACTAGTGGACCCACTCTAACAGTTTTAAAAAATTTGTTTCACATCACTGCTGTGTTACATTCAGTTTTAAAAATGAAAAATGTTATAATTAGAATAGGCCATCTATACAGCGGGCTAAAAGCTAGTACTTTTAATTTTTTGATTGATATAAGTGAGAGTTAGAAAACAAACGCCGTTAAAAACTGGTAGATATCTAACATTCCCTTTGGAAATTGCACAAGAAAATGTATCAAACAGATTGGGTGCAATTCACATTATTATATTAGCATTGTTTAGGCTAAAATTAATTAAAAATTAATTTGTTTGTAAAATTCACCACTTGTTCTTTTATTCCATTAATACGAAAGAATCATTTTTTCAGTGCCATTTTGGCGCCCCTTGCCGGTTGCGCCTAAGCCTATACCTAGTTACTGCTCTAACCACAGGAGTTATTAATAAAATTGTTTTGAGCCACGGTCTGTAAAAATTAAAATAGATACTTAAATGATGTATAGATTTCCTTTTAAAAATGGAAAGTTAAGGTAATAGTCTAAGAGCTGGTGACATTTTTTGGTGATCATTTAGTTAAGGCCTATTTTTTGAGAGAATGTTGCTGAAGGCATGTATAAGTGTCATCTGTAAGGATTCTCCTAGATAGCGGTATCGGAGGGAGGCAGAACACCCCCAATTTGCACTGTCAGTATATGTCAAATTCGAGGTGAGCCGGTTAGGTTTTGTGTCAAAACTGACGGAAAACTAACCTGCTAACCTCGAATTTGACATAGACTTACAATGCCACCAACCTATTATTCATAGGTTTCAATTTCCACAGTCGCCCCTTATGGACTTTTTTAGTGTAAGTTATGTCAAATTCGAGGTTAGCAGGTTAGGTTTTCCATCAGTTTTGACACAAACTGACACAAAACCTAACCGGCTCACCTCGAATTTGACATATACTGACAGTGCAAATTGGGGGTGTTCTGCCTCCCTCCGATACCGCTATCTAGGAGAATCCTTACAGATGACACTTATACATGCCTCCAGCAACATTCTCTCAAAAAATAGGCTTTAACTAAATGATCACCAAAAAATGTCACCAGCTCTCCTACTATAATTTTTGATGAAATCAAAAGATAGCTTTCTTTTATTTTTTTAAATCGGCAGTGAAGTACGTCGAAATCGGCGGTGAAGAACATTGAAATCGACAGTGAAGTAATCCATTGTTTTACGATTTTTTGTAGGTGGTGGGACGACAGATAAACGTCAACATAACCTACAAGAGTTGGTTAAAATGTAGTAATTTTACGATTTATTGATTACAAAAAAAAAAAACAATCTACCCGTTGTAACTGAAGTTCTTTTTATCCTTCATGTGGCGTTTTGCCTTGGCCCTACGGGCCTCTGCAACTAAATTCACATATTGAATAATTTTTGGTTCGACCGAAAGTGTCTTCCAGTTTCAGTATCCGTTATTTTGATTAGAGTATAAAATATTAAGCACAACACTGCCCTCTTTAGCAAAAACGCAGTATGTGCAAAATTACAGTTTGGAGTAAAACCCACTTTTGTGTTTGGGAGTGTTTCTAATACAGTGTGGTCAACATATTTCTGAAATACGTGATTCCTTAGTAATTTCTTTGCTAGAAATCTAGTAAAGAAGTTATTTTTACTTTAAGAAGCTTTTTTTTTTGTAAAAACTGCAGACACTTCTACAGCGAGATAGAATATGCTGTTGCTTCCTAAGTAAGAACGCAGTATGAGCAGATACTGCGTTTTTGTTTAGCATATAATGCTATTATATGCTGAAGTGCATTTTAAAGAAACACTACTTTCTTGTAGACTATAAAAAAATTATACATTTATGTAAATCTGTTACTTATATCTTTATTTATTCTTCAAAATAAAGGAGTATTAAACATATTATATCTATAGAATACATATTTCTAATTTACTGGAACTAAAAAGTATAGGAAATTATTTTTAACTTAATTATTACAAAATAATTGTTTTCTAAAAGCAAAAATTGTATTAACAAATTACAATGAATATTTAATCATACTTATTTTGTTAATCGTCGCTTATTTCCAGTTGCTCCCAAAATGTTTTTCGGTTATTTGGTAAAATACTTCCTAGGTTTGAAAGAATACTTTCTTTTTTTCTTTTAAGATACCACACGGTTTTTGTAGAGCTGCTGGTTTTAAAATCCCCTTAGCTTTTGCATTCTTTTTGCATAAAAAATCCAGATTAGTGAAATCATCTGCGTTGTAAGAAGTTTTAAATTTTATAGAAAATTTTCCTCTTTTAGCTTGTATACAGACCATATCATTCAAGTAAGACCTGTTTTGTAATTTTTTCAATTTTTGTTCTGATTTATAGTCTTTCCATAAATAAAAATCGTTGAATTTCATTTGTTGAACGTCAACTTTACCTTTATTGGCTTCTTGCACAGCATTAACAAAATCTGGAAAGTCGTATGTTTTTTTTTGTTTTTTTAACGACAGTTCCACCTGGTGGTGAAAGCTGTCGGCGCTCATGAAGGTATGGCCTGCTTGGAAATAATGAAGTGTAATTTGGTTAATGGATACTTCATTTGAGTTAACCAAATAAACAAGGAAGGTTAACAAACACCAATTTTTGTTTTGGCTGGAGCAATTATCGAGCCAAAGTGTTATTTGTGGTGCGTCGCGGTGTCTTTTAAAAAACGCATAAAATGTGCTTACCAGGTCTTCTTTGCTTCTACCACTTACGCCTTCATGCCAAATGCATGCAAATGGCTTGTATGGTGATTTCTTGCCAACAGGCACAAAACTTTCATTATATGAAACTACAGTGAAATCTCCCATAAGCGGACACGCACGGTGCCAACGTTTTTGTCCGGTTATTAGAGGTGTCCGCTTAAGAGAAAAATCCATTTTTATGTTTAAAAAAGTTGTATTATGCAAAGGTATACGCGCTAACAATACAGACAAGAATATAAAATAATTAAAACAAAGTTATGTAATAGTTGTTACAAAATCTAAAATACTCATTTGACATAAGGGTTTTTCTGACTGTTTATTATACTTTCCACATGTATTTCTAAATATTTTGACAGTTTGAATACTTTAAAGTCATTACTTTCTTTAGCAAAGCATTTAAAAATTTTCACTGTTAATGCTTCCGTGTGGGTCTTGATTACATTCTCACAAATTTCTAAGTCGTCATCGTTTTCTAATTCTGCCAACTGCACATCAACGACAGCTGATTCACCTGAAATTTCGGTTACATCATATTCCTCGCTTATTTCCTTGTCAATGTTTATAAATTCGTCAGGGTCGACGTCTTCGATTTCTGGGATACTCCTATACAGTTCAGCCATTACTGATAAGGGTATATCGTCCTCTGGTTCGAATTGATTACACTGGCGTAACTTGATACCCGCAGACTCCGCGGTCGCGGGGGCCTGAGCCTAGTTTTTTTATTCTTTCATTCAATAAAAGCAAGCAGGAAAATTTCTTGCTATTTTTATTTTTATCATAATAGGCTACCCACGCAATAGACAAGGTAGTTTTGAATTGCAGGCCTCTAAAATCAAGCGACATGGATTGTTTTGTAATAATATCGCGCATAGGGTAATGAAAGTGTGGAATTTCCTTCAGTCGTAACGCTGATTTGAGTTGACTTAATACCGCCCATATTGCAAAAGAATTCTACATTTTAACAACATGATCATTAAATGTTGGATTTATGGATTGTTTTGACGCCTCACGACATTAGCTGGGCCTGCATTTTGAAGTGTCCGTACAAGAGAGATTCACAGTTTAAAAATTGTCGAAAAATGGTGTCCGTGTCCGTTTAAGAGAGTGTCCGTTTAATAGAGAAAATTTTATTGGTAAAGTTAATGCAAGCAAGTTGGTTCCCAACAAAATGTCCATGTAAGAGAGGTGTCCGCTTATTAGAGGAGTCCGGTAAGGGAGATTTCACTGTATTCTACGGGTAAAAAGAACCTTTTTGAAAGTATCTACTCTAGGGAGCATTATTACTTTCTGTAGGTCAACAGAAAATACAACATCATGTGTATTTTCTACTTCAGTATGCCGACGATATAGTTCTCGAGCCTCTTTAGCTTTTATTATGTGTTCGTTGTATATTTGACAGACCTCACAAGCTTCTTGCACATTTTCGTTTGGGTGTTTATGCAGTTTATATGCTTCACAATTCTCACATTCTTCATGTCCTAATAATGCAAAGGATATCTTTTTGTGTTTTACTCTCAAACGGTACACTTCATAGGATGGAACTGTGGCTGGATATTTTTCAAGGAAATCATGGTACATGAGAGAAATGTTGACATCACTGCGAGATTATTGGATTGAACGATTCAATATGCGCATCGATTAGATCATAGCCCTTAAATTTATTTATGGATGATTTTCTGCCTCGTTGATCTTCAGCAGGACGGAGCTGCCCCTTTGGAGTAGAATTTAAAATATCAAAAACAGTTCTGTCATTTTTCTTGTTATAACCCAAAGTGGTCAGAAAAAATGTTTTACAAACTTCGATGTGTGTATCCTTGTTGTCCTTTAGCAAATACTTCTAGGTATTTTTTTAAAAATTACTTTCAGTTGTTCTATTAATTTCTAAACGTTTACATGAGTTGAGAATAAAACTTCTTCGCTGTATCCAGTTTAGTTCCCAAAATTGTTTATTAATGCTGCCACGATCAATTTCAGAAATCCTGGCCACACATTTCTTTTTACAAGTATTACTACATGGAGGTAGCAACTTACGTTTATTCTTGAGGTTCTCCAATTTTAATTTTTTACGATCGTTAAGGCTCAAATTGGGTTTCATACGTTTTCTAGGATTTCCTGACTTTGTTAACGTAACACTGTCATTTGCTTCAAGAAATTCTTCTGGAGCGTTTTCTGATTGTTGGTATTCAGTGTTTCCATGCTGTTCACTGTCCTCTTGAGAAGATCGAACAGGAAATTGAATGCCACTTTCTTCAATAATCTCCTCTGGAGCATTATCTGATTGTTGCTCTTCAGCGTCTTCATGCTGTTCACTGTCTTCTTGAAAGTATCTAACAGGAAATTGAAAGCCAGTGTCTTCAGTAAGTTCCCCTGGAGCATTATTTAATTGTTAGTGTTCACTGTTTTCATGCTGATCACTGTCCTCCTGAGAAGATACAAACGCAAATTGAGTTAGAGCACTACTTGCAGTTGCTGGATGTAGTATGGTACCATCATCGAATTCTATTGGAAGTGCTTCCATTAAATGTAAATTCCATGTTTCTAAAGAACCGAATGGGTTTTTTACTAATAAAATTGAACGATAATTACAACAATTATAATATCAAATCTCACCTGATAGTCCAGAGAAATTAGACATTGCTCTTCGGAAAAATTCCTGGAAAGCTGGATTTTGGTATGAGCCTTGATATTGTAGTTCTAAACAAAATGTCAAAAGTCCTCATCGATCCGAGTGCCACTAAAAATTTTAAGGGGGGGCAAAGGTCACCAAAAACGATATTTCGTGAATATCTCGTTAACGGTCACTTTTACAGAAAAAATATTGATTATCAAATTTGTAGCTCGTAAAAGTAACCGTTTGGAGATAATTCGATTTACAGGGTTGTAATGAATACATGCACTCCTCAATGGCATGTATATCTCATTGGAGTTGCGACATGAAATATTCCAGAATTTCCTTGTTTCAGTGTAGATACTGCATTTTTGTTAAGACATTTGCACATACTGTATTCTTGCTTAGTAAATGATACCCTATCGGTAGATACTGCATCTAAAAGTGATTTTTTTTTACAAAAACAGTGTAGATACTGCGTTTCTGCATAGTAAATTGGTTGTAGAATAGTGTCCTGACCAATATGACATAAATATCTCATTTTCCCAAAATTTGCACATACCTACTGCGTTTTTGCTAAGGAGGGCAGAACAGTACCTTATTTGTCACTTTTAATATTTTGACTAAATATTTCTATCGTCAATGCCGCGAATTATATTGAGGACGGAACTAAAAAGTTTTGTCGTTTTTATTTTTAGTACAACTCAGAAAGTTGAAATTTAATTTAACACTTATCATACATTTTTAGAAATGCTATATAATACTAATCTTAGAAAAACAAAAAAGTAACGTTTTTTTCTTTGCAAAATTTTTAACTTTCTCGGGAACATCCTTCATCAATGATATTATTGTCGCTTGCTGTATTTAGCCCACTTAATCTTGAATTCCTCGGCAGTTTTTACTTGTTCCTTACTCTTACGTAGTTTCTGCTTTACAAGAACCCAATGTCTTTCGATAGAACGTAATTCGGGGGTGCAAGGCGGATTTAAATCTTTGGGCACGAAATTAACATTATTTTTGGTGTACCATTCAATGGTTTGTTTTGCATAGTGGGCAGTCACCAAGTCTGGCCAAAACAGCATAAAAGCTTGATGTTTTCTTAACCCGGCGTTGCTCGCTGCATTAAGAATTACACTGTTACTCGCGCGTGAGGGTTTCTCTCATTTCAGAAATCTCAGATTTTTAGTGTAACCTATCTACTTATTGGAATGTCATTGCACACAAACGTCTATCTGACTTTTATTAATAATTTTCAAGTAAACACTGAAATAAAAAGACTTTCTTTAATCCACAAAAAAGTATAATAAAGTATAGCGTAAACATAAAACACTAACTTTGGTTGTATAGGAACTGGTAACTTAAAATGAACAGGCATTTTAGATAACTTAAACCACGAGATTCATAACATAACATAAAAAGAAGAAACTGAAGAAAATACAAGAAATAAAATGCATAATACAAAAGCATAATATATCAGCAGCATAGCTAGCGTACGAAAATATGGTGTGTTCGGTGCAGATTGGCCGGGAGCACTTTTGGCTTCTTTTCTTGGTTGCTTTGTGACTGTGGCATGCTGGGCAGTTTTCAGTACAGCCATTTCAACCATCTTCTTACCGCTACTCATGTTGAAGAATATATATAACACGGATACTCGCGCGATGAAAGAAACTCTCACACTTGCTGCGCGTATCTAAATAAATGCATTGAAATCAGATACTACGTGTACAAGCATCGGACCCTTGTGGTAGACTGTTGTTGAAAGTCAGTTAAAAGCATACCTGAGAGGACAAACGCCCCCACCACTTCTTATGAAAGATACGCCAGCTTTACTAAAAATGTGAGAGACACTTTCATATAGCGAGCAACGCCGGGTTAAAACTGGGAGTAATCTCTTTTTCAAACATTCATTTATGTAAATATCTGCATTAATAGTGCCTTTTGTAAAAAATGGCTGACTGCGAAGTCCACATTGACAAATTGCTTGCATACTAAAATTTTCTGACTAAATTCTTCTATTGAAATTGTTTTTTCTGCGTCACTAATGTACCAGAAGCAACAGTGTAAAATTGTGACCCAGGAAGGGCAGAAAAATCCATCTTCACGTAGCTTTCGTCATCCATAACAATACAATTCGTTTCATTCTTTAGAACATCATTAAACCATTTTCGAGATCGGAAAATTGCTGTGTTGAGTTGAACTTTAGTCCGTTTAGGACATTTTTGCTTTTTGTAAGTTTTCAACTTACCTATTGCTTAATTCTTTGCACTATTGACTGAGAAGTTCCGACTCTTTTAGCAATATCTCGCGTTGACACTTTTTGAAATTTTTTCAATACCTTGACATCCAGTTTTTTACAAGAGGGTCCTTTTGGCCGACCACATCGATGTTTGTCCTTCAAATTTGTACACACTTCTGATTATTCTTTGCCCAGTCCGCACTGAAATACCGAACATTTTGGCTAGACTTAATCTTGATTTTGTTGGATTTTGCTTGTAAAAATAAGCAAGTCCTCTTCTTAATGCTTCATTTTCATTTCCCATATTATGACAATGTATTGGAATAACTAAATATTACATTAACATTAAACAGAAAGCTTTAACTTCAAAATGACACATCACTTAAAACAATTGGCTGACAACTGACAGACCAGCCTACTTTAAAAAAACCACAAAACTTTTCAGTTCAGTCCTTACTTTCTGGTTCAAAAATAAGAAGAAAATAGTTTTGCTATTCATTTAAAAGCTTAAATATTCGAAAATTACTGTTTAAGTAACCGTGTTCAATACGGTATCACTTGTTATACTGCAGGGCTTTCCTGTTCCATTTCGTTGAATGAGATTTTAAAGAAAATCGTACGACACTCATTAATGACCAATAGAAAAATCAGTTCACGAGCCGTAACCAAGACAACAACAAAATTTCTTGGAAATTTTTTGTAGGTAGACATTACTTCTTTTTAGAGTTTGTGTTCTTACGATTTTCTTACCGAATCTGCATTCGAGCATTAATTCATATCCGGAAATTATTTTTCGTGCAGTCCAACAGCGTCCTAATTTTCCCTCGCGTCCCGCTCGGGCAAATTAATACGACGTTGTTGGAACGCACTCAAAAAATTTCCGGAAAGAATTAATGCTCTTATGAGATTACATGTGAAAATATAAATGTTACTGCAGCGTACTTCAATTAAATCAGTCTTACACTTATGTTATATCTTTGGTTAAAGCAAAATGGATGCTATCTGAGAAAGCTATTAAGGCTTTTCTGAGCTTTCTAGTATTACTACAGTCTCATGTACCTTCCCCTTTCAAATAATAGGCGATGTTTGCTAAGCTCCTCGAAGGGATTAGTCATGACACAGTAATAATTTTCTTATCTTGCAAATACTATAAAAGAAATGGACTGGCATTGCAATGTGGGGAAGAGTGTAGCAGCACATTTTGCAAGATTGTCGTGGTTTCAGTCATTGCAGTTATTTATATAGAGCTCTTGCTCGAGTAAGGCTTACCTAAGCAAACAGTTAGTACGTAATGTGACGGTTTCCTTTTGGTTGTTAAAAAATACAAAATCGTGCGTAACAGGGTTAAATTAGAAGAGCTTTTAAGACCATTAGAGAATAAATTATAGATTTGATATCACAGGTCGTATCCCTACCCCCCAACCCAACATCGTCATCAGGGAGCAGTGTATTTATTTTACTACCGATGGTATTCATTTAGGTTTTATGTTTGTCACGGACAATTAATAGATATTTTAATTTGATTCCTATTTTTAAAATGTTTTAATTAAATCTAAAAGCATAAAAAACAAAGGTTATTGGTGCAACATAATTTCAAAAAGAGTTTTAATTCCAACCTGCTGTTCTGCGCATCTATTAAAAATCACATATTATAAGAAACATTTAGTAACATTTTTGAATTAAACAGCCAATTGAAAACGATTATTAAACATATGTTGGTCTTCTCGAAAGCTTTCGTTTGAAACCTTCTACTTCTGACAGACTAATAAAATCTGATGTTCTAATTTTCTTCCAGGCTGTACAAGGATTTGGAGTGGATCGCCATTTGTTGGGTTTAAAATTAGCAGCGAAGCAACTGGGTTGTGAGCCTCCGGCCTTGTTTAATGATCCCAGTTATACACGTAGCACCCACATGCGTATCTCTTCTAGCCAAGTAGCTACCAAGTGTGATGGTTTTATGTGCTATGGACCTCTTACCGATGATGGCTATGGCTGTTGCTACAACCCTCGTGCTAATGACATCAACATTGCTGTATCAGCATTTAAGTGCCACCCCGACACCAATGCAGAAACTTTCCGGCAAGCCTTAGAAAAGAGCCTTTGCGAAATGCAAGAAGTGTTGATGAAATGTCAAACATCTAAATTGTAGAGTTCATATAAAGCGATTTGGTCATTGTTTATATTTTGTATTATGGTATATTGTTAAACACAATGCTTGTATCCAAGACTGTAATAAGTTATAACATGAATAAGGTATTGCGGAAGAAACTATTTTTATATAAATTTAAATGTAACGAACAATTTGTAAGTGGTTTTCTACTAACAATAATAAAAATATAATCATTTTTCTTAATTGCAATTAATATTACACTTAATGACTAGTTCACTACGCACGTTTACTGTCTGATAAAACACGCACAATGCAACCTACTCCTCCAATACTGTATGCTTTCTCATGCCACAAAAGCAAATGACCACTGCTGCCTTCCGAAGGAATTTCAAATCCTCTGTATACATACTTCATGAGCACATCAATCAATTCTGGATTTAGGGACTGTACAACTTCATCGATCTGCGATGCTTTAATGGCCAACAGGACTCGAAGTGTAACATTCAAAGCATGATCCTACATTGAAAAAAAGTCATTTTACCCTCTACCAAAATATTAAAGAGTTAACTTGCCTTTGCCTGTTGGTTTTTGGAACCAAGTGGTGCGTTACTTAACACAGTTTTTAATGCTTCCGCATGTTTACCTGTATATCTGTGTTAAGAAAGAATATTTGTTATTTTATTGCTGGAAACAAGCAAAAACCATTGCATTGATAAAAAAGGATATTGATTAAGTAAGGTTAGAATTTCGTTTTCATTTGGTCCTGTTGGGCCACCTTGATCGCCTTCATCTTCCTTGAAATTGTCTTCGTTGTACTGGTCAACATCAATTTTTCGAAATGCCGAGCTTGACGTATTTTTGGCCATTTTCAAAATTAAAACTTGAAAATCCGCAATTTACACACCCAACACCATTCGTCATCTATTTGACTTCTGTGCAGTGTTGCCAAACACCTGCTCCAATTTAATTTTACTAATTGCAGCAGTGCTTTTCAGGGGAGTGCCAAATTGGTTCTCAGTTACCAGTGGCGTATTTACAAACGGGTCAGGTAAGGGGGTAAAGCACGAAAAAACAGTTGCCTTAACAGCAATAGAAGTATACATTTAATTTTGTGTCATTTATTGTAGGTATCGTAAGAGTTTTATTCTTAATTTTTCAATTTAAGAACTGGCGATAGAAAGAGTTTGCTTTGTTCCATTAGGACATAATAGAATAGTTGTCATTGATCTCACATGTAAGTCAAATGAAGTCACTAACACCCTTTTCCAATAGTAATGTTCCTGAAGTATTTGAATTTGGAGCGACATTGCTTATATTAGGTTGCCTGCACTCCTGTTTTAGTTTTGTGAATTTTCGGATTCTTTGAGCATATGGATTACCTACATAGTTCTCCTGATTTTTAATTTACGATTAGTATTCTTCCTTTTTTTCGAAATTTTTTACTTGCATTACCTTTGTGCACTGAATATTACTAGGGTTACCAACAGTGCGGCGATGCTGACCCGAAGAAAATAATTTTGGGGTGAGAAAAAATGGATAAAATTAATAAAAAAGATCAAGGTTAAAAAGTTTTTTACATTATACTCTCCTTAATATTTAAATAATTATTTGTCCTTTTTATTCCTTAGCTAGTTCAGTGAACAAACAAATCTCTTAAGTAATCAGCTAGTGGCTTATCTGCTAAAATAAGAATCCTGTTTCCCCTTGTAGTGTCGTTTAGACTGAAACTCAACTTTAAAACAACGCACAAATCCGATTTGTTTACATTATCTATTGACTTCAAAACATAAAAAAACACACAGAAAACACAAAAGAAATAAATGAAAATAGAATTGAATTCTCAAACAACTTACGTGCGATATAAAATTAATGTTGAAATAATTGTCTTTTAAAAAAACGCAAATGTCAAAATGTCTTTAACAAAAAACCGCCAGAAAATTGTCCGAAACCGATACTTATTTGAGTCCGGCCCTATTTAAATTTACGTTATAGATTCACACATATTATTCGTTGATGAAACATATCGCTTCGCGTTTACAGAACCTCGAGTTAAACGTAATCGTATCACGGTCACCTCGCCTCTTAAAATGAACGCTTCAAATGAGCTTTTAAATATAACATAATTGATGTACTTACATGTACACTCGGAAAATGCGTTTTCTGATTTTACAAACGCTAGCTTGCTGCACTTTACTCATGTTTGCAGCAAACGTTGGCTCTACCATGGTCTTTCAGGCCATTTCGAAATATCTTATATTGCCCTGGGCGAATTTACGAACTATACTTTCGAGTCGAACAAACCTATGCAGATCGCAAAAGAGGCTGCGTGCCACTGTACTCTTCTTGGTTACATTTGCAAGAGTTAAAAATCCCCACATCCGGCGTACGGCGTGTTTCTAGCTGCACTCGTGAAAACAAAAATTTACTATACACGTCCAGCGCAGGACCGGCTTTGCCAACATTTACTTACTTAAAATATAATATTAAATCTAATAATAGAACATAGGAAATACACCTTGGCTTCTACTTTTAAGTATGAAAATAAACAATATCGGTGAGGGATCCAGCTGGCCTGTTACACGTAGCTTAGTTCTCGGCATTTGTAAATCATAGGAATTAACAAATAACAAATAGTATATTGTTTTATTAAAATTAAAAGTGGTTGTTTGACAAGCAATTGTGCTTCCATTTGCGAGGCGAAGCGTAGCTTATCCGAGCGAACGCAAAAATTACAAGTTACACAGAGCCACTTTTAATGCGAATAATCCATACAATTTTTCTGCAACCTAGAAACACAAAATATTCAAAATGTTAGAATATTGATTGCTTTTGACGTTTTTCATTTAAAAATCATTATGACAACTGGATCCATATGTGACCAGTTAGAAGTTACTTGTATTTCATAGGAAGTAAAAGTACTTTTAATCCTAGGAAATATGGTGACTTGATGTTTGTTTGTTTGTCAATTTGACGTATTTTTCCTTTCCAGGGTACTCACAGATCGTTGTACCCTGTCACTCTAAAGCAGTTTAGCGTGAGAGGGGACAAATATTAGGGTGCTACAGATCAGTGGCCGCTCTCACTCTAAAGGACTTTAGAGTGAAACAACGATCTGTCCGTACCCTGGAAAGAAAAAACACGTCAAAGTGGCATCAAGGCACCCTACTGGAAACTAAAAGTGTTGCATAACAACATACACTTTTGCCGGGGTCGGTAGCTCAGTGGTAAGCATCCTGACTACTGATCTAAAGGTCGCGAGTTCGATTCTGGAACCCGGTGAGGCTTTCAAAACTAAAAAAATGCAGATGAAAGCTTCTACAGAATGCCATCATTCGGAAGTGATGTAAAGCCGTGGGTCCCATGTTACTACGATGTGTAGCATGTAAAAGATCCCTTGCTAGGGTTCGAACTCCTTAGCCTCGGCAAAATTCTAAGTAGGACTATGACCATATGACCAAAGCAGTCGGTGTGTAAGGTACCTGGTACTCTGCATGCCTAGACCTTGTCCATTAACAAACAAACAAACATACACTTTTCGTGTCAGTAAGAGAAACGTCAACTTGCAAAAAGTACCAGTGATTAGTGAAAAAATCTGAGAACATTCAGTGCACGTGGTATATCCCGAAAGAATATTACCCTACGTACTATTTCCTTAAGACATTTGTGAATTGATGATTTTGTAACTTTCAAGTGACACAAATTATAAATAGTAATACCTCAAGAGATCGATAAATTACTGATATTGTTTTTATTGTCAGTGTCTGCTGTTGTAACAATTTCCGGCTAAGGAAGCAGGAGGGAACTGAACTGGACACGAGTAGGTACTGCAGTGGGTCGAGTCGCCTATGTTCATGTTGTGAAGGCGACAATCAAACAAAATTTATAAACAAGTTTAACATATTGGTTCTTGAAGCAAGACGTGTTTGCTTGACCTTTATAATAAGAATATATTGTAAAATATAACCACCAAAGGGTGAATATCTTACAAGTGGTGACCGAGACGTGTGATATCCTTTACTTGCTACCTCCATCCCGCGGAGCAGCCTGATCCTGTCCTGTCCACTCCAGCCAACACTCTGGAGTTCCCGTGAACTTCCACGACCTGAATCCAGCCTGCCCGCTGAGATGCCGTCCACTGCAGAAGCCCTGGTCCTGTCCTGTTCACTCCACCATCAGCAACCACTCTCAAGCCACTCTAACTAAAGCTAAGTGCCCTCATTTATACCATTGCTAGCTGTTACTCGCGACTTCGTACGCGCGAGGTTCGTTATTTGTGTATTAAATAATGACTAATTATTTTCTGTCATCCCATTCCATCCTATCCCCGTTCCCGCCCCAACCCCGTCCCTGTCCCTTTCTCCGTCCCCGTCTCCGTACCGTCGCATCCCGTCCCGTCCCGTCCCGTCCCGTCTCGTCCCGTCCCGTCTCGTCCCGTCACGTCCCGTTCCGTCCCCTCCCCTTCCATCCCACCCCTTCCCTTCCCTTTCCGTCCCGTCCCATTCCGTCTCGTCCCGCCCCGTCCCGTCCCGTCCCGTCCCTTCCCGTCCCCTCCCCTTCCATCCCATCCCTTCCCTTTCTTTTCCGTCCCGCCCCGTCTCGTCTCGTCCCGTCCCTTTCCGTCCCGTCCCGTACCGTCTAGTCCAGTCCCGTCCCATCCTTTCCCTTCCCTTCCCGTCCAGTCCAGTCCCTTCCCCTTCCACCTTCTTGGACTTAAAAATAAATGCCATTTTCGCAATCAATGTCCCAAAAAACCTAAATAACAACCATATAGTATTTTAGTCTTATTTACCCCATTTCACCCCCTAAGAGGTTGATTTTTGGAAAATCACAAAATACGTGTTTGCTTATTTGTTTTTAGGAGCACTCCTACGCAGTTTCAAGTCGATATGTCTACTTAATATTATTTCTCCATACAAAATTGGAACCCCCATTTTACTCTTTTAGGGGGTTGCATTTCAAAATATCCTTCCTTATTCCTTGTATACATCATAAAGGAAACTTCTGTGCAAAATTTCAGCTTTCTAGGTTCAAGGGTTTGGGCTGGGCGTTAATGAAACCACTTCCGCCAGCCGCCGCCGCTGCTCTCAGCCTGCCGCCTCATCGCCCGCTCGCCATGGACACCCCCAGGTCTGATATGTAAGCCAGCCCGGAACCAGTGGAGGTCTCGTCTTGCGCCCGCCGCCTGACAACGAACCTTGTGTTCCAGGAAGCGCCGCATCGAGGAATTATTCGGCCCATCGCCCAAGACGCCCCCGGCCTCCCCCTTGGCCCAGATCGACCGCGTCCGGATCCAGGAGCTACACCGGCCCCATCCGTACTGGGAGGGACGCCTGCCATCAGGGAGTCCCCGAACACCAACAAGGGCGCCTACCCCGGATTTCGTCAGCTTCACGGACGAGAGCGATTCGGAGCTCGGCACCCCCCAGAGGAGCCCTTTGGTACAACATCTTCTAGACGCACCTTTTGCCCGGCTGCGCCGCCCGCCGAACCCCCAGGCTCCCCGTCCACTGATCCTCAACTGGGACCTCGAGGTGCGACTGACGGACGCCGAGGAGGCCGAGATTGAAGCCCTGTGGCAGGCCACCTGCCCAGATAGCAGCCCACGCTGGCGACGGACCACCCGTCCCCGGACTCCCCTAGCGGAAGCCTGACCCCGCGCCCCGACCACGCCCCGCTCCAGCCGACGCCCCAGGAGAACCTCGCAGCCCCGCTGGCAACGGACCTCTCTTCCCCGGACTCCCCTAGCGGAAGCCCGAACCGTACCCCGCACCACTCCCCGGAAGGGACGGACCACGTCCAGGCCACGTTCCCCGCCTCCAACAACCGGGAAAGGCCGCCCCATCACCTCCCGCGCCCCTAGCGCCCAAGACTAGACGGTTTTTTTGTATATATGTTTTTTTGTTTTTCGTGTTTTCGTATTTGTTTTCCTTTTGTATATATAATATTAAGTTTTCATGTGTATCTGATTGCCAATAGGAATAAAAGTATTAAAACAAACAGTTTACTCCAATCGATTTAGCTGCATCGACAAGGGTAACACCTACACCCCTCCTTCCGCTGACGCCATTGTAGGATCTACCGACTGAGCAATGAACCGAGCTTTGTTAAAGTATCGATTCCTCATTTATATTTGGGAATATCTAAATTTCAAATTAATATTTTTTTTCTACTCCTGTAACTAAAATGCCATTTAACATACTAACATACACGTCGCTAAGTGACCTTTTAATCATGCCTTCATAACCTATGACTAAAGAGCATCTTAGTCATGAGCTGAAGTTGGCAACGATGTTTTAGTCATGGGGTGAAGTTAGGTTCAAATATTATTTGCTTTATTAGCCACAGCCAAAACTAAAATCAAGTTAGTTTTCAACCGTCACTTGGACGTTTGTCAAGCATAATTTAACCTAATATAATAAATGTCAAAATTTTAATGAAATAATATGATGTTATATTCTCAAAATTTGTGGTCGTAGAAAAAGTATAGTATGCAACTCGTTTTATAAACTTATTAGTCACTCATTTTATTAAACACTCGCTCCGCTGCGCTTCGCTCGAGATTAATAAAACTCGTGACTAAAATGACGTTTATAAAACTTGATACATAATATACTATTATCTTACAGTAGCAGCTATTACCATACATTATACAACTGTTTTCAGTGACTAAAATGAAGTTTTATTCACATGTGAGTTTTCATTATTTATACTACTGCATTGTTGGTAGCACTGTCAAGCTATGTCAAATTCGTAATTTTCAGGTTAAGTTTTGCGTCATTTTGTGTCAAATAACAAACAAAATCTAACCTACGAACCTCGAATTTGACATAGACTGACAATACACTTCAGTACTGCCAATACACTTCAGTACTGTCAAACGTATGTCACAAATCATAGGCGACTAATTATAAATTTATTTCGCGACATATTCTGACTGCGCAAACTATTTAGGCACTATTTGCTACTGTAAGATAAAACGTCGTATATCACACATGAGCGAAATGCCATTATAAGCTCGTGAGAAATTGTATCGCTCGTGCTGGGGCACTCGCGATTCAAAATTCTCACTCGCAAATAATGATGCATTTCTCTCACTTATAATATAATCTACTATTATGCACAATTAATAATAATTTTAGTACTAAACGACGCGGAAAATTATTCTCTTTAATTTAGTATCACTATCATTTTTTTCCATAAAAATGGTGAGCAGGAATATGCATAACCGTGATAAGCCATGTAAATTGCCTATGCTCAGAGGTATCTCGCACTAATAGTTTCTGGTGGGACATATATGTCCCAGTAAGGGACACATGTAGGAATTTGGATTAGTAACTCTAATTCTATAAAATTTGAAAACTAACACTGTTGGGACGCGGATGTCCCAAACAAAATTACTGCTGGAACTTATGTGTCCCATAGCGTAAATTAGTCGCTCAAACCACAATGATTATGCTGTATTGATAATAAAAACACGTAGGTAGATAAGAAAATATTAATTACCTAATACTTACGTTTCATTAAAATATTCGTTCCGGTTTCTTCAAATTTTCAATATTTTTAAATAAACATAGAAAAACACGTAGTGTATGCTGCGCTACACTTAAAGCATGTGTGAACAGGTCATTGTCTATAACCCGAAAAATAAGTAATGCACTCGAATAGACACGAATATACTATAAAGCCGGTTGGGACAGCCGCTTGTTGTATTACCACCTCAATGCAGCCAACCAGAGAGTTTCAAAAATTCACTAGGACATATATGTCCCGTTAGGGGTAAAAGGGCTAAAGCATTACAACCACTGTACGTCATACGTACACGCCCCATGGATTACGTTGAACTCGGACGACCAATCAGCGTTACTCCACTCCGCGCGCCTGGCACAGAGGACTATAAATAGCTCCACACCGACATTCAGGTCCCTTAGCATTCGGGAGGTCATGGGTTCGATTCCCGCGGCCGTCTGCCTTGATTCAGGTTTTTAGGTGGTTTTCCTGATTCAACAGAGTACCTTCTCTGAGGTGAATGCCGGGGCAGTATTTCTCCACCTCTCTTGACCTTTCTTCCAGTCTTCACCCCTCCTTTCTCTCACCCATCCCGAGTTTCCCGTTCTTGGCTGAAGAGGGACGGAAGGTCCCTATAACATCCCGCCCCCAGTTGGGGGAATTGAAATAATCTTTACCTTTGTCCTTTTTTCAGTTCTTAGTGCGACTTTCACTCTGATGATGCAAGCTGCAAGGTCTTGCGAAACGTTAGTGAATATGGATGCACAAACAGCAAAAAGGCCAAATCTGCCTAAGTATCCTCGTTCTCAAGACACTCAAACACCACGAGCCACCAATGAGCATGGCCATCGCGCGGGTTTTTGCTCGAGTTCACAAGGTGCAAGGCCCATTAAGCCAGAGAATGCTGGGCGTTCATCTACAAATACGGTCTAAGCAGTAATTCTATGTTAAGAAGAATAATTCGAGTAACAACGAAAGCCTCAAACAGTATAAACATTATACAGTTTGTTTTATATATTGTGTTTTCCTGACTATACATTTGAGTTTGAGTGAACCTTTTCTTCGATTGAGTTACCTGAGATATAAATCAAGAGCGCCTTTCGCAGGGACAATTGAAACGTTACAAGAAAGCCCTTTGCAGGAACTTTTGAAATGTTGCAGAACTACTTAGTATCAATTATAGGCTCGAAAGGAAGGCCTAATATGAAACGGTAGCATCACTATGGACAACAAAAACCGAGTAGGTACACTATAATTGAAAGTATTTTCTTGCATAGGGCAGAAATGAGGCCACTTACAAAAACTGTCAAGGATAAAATCAGAACTGTAGAGCTTAATGCCTTCAATTCACAAGAAAGGATAAAGTAAGAACGGAAGAATTTTGCTCGATCACAAAAATCGCAGAAAACAGAACATTCCAGTGGTACGATCATGTAAGACGGATGCCAGACTATACATGGTTGAAACAGATAATGATGTGGTCTCCAGTAGGTAAAAGGAGAAGAGGTAGACCAAGTCTTAGCTGGTAACATTACATTAAATTAGCTATGGAAGACGGCTGAAGTAGGGAAGATAGAAGAGTATTGAAAAAGAAAACAGTAAACCTAATAGGATAATAACCATAGAAAAGACCAAAACTTTCAATCAATATTTCTAAATTAGTAAAGATTTTGTTTGCAAATGTTTATGGTGGACCTTGAAATTGCCGATTTTAAAATCAAGTCAAAGAAGCCTGGTGTAGTATTATTGAATTTATGTTTACCTTTGCAGACTTTTTGAATTTAATCTTAACTTTTTTCTCTTCAAGTAGAAATATTGACAAGCTAGATTTCTGAATTGTTTTTCTACATAGCAATATAGGATAGTCACCACGAGTTGCATCATCGTAAATTAGCAATAAACAGTTAACTCTTAAGCAAGATACCGTGTGAAATACATGGGGAAATTATTATACACATTTTTCAAGTTCACTCTGATATGAATTTATTTTGATAGAGTAGGTACTATGTGAAACTAGATTTACAAAATGATTGTGTACAAAAGTAATGACTTTATAATGCAAAACCACTTTAAACTTAATGGTAACGATTGTTGCTGTTTTTTATTTAGATCTTCAGCTTCTTACAGCTTTCCATCCTTTAAAATCGGTTATTTTTTGGAAATTTGCACTTTACACATCAAATACAAAATTAAGCCAATAAAGTCGATACGATTTCAAAGGCCTTCACGGCCATCGTCATTATGATGGAGGTAGAACTTAACTTTTGCCCACTTACAAGGGGTGAAGGGGAAAGTGGGTGAATTATTGAGTTTTTACATTTCCATAATAATACACCCAATTCCGGAAGTTGTTCGTTACACAATAAAATTGATACTACTCTAACATAACCTACTACAGTTATTACAATAATTGATAAAGCACTTTTATATCTATTTTAGTTAAAATAATAACGCCGCATCGAAAACAACATTTATTTAAAAGCATAAAAAAATTTAATTAATAATCCTAAGGACTCGCTTCATCAGGTACCACAGATTCATTTTTAAAATTACTTAGATCTAAGGGATCTTCACAATCAACTTCTTTGTTGCTGCTGCTTGTAGAATTTTGGTTTGGTGTAGAGCACGAAACATATTCTATATCCTTTACCACTGGCTTTGGGATTTTATCCACAATTTTCAAGTTATCAATTGCCAAAGATGCTGCTTGAAGTATCACAGGTTTTGGTTTTAAAGCAAACATGTAGACATTATACAATTCCTTTGGAAAGCTGTTTTGTTTCAGTTGACGATAACAATCCAAACCAGATTTGTTGAAGAGGCGTTTCAAAGTATCTAACGGTCTGGTCATTGAAGAATCGTTCTCGTCAATTTCAATCAATCCTGAAGATGTTATGTTTTCCTTAACGACTATCATTCCATTTGGTTTTAAACCCTTCCTAGAATAAATGATGGATAAAAGTTGATACATACTGTGCGTCAAAAATCTTACTGGCAATTTTCAAAAAACTGCACAAAATGAGTATCAGTGAGGTGACCTAGTACCCACTGTACCCAAATTATATCATACTTGCTATCCTCTGGTTTAAAATCCTGCAAACCAACATCAAAGAGGTTTCCAATTTTTGGCTCTAATTTGGGTCCTAAATATTCTTTCGCTTTCTCTAAGAAAATTGGACTTTGTTCAACCAGATCTACATGTTGGAAAAAATTTACTAACAGGTGTTTACTGATCCGACCTATTCCAGCACCACAGTCTGCAGCATATGTTCGACCAGGCGGATTTTTGCTCTTAAATAATTGTTGGAGAAATATCTTAGAACCTTGAATATCAACTTGCGATATATAGCCAAACCCGCCCAACATTCCATCAATGGTTGCTGGAATTTTCGACCAGTATTCCTCTGCATCAGAGTAGAATTTTTCGGCTGGTTTGTGCATTTTAAGGTAGCAGTTTTTAGGTTAGTTTACTTAATAATCATTTCAGGGTAGATAAAAATAAGTAGACTAGGAATAATAATCTAAAAATTAGCAGATAGTATAAAAATATTATAAACTCGTTGATTTCACTCCTTTTACCTACTATTTGCGGCTTCGGTGTTATTTAAAAAATAAGCATTCTGCCATCTGAAGGTTTTGACAGTTTATGAAAAATCAAAATCGTTGACAGTTCATGCAGTGTTGCCAACGCTATGCTGTAGGTTTCTTCAGGCAAAGTGATGTATTTATTTGGAAAAGCAAGAAAAGTTTTAAATTATTGCTCGAATTAAAAAATCTGGTGTGATACACACACACACAACTTCCTTTTACAGTGATCTTATAATTGGCCAAAAGTTTGATTTAAAATTTTTAAGCATTTGTCAAAAATTTTAAAAAATTATAAATTCTACAAAAACGGTGCAAAATAGAGCGTTAGGTAAAGAGACAAATTTTCTCTAGAATTTTAAGCTGAATTCGAAAATGTAATAATATACCGGGTGTCCTATTTAAAATAGGAGTTAATAAAAAAATAGAAAAGAAAACAAAAGAAACCCATTTTAGAAGTATTCAACTGGAAAATCACCTATCTCACATCAATACACATTAAAACTGTAATAAAAATTAGAAGTTTGAAAAAAATCGTTAGAGCCGTTTTTGAAAAAATCGAAAAAAACTGAAAAATCACAAGAGTAAACACCTACTTCCGGTTATGCGATTTTCTTCTAAAGCTTGCTGTCTCATCTACATAGTACAAAAAACTTATATATGAAGTTTCAACGCCATACCTCTTTTCGTTTTTGAGATATTTTGTTCACAGACACACACACAGACAGACAGACAGACAGACAGACCAATGAAAAAAAATATGTTTTTTGGGTTCAGGGGACTCTAAAACGTGAAGATCTGTTGAAAACTCAATTTCGAATTTTTGGGGTGAATCCAATACTTCCTTTATTGTAAAAGGAAGTAAAAATGACCTATATAAAAGTTGTTCAATAGCTGAAAGTGCGTTTGAATTTACTTTAAATTTTCGGTCGATATATATTTCATTACTCTCTCTGGGTTTTCAATCATGTTGATTGGTTTGTCACATTTTCAATAGATTTTTCTTTATTTTTCTTCATGGTTGAGAATATCGTCCAAAATTCTTGGCCGTGAGATGCTATGCTTTAGAGCAGGGCTCTTTGTTGTTGTCCAATTTCAGATAATGCGAGGACCATAAAGTTATTTGCTAAATGATCGGAGGGCCGCACTCTAAAAAAAACAAATATTTCAGAAAAGTGCTTCTAATTTAAGAAACATCAATTCAAATACAAGACATATTTCACATTACATTAAAACTAAAGGAGTGTTTAGTGGGATGACTGGAACGATCTGCAGCATTCACAAGCTCAGAAATATTCACATCAATATCTGCTGTTGCAAAAGATGAAGCATAGACGAGTTTGTGAGACTGTTTCTGTAGGGTGTAGCGGTTCTTGATAAACTTCAAAGTGGAAAAAACACTTTCACACAAGTATGTGCTCCCAAACATCGATGCCATTTTCAATCCAAAATTCCGCAAGTCGCTGTCCGCTGTCCGCTGTCCCTTTTCTGACCTGGTTTGTAGGAATACATCAGCTTGCAGATCACACCGCTCAAGTTGTAGGTTGCATGAATTTGATTGTCCTTCGATGTCTACCCCAAGCGGATTGTTAAATAGTAGGTATGATGTCGCTCTTTATTTTTCCAAAGTCCTCAAATCTTGTGTCAAACTCAGCAGTGATGTTTTGAATGTGAGTATTAAACACGAAACAAATCAGTTTCACACCTTCAAACTTCTCAGCCAACCGTCTGCAGTATGAAAAATTTGTAAGGTCATTTTTTTTGCAAAGCAACTGTGAAAAACGTAAGCTTATTGCGAAATCCATGTATGTATCCCTCATCCCATCAGATCTGATACTAGCTGGCTCTTTTCTTGAAGTTTGCGGTTGAGTTCATTCAGGTAACCAGTAATGTCTGTTACGTAATAGAGCTAGTTGTCGAAGAAAGTCAGTACTCCCGAATTTATCTTCCAGTTGCGTAGTGTCTGACGAAACAAACTGATTAAGAAATACAGAAATTTCTTTCCGTAATCCAAAAAAACACTCGAGACATTTACCAGTACTCAACGATCTCACTTGGTTGTAAACGAGTAAGTAACAGTACTTACTCTGATTCCATCTTCTCCAAAAACTGGCGTAGCTGGCCATGTAACAAAGCTCTGTTTCCACCCCGTATCATGTTAGAGTATTTTCATAACACCTAGGTACTTATTATTTGTCAATAACAGAACTGTAAACCTGACTGAAAAGTTCTCCATAACAGCCATGGCTATTATACATTCAACATAAACGCTGGCAATACTGAAATGTATTGTTGGTGACACTGTCAGTCTATGTCAAATTCGAGGATATCAGGTTAGGTTTTGCATCAGTCTGTGTCAAAATTGACGTAAAACTTAACCTGCTAACATCAAATTTGACATAGACTTACAGTGTCACCAACAATACATTTCATTATTGCCAAACGTAGTTTTTTTTCCATATGTGACTGTGATAGGACGAGTTTTCTAACACCCATTACTAATACTATTTAACTTTTTCATTTAAATTGTGCTATAAATTTCAATTTTTGTAGGTGTTATGAAAAATATTCAACGACATACGGCCGTTATAGCATCTAACTAACTCGGATAAATTCATTAGCCTCGGCCGCAAATGTATCCTCGTTTGTTAGATGCTTACTAACGGCCTTATGTCGTTAATAACTATTTCATAACACCTACTTGTTATTTGTCAATAACAGAACTGTAAACCTAACTGAAAAGTTCCCCATAACAGCCATGGCTGTTATACATTTAACAGCCTAGGCCTAGGTCGTTAAGAAATAATAGAACAGTAACATGTTATCAATATTTATTCAAGATGAAAACTGGAAATACTGAAATGTATTGTTGGTGACACTGTAAGTCTACTCGTATGTCAAATTCGAGGTTAGTAGGTTAGGTTTTGCGTCAGTTTTGACACAGACTGACGCAAAACCTAAACTGCTAACCTCGAATTTGACATAGACTTACAGTGTCATCAACAAAACATTTCAGTATTGCCAAACGTAATTTTTTTCCATAGGTGATTCTAATAAGACGAGTTTTCTAACACCCGTTACTAATACTATTTAACTTTTTCATTTAAATTGCGCTAACATTTCAATTTTTGTAGGTGTTATCAAAAATATTCAACGACATACGACCGTTATCGCATCTAACTAACGGCCTTATGGCGTTAATACCTATAATGGTACGAGGGTTGAGCTGAAAATTGTTAGTTATTAAAAGACCGATGCATTTTTTAACAAAAAATCTTTATTGTTTTAAAATATTCTCCATTCAGACTAATTAATACACTTGTACATTCTTTGAAACCACTTTTTAAAACATTCAGAAAATTCATTTTCTGAAAGGTCCTCAAAAATTCTTTGAAATTCTGTAACTGCTGCATCTGCGCTGGAAAATCTTTTACCTCGCATAATTTTTTTAACAGTTGGAAACAAAAAAAAGTCGCACGGCGCCAGATCTGGGCTAGAGAACTTTATTAACCAGGCAAGCTTATCCCACTAGATTTTGTGTCACAGGGATTTTAGCGCCAAGCCGTTGGTTGCGCTGACCGGTAACCGTGCATTCTGTCGTCTGTCAACCAAGCAAGACTAGAAACCGTTGGAGTACGTACTGCTCGATCCAGACGAACAATGCATGCTGATTTAAACCTTGTTGCATTCCATTACGATGCTAATTATAATTACAGTCTTCATCTAAGTGCGGTTATTTAAATCTATATACAGTGTGTAGGTGTTGTTCTGTGCTGTCAACTGTATCTGTCAGTTCTATCGAGTTCTGTCACTTGTCACTGTTGTTTGAATTAAGCTACTATTAAAGTTTTCTAGTTTGAACCACGTGCGTGTTAGTTAACAGTGTTTTCGTTTCGATTTTTTCTGCTTTCTTTTTATTTGTTTAAAAACCAATCTTTTTTAAGACGGATAAAATTAAATGACATGATCGTTGTTTTTCCGACTTACCGTATGCTATTTGGAAAGTAACTAGAATTTTAATTTGCCGCCACTTTTAGTAATTCAAAATGGCGGACGAGCTTGCTCGTATAAATATAGTACCTTAATCTGGGCTATACGGAGGATGAGTTACCAATTGAACTCCGAAATCTTTCAAAAAATACAATGTTCTGACAGCAGAGTGGGAGGATGCGTTGTCATGATTGACTAAGATGTTACGCAAACCGGTCCTTTGGCGACATGTCTGTAATTTTCGAAACATATGTGGTAGCCACTTCGCAGTACCATTCAGAATTAACACTTTTGCTATCTTCAAGTGGAATAACAGCAACAGGACCACTTCGGCGGAAAAAACAGCAATAATTTTCTTATTGACGCTTCTGCCACGAATTACTTTTGTGGGCAAGTCCTCATCTTTGAATACCCAAACACTAGACTGCTGTTTAGTTTCAGGGTCGTAACTGTATACCCAAGATTCGTCACCTGTTACAATCTATGCCACTTGCTTGGAAGCTCCTCCGTAAAATTTTTGCAACATAAATTTACACCAGTCTAATTGGTAATTTTTGAAAAATTTTCAGAAATGCTTTAAAATTAAAAATAAAATTTTTGGCTAATTATAGGAAGTTGTGTGAGTGTATCACACCAGATTTTGTACCTAAAATTTGGCGCCCCTAAAAATTTTGAGCTAGAAGCGATCGCTTCTTCTGCCTCATTCTAAATACGGCCCTGACTCTTGTTGTGTATTGTTGGTAGCTCTGTCAGTCTATGTCAAATTCGAGGTTAGAATGTGATGTTTTACGTCAGCGTATGTCAACTATCAAGCAAAACTTAACCTGCTAACCTCGAATTTGACATAGACAGTGCCAACAATAATACACTTCAGTACTTCCAAACATACAAACATAAGTAACACGAATCACGGGCGAATCATTTATTTGACCTCTCGGTATTTTAGATCACTCCCAATTAATTTGTCACTTTGACTTTTCACAGCTGCCAATGCAAAATGTGTTTTCTCGGTACCTATTTATTGAGTTGTTGGATAAAATTTTGTATGGCACACGTGTGTTGTTACAAATAAGTCAGGCGATAAAAGCTGAGTGCTCGAGGCCGTATTTTGTACTCTATATGCAAACCCTGTAACGATTTGTCGATTTATTTCATAAAATTTTACAAATTAAAATAACCCAGTGATCAAATTATATTAAAAAGAAATTATGTGTGCACAACGGTATAAAATATACGCAATAGTGGAACGAGGAAGGTTTAAAAATGTGGAGTTTATGTTTTCAACCTTAGAACTTCATTGAACAACAGGTTAAATGCTTTATTTCCAGTTTGATCAAATTCGCCCCTTTAAACATCTACTGGCATTTTAAATCGAAGTCTGTATTTTCAGTTACTTCTATGACCTGGGGTACTTTTTAAATTTTATGCCAAGACTAGGTCACGCATGCGCAGTTTCAAATTGGTGCATTGGGGGGAACTGTCAGATACAAGGTCGCCAAACATTGATTTTAGGTTAATAGCAACGAAGTTCGTATGTTGCGGTTGTGCTTGTGTGGGAGTTGTGATCGAAGAAGTGATATGTGAATATGTCAACACAAGTGCGGTGCAAATTGAACTCGGATGGAAGCGTATGCCTCAAAGACATCGTGGAATCGTTTCATTCTTCGGTCCGCGAAGAACATGCCTGGGCGCTGTGCTACCAGTGTTGTAGATTCTACGAGAGTTTGTTAGGGACCAATAACCAGGAGAACTTCCTCGCCCTGTCGAAGCTCAATCATGTTTTCCTCCAGACCGACGGGAACGTCCACCCTAATACCCTTTTCGGCGGCGGCAGCGCCGCTGCGGGCACTTGCAGGAGGAGCCTCACCGATGAGCACGATTTCATTAAGGGATTAGGGCTGGTCATGTACCAAGCTCTGGATCACGGTAGCAACAATGGGGAAGAAAGGGCCATTAGTCATGACTTGGAGCAGCTTATTAGTGATATGATATCTGAGGAACGAAACGGGGGGCCCCATCACGAAACCGACGATGAAGGCATCGAAAAGGATTCTGAGGAAGACGAAGAAGTGGCCGAAAGCGTGAGGATGAATGTTCGCCAGGTGATGCAGCGGTGTGAAAAACATCTCACCGTTCTCAGCAAGCAGCAAGTGGAGGCCCATTACAAGGCTGTGGTGCGTGCCCTCGTAACCGAAGCTTTGGAATTGTCAACGTTTCTGGAAAGAGTTGCTCAGGGCACAGGCGGGTTACGATCTGATGGTACATCAACGTCAGGTTTGGATCAGCTGAAGTTCGCAGACTGGGCACGATTTTGGGTCCAAGTTATTGCTGAGCTGCGTATGGGTGTTAAATTGCGCAAGGTTCATTACAGTCGGGCCCCTATCGAATATGAATTAACTCCCTATGAAATCCTCATGAAAGATATTCGGGCTTGTCGGTATAACTTGAGGAAAATTATGGTTGATGGAGACACTCCTTACAGGGTTACCAAAGATGCTCATGCGATTATACTCGAATTTATTAGATCACGGCCGCCCTTGAAGAAGGCTTCAGATCGTAAGCTCGCACCACAGACGAGGAATTTTACGCCAAGGGAGCAGCTTATGAATTCCATTAGAAAGGGCCGTCCGTTACGGCCCACTAGAAATATACCACATGTTCAGCTAGATTTTCCAGAAGTAGATGGAGTAAAGCAGTCTGGTCGTAAATTAATCAAAATTGACTTTTCACAACTTCAGGATGAGGAGGATGATGAAGACGAACCAATACACACGGATAACAGCTCCGAGTCCGAAGGGCCTGGTCTGTGGCCCCAGGAAGAATATCGTCAGTTGTGTGATTCGACTCTAGAAGCATACGACTTAGCAACACAAGATTTGGAGCTTGGTAGCCGACGGCACACTTTGGGAGTAATCGAACACCCATGGTGCAGCCAGTCTGTTCCGCAATCGAGGCCGGGCTCTCGGCAGTCTTGCAACAGCTCTGAAGCAGACTCACTTCCACCAGAAATGACGCGGTCCCTGCAAGACCATCTTATAGGAAGCGGGGGAAAATGTTGGCCCGAGGGCATGTCTTTGGAAGACCGTTTATCACTAACCCTCGAAGAAATTGTTCATATTCGCTCCGTGCTCACCAAGGCTGAGCTGGAGACCTTGCCCGTGGAAGGACGGGTGCGAGCAGACGTGGAAAGTAGAAAAGTTTGCTTTCTGTGTCTGAAGACACGTTTCGGAATTTTTGGACCGTGGGGCCAGCGGTGCATTATCTGTAAAAGAACCGTATGCTCTAGATGTTATGCTAAGATGAATATACCCATGGAACATTTTACTGGAGTTCCAGTAGCGCTTTTAAGCCCTAGTATACTCGCTACTCCTGAAGACGGTAGTGAAAATAACAGTAGCAGAGTAACGCCAGAACCCGAAAGCGAAGGTGGCCCATTGAGCAGTAGTCAGGTTAGTCCTAGTCGAATGGATCGGAGCCCCAACTGTGCGCAAGAAGACAACAGTGCTATACGACGGTTTAAGACGAGAGCTAATGCTGTTGGTAAGGCCGCTGGGGTTGTAGACAAGTTGAAGGGCTCGCAGTTGGTTGTTTGTCATGACTGCAAAATGATGCTGCAACAAATAATTAAATCGGCTCGCACGAATCGAACGGCCATAAGAAATAAAACCCTACAAAATTTATCCCTCAATTTGTCTCCCGTATTTTAAAGAGAAGCACGTATTTATTTATTAGATAAATGTATTTTTATTATGTAAATTTTAAGTTGATATTTAATGAGTAATTGTATTTCATTCTCATGCTCTATACATTCTTGTTGTTCCTAATTGTAGTGATATCATAATCTGTGTATATTTTGTAAATATGTTGAGTCATTAATTTTATTTTCGTAACAGAAGGATCTATTTATTGTAATTTAACTAGAAGCACAAATATTGTTGCAGAGAGTAGTTTCATAGAAATAAATATCTGTTATACTATCAGATCTGTTTATGCATTCACCTCTCCTTCAATAATTATTGTAATGAACACAGTAGAAAATGATTTGATATAATAGTTTCGATTTTTCAAACCTTAATAACGTATATTCATGTAAACAAATTTATGTAAGGAAAGGTGAACCCTAATAAAGTAAATGACAATCGTTGCTCATTCTTTTATGGTTATTAATTACTTAATCCAACCTTATTATGCCGATTTCAGTTGCATTATATAGATCATAACCGACACTTGCTTTACATGTACCATAACTCAGTCCCTTGTCTTTTTGACTGTGAATTTTCAATATAAAATTAATAGTCCAGTCGTTGAAGGTTTTCCGCTCCGAATTCTTTGAACCTTGACCGATTGACGTGAAATTTGGTGAGTGGTTAGGGGATGGCTCAAGGAGCAAAAGTGACATAGCGCCGATGTGCGCTTTTACCCTGAGAGTGGATGCCACCCCTTTTCGGGGGTGAAAATGTGTTCACTCAAAATAACCCCGGAAATGGATATAGGGACAAATTCTAAGTAAAAAATGTTCTATATAGTTTTTTCGATAGATCGATATTTTTCGAGCTATTCGCGATTGAAAACTTAGATTTTTCGTGACGAAAATGCATGTTTTTGGACGGTTTTTCGCGAATAAGTCGAAAACTTCGCGTTCTATCAAATAAGTTGCAATAACAAAAAATGAAGCTTAGAAAACAACAAAGAGATTGGTTTTTTTATGAATGTTCTAGGTCCAAAATAAAAGAAGTTATGGCTCGTTGAAGATTTTTTTTTGCAACAACTTGTTTCGAAGTAATCACCGTTAATTAACGAAAAACCGATGCATTTTTCGGGAAAAACTTATAGAACATTTTTTGTAGTGATTGAAAAGACCTTTAAAATGAGCACCGTTAAAAGTCGATTGCATCGTAACTAAGCGAGTTACGATGCAAAAACGGTAGGCCATTCGAATTAAAAAAAAAAAAATGAGCGCTGAAACCCCAGCCATTACACCAGAATTGATATTGACCATTATCCCTTTACAAATTACTTTATTTTAGTATTACTTATGTAATCCAAAAGTTTGAGCGGGTTAGAATGCGTATTTTTCGAAAAAAATATGAAAATGGAAAACGTATTTTTCAAATTTCTTAAAATATACCTTATTTTGAAAATAACTAAAACTAAAGAAAAAAACGTAAAAGATAATATAGTACAAAAATATGGATTTTTTCTTAACGAACATTTTAGTTTTTGTTTTATTTCTGTAGGAAAAAAAATAACGGAGATATAAATGTTAGAAGTTTGCATTATAGTGCGCGGATTACCCCTCCCGAGCCCTTCAACCCTTTACTTTTTGAATATGCAAAGTCTGAGCATGTTGAAAAACTTTTGGATTACATGAGTAATACTAAAATAAAGTAATTTGTAAAGGCATAATGGTCAATATCAATTCTGGTGGAATGGCTGGGGTTTTAGCGCTTATTTTTTTTCAAAAATTCGAGTGGCCCACCGTTTTTGCATCGTAACTCGCTTAGTTATAATGCAATCGACTTTTAACAGTGCTTATTTTAAAGGTCTTTTCAATCACTACAAAAAATGTTCTATAAGTTTTTCCCGAAAAATGCATCAGTTTTTCGTTAATCAACGTTAATTACTTCGAACCAAGTTGTTGCAAAATAAAAATCTTCTTCAACGAGCCATAACTTCTGTTATTTTGGACCTAGAGCATTCATAAAAAAACCAATCTCTTTCCTGTTTTCTAAGCTTCAATTTTGGTTATTGCAACTTATTTGATAGAACGCGAAATTTTCGACTTATTCGCGAAAAACCGTCCAAAAACATGCATTTTTATCACGAAAAATCTAAGTTTTCAATCGCGAATAGCTCGAAAAATATCGATCTATCGAAAAAACTATATAGAACATTTTTTACTTAGAATTTGTCCCTCTATCCATTTCCGGGGTTATTTTGAGTGAACACATTTTCACCCCGGAAAAGGGGTGGCGTCCACTCTCAGGGTAAAAGCGCACATCGGCGCTATGTCACTTTTGCTCCTTGAGCCATCCACTAACCACTCGCCAAATTTCACGTCAATCGGTCAAGGTTCAAAGAATTCTGAGGTAATAGCATATTTTTACCTTCAACGACTGGACTATAAGTTATTTAGGTATTTACCGAGTTGTTGGATAAAATTTTGTAGGCCCACTTTCGTTATTACAAATAATTCACTCGAGAAAAGCTCAACTTTTCTTGTGGATTATTTGTAATGTAATCCCCGCAACTGGCAGGTGGCCTACCCAATCCCTTCAAAAATTGGGTACCGAAATCATGGCGGTTGTGGAAGTAGGGAAAGTAAACCAGTCGTCGAAGGTGTGATGCTGACCACATCACCCATTACGCCGTTAACGGTTTGCCAGATTGACTGGGTTTCGGAAAGAGATATTTCGGCTCGCCAAGTCTCAGGCCATGTTCCTACGTGTGGAATGAAGTGCCCTGAACAGTACTATTTGTAATGTAACACAGTTATACCATAAATAACTAAAACTTGAAAGTACACCATACTCACTAGCTTACAGTGACAGACTGACAATGGTTATTTATATACCTAGGTTGCAAAATTACTGTTTGGTGTACCAAGGAATGTTTGGTGGGTGAGACAAAATCGAGTCCACCAAATTTTTCTTGAGGATGCCAACCATTTCGCAGACGTGGTATACATAACATTTTTGTGCATTAAAGACTGCAAAATTATTTCCATAACTATCAACTTTTTGACATGCTGCACAATAATATTACCATTTTTCCTTAATATTTTACTGATAAACAATTACTTATAGCAAAAATTATTTCCGAAACATTTCATGGTAACTTCTTAATTTAGGACATCGTTTATGTTGTTTTTATGAATATATGATTGATCTGTAGTTTAAAATCAAAATGTCTGTATCATAGATATAATCTACTATTATAAGCAAAAACCTAAACAAATAAGTAAAGTATTCTATATTTCTGAGTTGGTTTTCTGAACTAGCGTGAATCTAGTGAAATATTGATATACAAGTATGACTAATAAAAGCACTACTTTACTTACACTTATGAGCAAAGAGCGGATTCTTAGGAAAATGCCTTTTGTAGATTTAGCTTTAATCTTAGGGAAATTAATAAATAAGCGTGAATCAAACATTTTCATGTCTATTGACATGTATTTTATTTTGCCTATAATGCCTATTTCATTAGTTTACTGCCTATTTTCAGCTTTACCGCCTAAAATGTGCCTAATTCAAGAAAAAAATAGAAAATAAGCTAGTCTTGTCTACATTACTTCGAATTTTAAAGTTTTAGCTGACAATATCACTAAGTTAGAGAGTGCAGGCTTAACTTTAATCGATTTCTTCCAGATTTTGGAGGAAGTCGAAGACTCTTTAAAACATACGAATGTAGCAGACAAACTGAAGTCTGTATTAAATAAAAATCCTGATCTAGTAGTATTAAGAAAGATAAAGTACGTTTTTTTTTTCTATAATAACTGTCAAGGTGTTACAATGTTGGTAGATATGTGATTAAAACGCTAGAAAATTTTTATACCTCGTGTTAGTAGAACTTTTTCAAAATTATGGTTACTATGTGTCAATTTTGAATGTCAAAGTTTCTTAATTTGAACTCTTGACAAATTTAATTTTGCAAACGTTCATTATGCTATTTTCAAATATTGTAAGTTTAATAATTAATAAATTTGCAATAATTTACTATGCTGTTCGTTTTACCCACTATTATGACATATCTGTCAAAATGACAATCATTTTTTTTAGTGGAAAAAAAGAACTAAAAATATATGTACCAACATTATTAAAACTAGGGACCCTGCAGGAATGCAACTTATCCCCTAGAAAGTTGACCTTGAAAATTATAGAAAAAAAAATTACTTCATCTAAAGTACTTAGTGGTGAAAGAAAAGAAGTTGACTTTTTTACAGAAAGCAATTTAGAACATGCATTAGTTACTTATTTTGAGGGCAAATTTAACAGTTAAGTCGCATATTTGTACGTTATTCTTCAATGTACAGTCGCAGTAAAAAAAATAGGACACCTTTTTTGACCTACTTCTCAAAAAAAATTACTGACACTGTCAATTCTAATTAATAAATGTCATCAAAAGTGATTATTCAATTATGAAAAATGCCAGCACATATTGGAAAAACGGATAAAGCGAGAATAATTGCTCATTTTGACGCATTTTGAGAATTAGGTCAAAAAGTGTCCCGGTTTTTTAGGCCGCGACTGTATTATTGATGCCTATTTGAAACTCTTGAATGCCTATTTTGTGTTTTTATTGTGCCTATTTGCCTGCCTTTTTCCATATTTTCAGTGCTTAAAAATCCGCTCTTTACTTATGAGTGTAAAATCTAAAGTTATTGGATTAAAATTTTGGTCCGATTTTGTTGAATGAAATAAAAAATGTAAATTGTTTTTAAAAAGACTTAAGATTATCGGTAGCCCTATTCAGAATTTAAAACTATTCAAATCTATATATATATAACGTAAAAGGGTTTTCTTTCGTCATCTATTTTGAGACTTTCACCGGGCCTTCGGCTTCGTTTCATAATTTTCATGTCTCGTGCATAAACGTCGACTTTTAGCACTTGTTTGTAACGTTAGACAGAAATAGACATATGCGATTATCATCTAGCATCAGCAGAATAAAGGTGTTTTGTTTTCAGAAATCTTAGGATACTAGATTTTAAGTCATATATGTCTATTTCTGTCTAACGCATACGAAGACCATAAACTGCATTCTAACTCATTTGACTGCGTATGTTCACATTATCCGCCAATCTGTAGATTTAACACCTGATATTTCATTACCGTTTTGCTTTTGGAGAAGATACTTTCCTGTACGCCTAGCATTTGCCATGACAATTAAAAAATTGCAAGGACGAACTCTGGATAAAGTAGGAATATATACTGCTCAACAAATGAATTGGACCACCCATAAAAATAGTATTTGTTACATTACATCATAAAATATATATAAAAGTTTTTGTTTTAGAGCGTACTCATATTAAGCATTTAATTGCACTGTCCTCAAATATCAACTGACGCATTAATAAAATCATATAAAAAAATAAATTGTAAAAAACTATATTTAACAAAAATAAGAAGGGCGAAAAAGGGAAATTAATAGTTTTTTGAGTTTTCTCAGAACGTTTAAAATTTTTTGGCAACCATTTGGCATACTTTGTATGCAATGTGCTATCAACATTTGGGCAAAATTCAAAATTTTTAAATAATATTTTATTAATGGATGGATTCAAGTTTTATAAGTTGTAAAATATTTTGCAATGGGTCCCATTGGTGGTTTTTTATTTACTGTGTTTTTATCTGCTCGACGATGATATTTAAATTGCAGTTGCTCTGAAGATATACATGCCCTCAAAGTGGTTAAATTGGCCACAAAAAAACTACTACAGGCAGGAAATTGAAATTCGGCATATTAGATTGTTTTAGAAATTAGTTCAAATCAATTTCAGGCATTTCGAAAGGATTAAATGGGGTAGATGTGTTTTTCTAAAGATCGCCATAATACCGTAACTGCTGCAAGTAGGAAATTTATTCGGCACAGTAGTTCGTTTTAAACATCGAATAAAGTCATTTCAGGGGTTTTTGGAAATGTATCCTTTCAAAGGGGTTAAATGGGGTAGATGTGTTTTTCTAAAGGTCGCATTAACGCGGCAACTGCTGCAGGTAGGAAGTTGAAATGCAGCAAATGAGTTCCTTTTACAAATCTGGTGAAATCATTTTCAAGATTTTGTGTAATGCATCTCCCCAAAGAGATTAAATGGGGTGTGTTTTTCTAAAAATCGCCACGAGATAGATACAGGTAGGAAGTTGAAATTTGGCATATTAGTTCATTGTATAAATTAAATCAAATAATTTTTTGGGTTTTGGAAAATTCATCACCGAAAGGGGTTAAATGAGACAAATCTGTTTGTCATGATATCCACAAAGGAACTACTACAGGCAAAAAATTGAAATTCGGCATATTAGATCGTTTTACAAATTAGGTCAAATCAATTTAAGGCTCATTCGAAATTAACTCCCGAAAGATTTAAATGGGGTAGATGTGTTTTGCTAAAGATCGTCACGAGAAAGACAGGTAGGAAGTCGAAATTCGGAATATTAGTTCGTTTTACAAATCATGTCAAACTATTTTCAGGGTTTTGCGGAATGCATCTTATTGCGAGACGCCTAAAGTCGGGGTAACTGGCAATCCTTTTAGTTGAAACACACTCGGACACGAAGACCAAAGCTACTGAGATTAATAAGAACACTTAAGTAGATACAAATACTTGCATTTATTTTTCTGCCGTTTACAGAAACCTTAAGTTTACGTATTTACATCTTCTTATTAACTACTTAATTCTAAGTCCATTCTGACCAAGAAAGCTCGGTGGGCGTTTACAAAGTTCCCAATAACCTATCAGAGCTGGTCTAAATTTTGGACATTTGGCATTACGCGGACGTGACCGTTCATAAGTTCTATGAATTTTTACAAGCTTGAGGATTTCCCACAGTGAAATGTGGCCTGTTCGGACCCTTAGTAAATTACCGCTATAAAGATTTAAATTTCTACTAAAAGCATTTGGTCCCAGCTGCAAATAGTTTTTATGATCGAGTTGCAACCGTTGCTTCTTCTAATCACGTACCGGTCATATACATCACTCAATATTTCGGTTTATGAAGTAAACGCTGCATAAACTTACTCTAAGCTTATTCGTGAGATTGGAATATCTCCAGCTTCCCAAGCGAAAGGCACGTTTCTAAACATCCGCTTGTTGTAATTTAAATATGACATTTTCCTACGAATTTTACCTTAAAATATTATACAGATGGCTTACAGCTAACTAAAGTACAGTATATTCCTACATAGTTCATTAAATTAAAGAACGCAAATCGCAACAGTTGCCCCCGGATTAAGATAGTCTTTGGGGTTTAATCTATCGATTTTTACACCACAAGACGTTCTTCTTTCGCACTTAAGCAATACCAGTCATAAATCTCAGAACTATATGGTCTCATTATGCTTACCCTAATTTAACTAACCTACGTGAATTAACATCAGTTATCTGGTGTAATTGTCAGTACTACTTTGGTTCTTGGTGACTTAACTAAACAAAATACCTAGATAAGGAATCCACGTTTCCGCATTTCTTTCCCGGTTTATAGAGAACAGTGCAATTTAACATTTGTAAAATTAATGACCACCGCAGTAATCTACCATTCTTATTGCTCATCTGCCGTAACCAGGTCAAAGGACAGTGATCCGTTTCTACGGTAAAATGGCTCAGAAACAAATAAGGCTTTAATTTTCCGACTGCCCAGACTAAAGCTGCACATTCGAGTTCACTTGCGCTATAAGCTTGCTCCCTATCCGTGAGTTTTTTGCTCAGATACAGCACCGGATGCTCTTCTTGATTAGCATCTCGTTGCGATAAAGTCACCCCCATTCCTCGCTTCGAACAATCGGTTTGTACTATAAATTCACGGGAATAATCTGGAGCTCTCAACACCTTACCGCTCATTAATTCGTCCTTCAATCTTTGGAAGGCAACTTCTTTCTGATCATCCCATTCTACTCTGGTTTTCGCATTTTTCCGTAATGCGTCTGTAAGTGGACTAGCTATGTCTGCATAGTTCGGGACGTAATGATTATAATACCCAGTGATCCCGAGAAATGATCGAATATCCCGTTTGGTTTGGGGACGTTGAAACTCCTGTATGGCCGCTACCTTTACCTCCGACGGTTGTCTAAATCCCTGACCTATTTTATGTCCCAGATATATCACCTCGGCTTTTCCCCACTCACACTTCTTAGCCTTTATCGTTAGGCCTGCTTGATGCATTGCCTTGAATACCGCACGTAGATGTCCTAAAAGCTCCTCCCAAGTCATCGAATGTACCGCCACATCGTCCAAAAATGGTTCTGCGAAATCGTCCATTCCCTCCAATATGGTGTCCATTAGCCGCTGAAACGAAAATGGAGCAGATTGCAGCCCGAACGCTAACGTCACTGGTTCGAAAACTCCACGATGCGTTATGAAAGCAGCATATTTACTTGCTCTTTCAGTCATCCCTATTTGCCAGTAGGCTCTTACTACATCGATTAAACTCAGGTATCTGGCCTTGCTGCATTTTTCCACACATGCTTCTATATTAGGAACAGGATGTTGTTGTGGCACCGTAATAGCATTTAACGCTCTGTAGTCGATCACAGGTCTTGGATCCTTCCCTTCAGCCTCCACAATCATCATAGGCGATGAATACTCGCTGTTACTGGGCCTAATTACTCCCAATTTTAACATTTTATCGATTTCTTTGTCGATAATCTCGCGTACCCTCGGTGAGTGTGAATACGCTCGAGTTCGGATAATTTTTTCCTCCTTGAGAGCAATATCGTGTTCCACTAAGTTGGTTCTTCCGGGTCGATTTGAAAATAACCCTGGAAATTCTTGGATTAATTCCTCCAAGCTTTTCATTTGGATTTCCGTGAGTTTTCCTACCCCTTTGGCTTGTTTCAACACTTCCGAAGCACTTAAGATTTCGGTGTCTTCTATTTCCAGTTCTGGAAGATCGAGTTCTGCTCCTTCTTCCCCAGGTTGTTTGATTACTATCGCAATAACTTCAGCCTTTTCAAAATAAGGTTTCAACAAATTGACGTGGACAAGAGTTTGTTTACGTTTTCCCGATATTTCTTTAATTATATAATTCGTATCGGAAATTTTCTCCACAATTTCTTTGGGTCCAGTCCATTGCATCTGTAATTTGTTGGTCCTGGCTTGCTGATACAACATAACCTTCTCGCCAACCTCGTAATATGAAGCCTTCGCCTTCAGATCATAATAACCTTTTGATTTGGTTTGTGCTTCCAAAGTCGCCGTTTTCGCGATTTCCTGCATTTGCCTTAGCCTATCGAGTAACTTTAATATGTACACTACTACCGGTTCGTTGGTTTCCTTTCCAACCCACAACTCCTTGATCATGTTTAATGGAGATCTAATCTGACGTCCATAAACCAATTCTGCGGGACTAAATCCGTGTGCCGCGTGCGGTGCACATCTTAAAGCGAAAAGCGCTTGATCGATATATTCATCCCACTCATTTTCGTTTTCGTAACACAACGCTCTTAGGATTCGCTTGTATACGCCGTGGAATCGTTCTACTGCATTTGATTGCGGATGATATGCTGAACTGTGTATGATTTTTATACCACATCGGTCAAGAAATTCGGTCGTTAGATTGCTGGTAAATACAGTGCCCAAATCCATCTGGATTTCGGATGGAAATCCTACTCGTGAAAATATATTTAATAACCCTTTTACCACCGATTCAGAATCTGCTACTTTTAATGGGATCGCGTCAGGAAATTTTGTGGCACTACAAATTAGCGTTAGTAGATATCTGTTTCCCTTCTCGGTTTTCGCTAAAGGTCCTACAATATCCACGTTTTCTCGCTTATACGGTTCGGTGATTACTGGCACTCTACACATTGGAGCTTTTTTCCTATCAGTGGGCTTCCCTACGCGCATGCAAACGTCACAGCACTTGATCTTGTTTTTCACGTCTCGTCCCATCTGATTCCACCAATAATTCTGCTTGATCCTGTCAATGGTTTTGTTACAACCCAAGTGTCCCATCCACATGTTATCATGTGCGATATCTAGCAACTTGCTTTGTAATTTTTCTGGCACCATCACTTGCTCAAAGCTCCGACCCAATTTGTCCGTAATTCTCCTGTGCAGTATTCCATAAGCAATGTAGAATTTTGCTCCATTGTTTTCCTTCTTTGATTCTGCCATCTCAAAATACTCCTTTAATTTTGGGTCTTCTAATTGCAGCATTCTTAAGGTTGTCGGTGTTAGTTGTGTTATGTCCGAGTAATCGACATCCGATTTAGGTATTGAAAATTGTTCGTCCTTTTCCAGGCTCGGTGATTTATACCCAATCTCCTTTTCCGCTTCTTCTCCCTGTTCGTCGGAATCTTTTCCGTCTTCTGAACTCTTTACTTCGGCATTCGTTTCTTTATTTTCATCGTGAACCTTTTCCTTTTCCATTATAGCCTTCGCCTGCGCTCTCGTTAATGCGAGCACTTGTTGAATTACCACATCCTTTTCCTTCGGCAGCATCTCCCACGTTCTATTCGATAGCAGATACGTATAATCTCGAGGCAAACGATTCGCTACAGCTGCTTCAGTTTCCACCTGAATTTCTGGCAAATTAAATTTTACCTTCGCAACTGGTAACGCCACACATTCTTCATTCAGGAGTCCTTGCACATATACATATTTCCCTGTATAATCGGCTCCTTTGATTAAATTTGTGTGTACGATATCATAGCTGGCTCCGCTATCTCGTAGTAATTTTGCTTCCACTCCATTTACTTTCGCTATTATGGTATAAGGTTCTAGCAGACCTTCCTCGTTCTTGCTCTGGCCTATCGTTGCTAAAACGACTTGTGTTTTGGGACATTCCGGTGAACCTTTATAGTGACCTACTGCACCACATCCAAAGCACTTCCCCGGCCTTCGTCTGTCGAAACTGCGTTTGTCCAAGTTTTCCTTGACAACACTTTCCGTTTGCACCTGACTTTTCCCTAAGTCATTTTTCAAGTTCGACGTCGGCTTAGTTTCGAACTTATTTTTCGATGTCTTGAAGTTTCCATTATATTGCCGTTCCGTACCTGGTCCTCTTTTGGTGACGTATGTGTCTGCATGCTCTGCAGCTTCCTCCATCGTCTTGGACTTGTTTCGGTCCTCCACCCAAAATTTCATTTCCCCTGGCAACGAACTATAAAATTTCTCCAAGCACATCAGTTGAGTTAGCTTGTCGAAGTTTCCTTCCGCTTCTTCGCTCTTGATCCATTCCTGGAAATTGGTTTTTAGTTGGTATGCAAATTCCGCATAACTCTGGTCAGTTTTCCGTTTCCCGTACCGAAATTTCGTTCTAAAAACTTCTGCTGTTAGCTGATATTTCTTGAGCAGACTAGTCCTGACTTTGTCGTAATCTTTGCTGTCCTCTTCTGTTAATCGAGCCACGACCTCATTCGCTGTTGGTGACAACACACTCGTCAATCGAATTGGCCACGATTCTTTGGAGAAGTTCAATTGCACACAAACCCGCTCGAAATTCGTTAAATACAATCCCATGTCACCGTCATCCTTGAAAGGTTGCAATTGTTTTGTCATATTCAAGGACATATTCCTAATTGCATTGACATCATGTACATTATTTTCATTTGCCGTTTGAGCTTGGGCCTGAGCAATTTTCACTTGGGCATCTAATCTAGCTACCTCCAATCTTTCTTCTCGCTCCCTTTCAGCTAATTCTAACCTTTCTCTTCGTTCCCTTTCAGCTAATTCTAATTTATCCTTTCGTTCCCGTTCAGCTAATTCTAATTTTTCCTTTCGTTCCCTTTCAGCTAATTCTCGTTCCCTGCTAGCTAATTCTTCCCACTTGTCCTTCCGAGGGTTTTCCTCCCAGGCACCTAATTCTACTTTAATGTCCTCTACCGAATGTTGAGCCTTAATCAATTCTTCTATGATCTCTGCCTTTTTCTTTTTCTCCGGTAATTCCAACAGATTAGCAACGTATTTTAATTCGTTCACCGAAAAAATACTGTATTCGGAAACCATTGTTTGTTTTAAACAAAACACTTAATAAAATTTAAATTCTGTAAACCAGGAATTTTGCGTAACTCCTAAATTACCTATCGCTGCTGTAAAAACGTAACTAGTTCACAACCCGTCGAAAATTTACTATTACTGACAACTACGAGCAATACCTGATCCTATTATTTCAAAAAAATATATACACAACCTTACTAAATCGCATAATAAGACCATACAATTCCGAAACAAACAGCAAGTATTACTTACCCACAATCTGGACGCGCCGCCTCCCTGTTCTGAAGCCGCTTTCCTGACTTTTTTTCTGGAGTTTCCGCCGTCACTCACTTCGACACATTTACTGGCTTTTACTGCACTACACTGGTTTTTCTTCGTTGTCAGTTTTACTGACGTTGTTCCCAGAATGCTGCCTCGCCGCCCCTTCGAATGACTGCCCTCCTGTTGTCTGGCCACCTCCACGGATTCCTTGCGCCGTTCCCGGATTGACTGCTCCCGTTGGACCACGGAATTTCCTGCATTCACTCCTCGACGTTCCTGGATTTTATCTACGCCGCCCCTTCGGATGACTGCCCTCCTGTTGTCTGGCCGCCTCCACGGATTCCTTGCGCCGTTCCCGGATTGACCGCTTCCGTTGTACCGCCTCAGTTTATTAGATGCTTTTTCCCGTCCTGTTCACGTGCTTCCCCTTGTATATTTCAACGCTTGCACTTGGACCGACTTCGAAACAAAAGAAATCTTCTGTCGTGCGATTTAAATAAGTTATAAATTACACCGCTTGATCACCACTATCGCGAGACGCCTAAAGTCGGGGTAACTGGCAATCCTTTTAGTTGAAACACACTCGGACACGAAGACCAAAGCTACTGAGATTAATAAGAACACTTAAGTAGATACAAATACTTGCATTTATTTTTCTGCCGTTTACAGAAACCTTAAGTTTACGTATTTACATCTTCTTATTAACTACTTAATTCTAAGTCCATTCTGACCAAGAAAGCTCGGTGGGCGTTTACAAAGTTCCCAATAACCTATCAGAGCTGGTCTAAATTTTGGACATTTAGCATTACGCGGACGTGACCGTTCATAAGTTCTATGAATTTTTACAAGCTTGAGGATTTCCCACAGTGAAATGTGGCCTGTTCGGACCCTTAGTAAATTACCGCTATAAAGATTTAAATTTCTACTAAAAGCATTTGGTCCCAGCTGCAAATAGTTTTTATGATCGAGTTGCAACCGTTGCTTCTTCTAATCACGTACCGGTCATATACATCACTCAATATTTCGGTTTATGAAGTAAACGCTGCATAAACTTACTCTAAGCTTATTCGTGAGATTGGAATATCTCCAGCTTCCCAAGCGAAAGGCACGTTTCTAAACATCCGCTTGTTGTAATTTAAATATGACATTTTCCTACGAATTTTACCTTAAAATATTATACAGATGGCTTACAGCTAACTAAAGTACAGTATATTCCTACATAGTTCATTAAATTAAAGAACGCAAATCGCAACAATCTCCTCAAAAGAGTTAAATGAGATAGATCTGTGTTTTAAGATTGTCTTAACGAGCGAAGTACTACAGATAGGAAGTTGAAATTTGGCATATTACATCGTCTTACAAATAGGGCAAATAATGTTTAGGGATTTTTGGAATTCACCCTCTTAGCGAGAATATGAAAAGCAATATTTGAGTGTGAATACAATTGCATCACATAAGGACAACCTTTTATAATTTTCACATATAATCTCATAAGAGCATTAATTCTTTCCGGAATTTTTTTTGAGTGCGTTCCAACAACGTCGTATTAATTTGCCCGAGCGGGACGCGAGGGCAAATTAGGACGTTGTTGGAATGCACGAAAAGTAATTTCCGGATATGAATTAATGCTCGAATGCAGATTCGGTAAGAAAATCGTAACGACACAAACCCTAAAAAGAAGTAATCTCTACCTACAAAAAATTTCCAAGAAATTTTTTTGTTGTCTTGGTTATGGCTCGTGAACTAATTTTTCTATTGGTCATTAATGAGTGTCGTACGATTTTCAGCTATAATTTACCAAGGGCAGTGATAATCACCCGCAATAATTTTGCCAAATAACAACCCGAAAGTGCTTGCCTAGAAATAACCCGAGGCGAAGCCGAGGGTTATTTCTTAAGGGCAACGCACTTGAGGGATATTATTTGTCAAAATTATAAGGATTTATCACTGGTCGCGGTGAATTCGGAAAGATAAGTTCTTAAATAAATTAGCCATTTTCTGACAAATTAATTTGACACTTCATTATAATAATATTATGTTGGTGGCACTGTAAGTCTATGTCAAATTTTAGGTTATCAGGTTAGCTTTTGCGTCAGTTTTGACACAGACTGACGGAAAAGCTAACCTGCTAACCTCGAATTTGACTTAGATTTACAGTGCCACCAACTTGTGATAGGATACTACTGAAATTTAATTAGGTAGTTTCCATAGTGATTGAAAATCACCCTAGGGTCGTTTTCACTTCAAGTGTGGTCTGATTTGTCAAACTGAGTCACGTGATTAAAAATAATCAAATTGGATTGGTCTGCAATATATGTAAGAACTTATCTATGGAATTTCTAGATTCGTTAAATTTCAGTGGAATATATCCACATTGCTGAACACTAAAAATAGTATCAATAGATATTCCCTTGAAAATTGTAAATGTGTCTACTGGTTTAAATGATGAGATAAGATTAATGGTAAGCAATTTATTTGTGAACTGCTTGTATTTGATATTAAATGGACAAGCCACAGGAAGAAGAGTATTATTACCGCGATTGTATTAACACATTCTAATATAGCACTACCTTTTTGCCTTCTGAAAAGAATTTTTTCTGTAGGTTTACCATTTACGATAACCGATAACAATTAATAAATCACAAGGACAAACTATGGATAAAGTGGAAAAATTTCGTATTTGCCAAAAGCAGTATTTAGCCATGGTCAAGTATATGTAGCAATATCACGTGTGAGTAGTTTTGAAAACTTAAAATTTAAATTTTACGTAATGGACCGTGCCACACGTTACAAAGAAGTTTTGTAACTTGCAAAATATTTTGCAACGGGTCCACTAGTAGGTATATCATGAAAATATGAGTTTTCCTTAGTGTTCCATATCATCTTGTCTTTAAATTTGATTAGAAGATAAAAGGATAGTGTTGCCATGTTAGTTAAAAGTGACTAACTAATCACAGTTTTAATTATAAAGTGAAGATATAGCCCATTGTCTTTATAAGAACAAACGACGTCCTTGAAAAAATTGTCTTAAATAATTTTCATGTTTACACTTGTATATACATACTTGACATATTTTTGTTGAATCCTAGATTATTTTATAAACCAAAAGTGAGCTCAAGGTATTTTGTAAATGAGAAATGTTAATAGTTATTTTCTGGTAATAGGTATATTTAGGGGCTAGACAACTACTCCGTAACACAAACTAATGTATATTTTAAACAATCAAAACTATTTCTATTCTATTTCTATTAGTCTATTATACATCAGTAGATTACCCCTGATGTTGATATTGATAAAACTAAATGTATTACTCAAGCAGATGTTCCTTGCAGAAAACAATGTTAGAATTTCAAAAAAGAAGTTGTAAATACAGGATGTTACAGAAATAGTTGTTTTAATTTTAGGTGGTTATAGAACTCGCTTTAATTTTAGGTGGTTATAGAACTCGCCAAATGCACTGTTTGCTTGCTCTAACTTTCACTTTCATGTGTCATAACTTTTTATTTAATAACCAACCAGTAACTATTAACAATAAACAACAAATGGGCAAATGAACAAAGTGTAAATTTAACGTTTGAAATTCTCTAAGACACAGGTCCATATCCAAAAATTTCTTGATTATGATAAAAAAAGGCTCGAAACTCAAACCATACTGAATCGTTGAATTCAGAATAAAAGTGGCTTCTAAAATTGCATACAGGCAGACCTTGCCGTTCGCGGGGGTACAGAAGAATGCTGCGAAGCGCAAAACACATAAATGATAAAAACTGGGTTAGGTTATATTAACTAGATTTATTTATACTATTAAACCTCAAAAAAACAAAACTTTTCTGCGTTTCTGGAAAATCTGAAGCAGAAACTTTACGCTTTGACGACATGGTTTTCTGTGTTTTAAAAATTAAACTCAATTTAATTTTCGGCAAACACTCTCGAGAAGACAGTAAAGCTTGAAGTAAAATTCCATATGTAACATAAGTCTGCCACTTGAAGCTAGAGCTCGAATGTCCATTTGTTTATTCAAGTTATAATTTTACAATATATTTCAGGTTCAATTTGGTAATAAGAGATTCAAAGGAATAGGCTTGATAAGTGTGTTTACAAGTTCGTGATAAATAATGTTATTTAGGTGTTCATAACATAAACTGTATACGTCCGCTTTATTTACTTACGGCCGGTCTGATAAAGGTCACTAATCTGACGTTAACTTTAAATCGCTGTTAAAATAAACCAAAGCTCATAAAAACGTTGGCGCTTATGACATATTATTCATTAGTAAACAAATTTTTATACGCTTTTGTTTATTTTAACAGCGAATTTAAGGTAACGTCAGAATAGTGGCTTTAATAAGACCGGCCGTTAGTGTGTGAAAGTTGAAACAGTTGGCAATTCCATCCACGAACGGCAAAGCAATCCGCGAACGGTAAAGAAAAGGGAGCACAAAAGTGCCCCGCGTAAAATCAAATCAGCGAACCGAACAGCCGCGAACGGCGAGGTCTGCCTGTATTAGCAAATCAGGGTCGTATTTAAAAAAATTAAATTGATGATTTATCGAAGACGACACGTCGGATAAAAAAAGCTGCTGTAAAGAAGTTTTATCGGTTTTGCCTAACTTTAACATTCACGCCAGAAAAATATGAACTCAAATATCTGTTTTTTAAAGAACCTATAAACGAAAAATCATATCAAGGATTTCTAGGCGTCGCACAGTGGGAGGGAATAATATTCTAACTGGCCAAAAATTATATAACATTGATATTTTTATTTTATAATCTGGAGAATTCAATTTTGAGATCTATTATGCTTCAAAATTTTACAGATTAAAATAAAAATTATAAAACCTTCAATATTCCAAATTATGATATTAAGGAGTGTGGTACAAAATATTTTAATTAAAGTACCGTTTATTTCGGTAATTTTGGCTGATAATTGACTAAGAAACATGTCTCATCTGCATTTGATGGTAAAGTTTAGATACCGATTTCTTAATGCTTCAAATAGCTCGTTATTTTTTATTTTCATATCTGAAAAATAAAATTTCACATTTATAGTTCTTGCAATTTTTTGCAAATAAAATGTGAATACATAATATGTATAATATAAAAAACAATAAAGATCTAATAGCCTCTTATAACTCTTGTGAGTAATAAATTTAAAATAATTTTCAATTATTCAATTACTTTTGAGTAATTAAATTACTCTAATGTATTTAAATTACTTTGAAAGTATTTGAATTACTTGTGGTAATTAAATTACTTTTATTATTTTAATTATTAAATTACTGGCCTCGATTGGTTATTAAATTTTAAGAGCGCAAAAATAAGATAACGCCTTATTAAGTTACATATTAAGCAAATTGCAATAGGGTATTTCTGGAACAATATAAGTATAATTTATGATTTCTCATGACTAGTTGGATAACAGCCAATTTTGTGCAACTTTTGCAATTCCAACGTGTGCACAAGCAAACGCGTATGTCTGTAGATAGGATGTGCATGTGTTGTGCCTTGTGTAGTGTAGACTGTGCAGGGTGTAGCAGTTTAGATTGCTTATAATTATTGTATAAGAAGTGAAAAATATAGCTGTATGTATAGATCACAGCACGGTAAAAAATAATTTAATTTTTTCCAAAACAATCAATAACCAGTTTCATTAGATGATGTTCATAATAATAATTTATTAATTTCAACTTGCTTGTTTTAAACGATGCACTAACAGAGGTCTATTTTAATACTTTTCATTCATTCATTATCTTTAGCCTCTTTTGCCTATCGTTGTCAAGGACCATTTATACCCTGCTAGAAGTGCAACGGAGATACTACTCTAGACAAACATACAACAATCTCTGGTAAAAGTAATTTATGTTGTGCAATTACAATTACCAAGTAACTGTTAATTAAATGACTATTGCATTTGAGTAATTGAAGTCTCTGGTAATGCAATTGCTTCATTGAGCGATAAGTGGTAATTAATTACCTTTTAAAATTTTACTATAACCGGTCATTACGATGAAATTTTCAAAAAATAAAATGTTGCAAAATTGAACTATTGTTCAGATCATACGACTGCTTAACATGTTTTGCAGTCTCGAGGTCAGTAATTTACCGCGAGCTATTTTAATTACCACTTACCACAGGTAATTTAAACGGTTTAGAATAATTTAATTACCCAAAAGTAATTGAGTAATTGAATGTAGTAATTAATTACTTTCAACAAGTAATTGTTAAGTTACAGTTACACTGTTTTAAAAGGTAATTCAATTTCAAGACAAATAAACAAAAAGGAATTTGATTACGAAGCAATTAATTACTGTTCAGCTCTGAACATGACTTACACAAAATCACTAACAAGTGAACAAGAAATGCAAGAAATTCCACTTGTTTCTAAATGTTCCTCATGGCCGAATTATTAAACCACACAATATTGGAAACAATGTTTTTAATGGAACAATTATTTACGCATTTTGATTTTTTTAAGAGCTACTTTTAAACAAAATGGCGAATATGGTACATCATTGCAAAGCTCTTTTATTGTAGTTTTCAACTGTGTAATGAAACGCATATTGTTCTATTGAAAAAACATCGCTTTCAATTGTTTTAATACGTTCGATGCGATAATTCGGTCATGAAGAATTTTTAAAGCCAAATAGAGGGTGATAAAAACTAATAAGTTTTAAAATATTAGTTTAATCATGGTATCATAATAGTAGTTTATGTAACTAGTCCTCAAAGCAAGGCTTTAGGGGACGAGTCGTAATGTTTCCGGACGAGGCGGAGCGAAGCGCAGCCGAGTCCGTAATATGAAGATGAGTCCTCTAAAGCCATTTGAGGACGTGTTGCATACAACGTTTTTTTTGTATTAGCTCTCCAAACATTATAATATGAAGTGTCAATTACCATTAACGCGGCATTATATTAGGAGGCCGCGCGAAAATGTATTTTTCGCTCCCCAAACTGGTTACTTTGGAAACTGTCTAGGATCCTCAAAATGGCCATTTAGAGGCCTTGTACTTAAAGTCGTCATGGCAACTAATGTTTGAGTCCGCTAAAATGTCGCCATGACGACTTTAAGTACAAGGCCTCTAAATGGCCATTTTGAGGATCCTAGACAGTTTCCAAAGTAACCAGTTTGGGGAGCGAATACAAAAAAGTATTTTTAGCACTGATTTCAAATATCTAGAAATATAGGGGGTGTTCCATTTAAAAAACTAAAGTCGTATATCACTACGCAAAAATAGAAGAGAGTGATTTAAATTGGTTTATGACAACTTTTAGGCTGCATACTGTCATTTAAAACAAAAAAATGTTATCCTATATCTCTATTATTAACGAAGTTACGAGATATGTAGTGTCTAGTGAATTAAAAACACCGGGTATACCTGAATTTCGTGCCTAATGAGCATTAAAGATTATTAGATAGCTATTTAATGCTTTTGAATGATATCCAGCTTGATACATTTATTTTTACAAATAACTATGTTATAAGGAGAAACCATTTTTTATATAGAAAGTATTCAAAAAAACAAAATAATACTAGTGAAAACCACCGATAAAAAATGAATAGCAGTCAGTAGAGTTCCTAAATATTATTCCTAGCAGTGAGTGAGCAGTCATATCTATTACTTAAAAAATAATAAGTAACAAACGACTTCCGGGATTGGACCGTGTCATGATTGAGATCGAAGACCTCAACGTTTCGCCCACTTTCGTAAGGGGCTTCATCACCGACAAGTTGACGGAAATTAAAGAAACATTTACTCTATCAGTTTTTAAAACAAACAACGTTTGAATAATTATATGTTCAGCGCATAATATTCGAAAACATCAATAACCGTTTCATCTTTTAAAATGTCCGTGTGATACAGAATAAAAATATTTTCTATATTTGTTAAATTAGAATGTCAATAACATTAAAGGAACCATAACCTACTTTTTATCTTTGCCTCTAGGGATTAAGCTTTATCATCATATTTAATATCTTTTAGCGTGATCAGCTAAGCTTTTCAAATCACATAATCCTTATTACGACAGAAATTATCAGCAATGATTTAATATGACTTCAAAAAGATATTAGAAATTGGCGGACTTGCATAAATTTAAAACAATTACCGCTGAATTGGCATGTGATACTAGCACCGAGTGTCAAACGGACAGCAAAAAGAAAAAAAAGGCCACAAAAGTACTGTTTTAGTAAACTTTTAACAATGAAAGACACAAGAAACAGAGTACGGAGTAATAAGAACGTTGGACACGGCTCTGTAAAAGCAATTGAGGCTAGGAAAAGTTGATGAATATGACAGCATTAAGTCGTAATATGTGGAGGAAGTTGATATAGCATTATTACATAACTCGTATTTAAATTATAATATATTTGGGACATGAATTCAAGAGATAATCAAATATACGAGTTAACTAGAAGAATTTCTCTCGCCTGGGCAGGGTTTGATAAAGCAACCTTCCAACATGCCTAAAAAGAAAAGTTTATGATCAATGCATTTTACCTGTTATGACTTACGGTGCAGAAAATCTAACTTGAACATCTGGGGCAGCTCGAAAAATAAAAATTGCACAACGCAGGATGGAAAAGTCAATGCTGGGTCATACCTTTGAGAGACCATGTTACAAACGAAGACCTAAGGCAGAGAACAGGAATAACTGATATTGTAGAGCGGATATGTCAACTGAAGTGGAACTGGGCAGGTCACATAGCCAGAATTAGCGGTGATAGATGGACGAAGAGACTACTTGAATGACGCCCAAGAGCTAACAAACGTAGTAGAGGCAGACCACCTACCCGATGAACCGACGACATCAAAAGGGTTGCAAATAAATGGGTTCAGACTGCCCAAGACCGAGGAAAATGGCAATCAATGAGGGAGGCCTATGCCCAGCAATGGACTTTAAGGGCTGGATGATGATGATATTATTTAAATTACATTTAAATGTGACCCGAGATCGCAAAATCATTAAAATACCCTTGCATAAAAAAGAGGGCGCTATATGTAACAACGTATGTGGTAAGTATATAAAGGAAATTTTGGCCAGGTACTGGAACGTTAGCAGGAGACAAGTACTGGAAAATGCTATTAGCACCCAAAGAAAATTTATATCTCAGCAATAGGTCTTTGACTGCGTCGTGAGAAGTAATTACGGAAACGGCAAATGAAGAAGAAATAAGCAACAGAATCAGAGCAGTTATTGGACCAATTAATGCAGTAGATCAGTAACTTCATAACTAAAAATTGTGTAAAGGGGTTTACACGGAACTTACCTCTCAAGAGCGCAAAAATATCTTAATTTTCCTGATAATAGTGAAACAATAAAAGGCAATGCGAATTACATCAAATTGCAAATTAAAAAAGCTGTAGGTGGACCCGATCGCTACTCCCGTTTGGCCACAACGGCGAGCTTTATCTTTATCTTAATTTGCATAGAGTTGAATGAAATTTCCATTTCTTTTGAAAAAACAAATAGTATATTGTTATTATATGCCCAGTTAATGCTTTTAATTATTTTTATCTCCGACAGTGTGTAAAATTGACTTTTAGTTTGTAAAACGACTGTTTAATAACGTGTTTTCGTTAGTTTACGTCGTCAGTAGCAACATGTTTAAAATATTTCATTAGGCACGCCGTCAGTGGCAACGTGTTTTAAAATTTTTAACCACGCAAAATTAGGACCGTTTGCTAGTAATGCTAATTTACATTTAAATATTTTTTTTATATTTACCGTGTTTTCTAGATTCTATCGTAGATAAAATATTGTACGATACACATGCGTAAAGCATCTTTAGTCACTCGGGGGGCTTAAAACGCTCGGTCACTCGCGTTTTAACTCTACCCCACTCGTGACTAAAGACTAGCGTTACGCTCTTGTATCGTAAATTATTATTAATTAATTACTTGATTGATTGCTATGATTTGCCCGGCTTTATTTATTAATTTAAATTTTTATTGACCCTATCTCGTGGGTTGCGTTGTTACATCCTGCCAATTTGTTATTAGAATATGTAAATTTATTTTACAATATACTGGCTTTTTCATCAATTGTTATAATTTTATTAAATGCGCTCATTTTTAAAGCTGCCTCTTTAACTAATGGAATAATTATGTGCGGGATTTTTGAAGTTATGGCAACTTATAGTGACCTAATCTCACATTTCTAATGCAGAACGAATTTTAGTAGGCTTAATTTTAAACAATTACATCTGCTATTACATCTCGATGCGTCGCCTGGGTGATTTAACGTAAGTAGACTACGCCACTATAATCAAAACACACACTAAGGACGCCACCGGAAAATTCGTTAAATTTTTAGTAAAAAAGTATTTCTGGCCTTGGGATTCAGCTTCTGCGACGGATGTTTAGGCCTGTATCGACTTACCAGCAATTCCCTCAATGACCTGGCCCTCTTTCTTACGGTTAGCCTATCTTGCAGGCCTCCTGAAACTTGCCAATGCCACACCTGTAGTATGATTGCTGCTCCCGGGTCCGAGATCAGCTTTTGGCTCACAGCTAGGGCTCTGCTGCGATGCACGAAGGTTTCTGCATACCCTGGGCTACTGTGTCCTTCGTTTCATATATTGGACTTGAAACTAATCAGCAAAAAAGCACCTAGAACCAGATGCTTTTGTCCAGATCATGAAATGGACATCCAATTTATAACCTGGAACCAAGTTATGTAATTTTAGGTTTTTTCACTTCTAAATTACACAATCTGAACATAACAATCCCCCACTTCCTGAATCAATGTCAATGTACAGTTCGCCCACACTTACTTGGAATGTTATGTTATTTCTGCAATAAAAATGTTGAGTTTGTATTTATTTTTTGTTTTAATGTGTATCTATACTCAATTTAAAATAAGCATGCAGTACGAGAAACTAATAGTCTAGACATATTAGACAATTTTTAAAGGAAATCTAACCAAATAATGTAGTTATGATTTTTGGCACAAATTTTCTTTAGTGTCCTAGGCTAGGAGTGGCCCGTTAAAAGTTCCCGTCTCTGAGATGCCAGCTTCGTAGTTTTTTTGTAGCAAGAAGCAGAAGAAGAAACCGCGTGTTTATTGGAACGGATTACGATAAAGTATCTTATACTTTCAAATTACAGAAAAATGTATTAGAAAAAGTTGTTCAGAATGTAAAATTATAGCCTTCTGCAAAATTTTAGAAATGTTGCCCTACCAAAGTAGGCGAATGAAGCACTTTTGCAAATCTTTCTAAAAAACACGATTCCGTCAGTCATTTTATATTTTCAAATTTTTCAGAAGGCCACCATTTTAGATTCTGAACAACTTTTCTTAAAAATATTTTGTCGTGTTCAAAATAGAAAAGGTACTTAATCTGAACTAAGGATGTTTTTTAACTAATGTCAAGGCCTCCTTGATACTATGCCGGTACCCCAGAAATGGGGATTTTTAAAGGGTCGCTCCTAGAGTACTAAGGAACATTTTTTTCCAAAATTCAGAACTATATTATATTTTTTGTGGTAGATATCTATAACGCCTGAGCTATAAGTAGTAATCGTAAGTATGTCCATGATTAGTCGAAACCAAACCATCATTATAACTATTTGAAAATATATTGTTTTCAAAATTATCAATTTAACATTTGGTAGGAATCCTAGAATATTAAAAGGAATAAAATACTACGTTTATTTAAATTATATAGGCAAAATTATTGTAAAACACGAGCAGGCAAATAAACATATTTCCTTAGTGTAAAACTGAGTTTGAGTTTAGAACGCCACCTACGGCATCCTTATTTAAGATTTAGGATATATCAGTAAGTAACAAACGACTTCCGGGATTGGACCGTGTCATTATTGAGGTCGAAGAACTCAACGTTTCGCCCACTTTCGTAAGGGGATTCATCAGGAGGAAAAGCAAAAGAGGACGGGAACTCAACGTGTAAACCACGCCAGAGGCGAAACTCTTTTGCAAAAGAGGGGATAGAATAGCACGGTAACTGAACGTGTAAAACACGCCATTAAAAACATTGAAACAGCTACCAGACAACTGGCATTTATGGAATGTCAGAATTCAAACTTTTTGATGATTTCTATGCTGCACAGAAATGCCTGGAGGCTGAATCAGGTTTCTGTTGATTGCACTGGTTTTTTATCCCTAATTTTTAAGCACATGAATGAGACTGCCTTCATGTATTAAGCCAATGTAGTCAATGGCACTTAAAGGGATGATGCTTTTGCTACCCTTAAAACGCAGCCTCACGTTTTATGAATTATGGCTTGGAAGAGGGCAGCAACGTTGCGAATGAAACAACATTAGATGTAGATTGATTTTATTACAAAGATGGACGGGCTTTTATACAAAACATAATTGCTTAGGACTAAATAATTTCAAAGTGCAAAGGTGTAGTTCACTAGAACGAGTCTAATATTACAAAATAACTACTCAGCGGTAAACAGTATCCCTTCCTGCTTTGTTTGCAATTACACACGTTGAACTTTTGATTGTGGGTCGTTTATTTGCGTAAGTTGCCGGTTTGCAATTTTTCGGCTTTTAAACCGCCTTGATTACGAAGCAACACTGGCTTTTAAATTGTGAACGATATTTCGTAAATTTTGACTGAAATTTACATCTATTTAATCTAAATTAAACAATGCAAAGTAGATAATATGCTATAATTGATAACGATAGCAGCAATGGACTGTAATTTTATTTTTAACAACAATCAATATTAACCACTATTACTGGCGAGGGCGCAATTGTGGCTAAAATAAAATGATTTTCCACTTGCCTTGCTTCCCGTTATCGCTCTCGCCTCAACCATAGTTTGAGAACATCGCACAAGGATGCAACCAATGTCGTCATCTATTTTCTGTAATTTTAGTACATGCATACAAAACGAAATTCACGCTACAACACAAAACGGAACCGCTCGACTCAACGTACGTTGTCGATTTCTCGCGTACCTGTCATGTGATTGTTTTTCGCGCAAGGACTATCCAACGATATCTTTGTTTTCTTTTCGTGAGTGGCCAGATTTCCTGGCTTTGCGATGCTCGCCAAGTATTTTATGCCTAAGTCTGAACATCCTCCCCCACCTTTGAGCAATTAGGTCCAATAAACAACAAAACAACGCAACTAATCTAACTAAGAACAGTACAACAACATACCAAAGAACAGGCCTATCGAGACAAAGAGAAAACGCAACAATAATAACTCTACTTAATTGGCAACGGAGACAACTTTACCACTGCACGCGTAAAGATGCCACGAATTGTTTTTACTTTCGCTAAACGGAAAACGCCATCCGGTTTGAGGAACGCTGTCGTAAGTCGACCTAGTCGCCATTATAAAGGGGGCATGTTGTCCACCCGAATGAGAACCAATGTATCCTTTAACATATTTGAACACCCTTTGGTCCACTGGTGTCGTTGTTGCAGAGTAAACAGGTAGCTCTTGTGTCTGGTTCCAAAAGAAGCGGGAAATTTATTGAACGAGTTTTTATCGACGAGTACAAGTTAAGACGCCTCTCACTAGCTCAATCGGTGCGGGGGCGTAAAATGGCGGCCGTCTGGGAGGACTGTGAGCGTTAGTACCCTCTGTTAAATAGGCTAGTTGATTGGGGCACAGTTTATTTTAACTTTTATATGTACAGGTTATACTTAAAACTACTGACCGTATATACAAGAAACAAAAAAATGGTGGAGTGGCGTCCGTGATCAGAGCCTAAGTTGGCGTAGTCTCCGGGGGCGGTCGGGACCGTGGCCGGGACGTGCACCGGGGCCAGTCTTGCGGGCGTGGCGAGCGTGACCGGAATGGCCGCTTTGGGCGTTGCTGGCGCTGATCGGTCTCTCGGGGGCGGTAGCTAGCATGGGGCGGCGTCCTTGTGGTGCGCGGGTGCTGGTCGGCCTTTCGGGGGCGGTGGCTGAAGGGGGGCGGCGTCCGTCTTTCGCCAACGGGCTGCCTTCCATAAAGCCTCTAGTTTGGCCTCGTCAGCGTCGGTCAAATGTACCTCCAAGTTTCAAGTAAGGATCCGGGGGCGGGGAAGTTGGTAGTCCGGGCGGCAGCGAAGGAAGGCAAAGGGCGCGTTTAAACAGTGCTGTCCCAGAGGGCTCCCTCGGGGGTGTCCTTCTGAGGGACAGCGGCGCGGGAGTGTTGCCTCGGTCCGGGGTTTGTGGGCAGCGCTTCGGGGTGGTGATGGGATCCGGGTGCACGAACCTGCCCTCACTCGAGTTGGGGTTCCTTTCCTGGTGCCGGGAGCAGACAGCTTGGGCTAGATGAGAGTCCGGGGGCGGCGTCGGGGATGGTCCGAACAGCTCCTGGAAGCGGTTGGTCCTGGAAGGCAAGAAAATGCTCGTTGAGAAGGGGGCGGACGCTGGAATGCACACTCGCTGGGTCGTAACAGAGCTTACGTTGGCGTCCTGGGGGTGGCCATGGTTTGTGTGGGCAGTTGGCAGCTCGGTCCGGACGGGCTCTGACAGCAAAGTTCGTGGGTGACTTTGGCAGCAAAGTCCGTGGAAAGCTCTGGGCGCTGGGTTTTTGGGTGGCTTTCTTCAGGCTGGAGAGCTGATTGCTGGTGGAACTCGAGGCTGGGGCTGAGTGATTTCTTTTGGTAAATGTTCGACTATTTAAAGGAGCCCAGTCCTTTGTGCGGTGCCTTCTCGACGCTTATTGATCCAAGGAGGAGAGATGAATGCCTGTTTTTGATGTGTGGGGAAATTTCGGGGCGTGTTTAATTAACGCCTAATTTGTACTGTTTTGCATTTCTGACAAAATGCTGATCATTTTGACACTAGACTCGGGGGTTTTTGATGCTAAATTTGTTGCGAGAATTAATCTTCTCGGAGTCTTCGTATATCAAAGCTGGTGTTTGTTTTTCGCTCGCGCTTAGACGTCGGCCTCAGTTTAGAATGCCCACTGGGCTCATCGAAGGCGCCTTAACTTTTCCTGTATTTTGATACCGTTGATTATGCTTTTGCTAATTAAATTTATTTTAAAATTAGATTCTACGCAGGCAGACTGTGGCCGGCTACGAATTTCTTTTTTGTTCGAGCGGTTATATTTTATTGGACCCTTTGCGTCTTTGCGCTGCTCCTGGACCATTATATATATTATTATTATTATTATTTTTAGCGGTATCGCGCTTTGGCTTAAACTGTTTTGGTTCTTGATTTTGATGGGCGCTCGGTCCACTGAAATGATACAATGATGGGCTGGCTCTTGCTGGAAAGAGGCTAATTTTCTTACTCCGTGTACTCCAAACATGTTTGGCTTAATTGGGAGATATATTTGTTTCGGGCGTTTTTTCGAATCTCGATGCCGTATTAGGTCAAAGCCGCCTATCGCTTCCGGGCGATGCGCGCTCGACCTGAGATGATTTATGGGTTATTGCTCCCTGTTTGCGAGTACGTGCTTTTGGCCGAAATTCTCCGTACTTTATACATTTTATGACGCTGTTTGGCCAAAATTTGTGTAAAATATGTACGGTCGTATGCCGTTGTATTGTTCTGGTTCCGTCTGGCTGGCGCTGCGGATTTTTGGTTTTTGATCGCTGCTTCCCGATTCATTTCAAATTCTCCATAGGACTGTCTGGTCCTATCACAGTTACAGGTGGCTGTAGCATGAGAAAATGGTTAGGAGTCAGCGCCTCCAAATCATTCGGGCCGCTGATCATCAGTGTCAGAAGCCAGAAGTTGAACATTGCTTCTACTTGCACTAGAATAGTGTAGAACTCTTTGTAGGTCAGCTTCCCAAATTCCACCAAAATGAGGGCTGGAGAGGGAAATTATCTGCCAACTCTTGTGACACGGTCTGATTGTTGCAAGTATTGGAAGTGATTGCCTGTTTCCACTCGGCCAACTTGCACTTCGCGCCGACAAAGTTAGTGCTGCAATCACTATACACTTTCTTAACGGTTTTTGTTGTCATATCCGACACCAGTTTTAAATGAACATCGCGAGTCGAGAAACAGACAAACAAACAAATGTAGGCCTTTAGCTTTGGATTCCTTGCCTTTCTCAACCGTCCCATCGTTATCTCGAAAGGTCCTCCATAATCCACGCTTGTTACCAAGAACGCTTTGACTGACTGGAGTCGTGCAGCCAGCAAATCTCTCCTCATTGGTTAGACGGGCGTTCGAAAACATGTCAAGCATTTTGCAAGACGCCCGCGAATAGCCAAAATCCAAAATTGGGCCTGTAACGCTAAAATTACAATATCAAAATGAGCCTAACAATTCACTGAAAATATACAGAAAGCAAATTGTTTATTTACCTGGAGTTAGCCAAGGGAGCTTATATCGTATCCTGTGGCAGAGATAAGTTTGATCCACCGCATCACAGTCCGGTGTCCCGACTAGGGGTCGCAATACCGGTCCCTTTTACCAAAACCGGTATTTTCGATATTGAAGTTTTACGAATGCCGGACTCCCGATATTTTCGATATTTTCAATATTTAGAAAAGCTTCCGCCTAGATTTGAGATTAGAGCCTCTAAATTAGAGGTGAAAATTTATTAAAGAAACAAAAACATTCAGAAAAAAACACATTTTAATTTTTAATAAGCTTTTATCAATAACACAAATGTCTAACTTCAGACTTTAATCAAACGAACAAAAATAATGTTCCTAACTTTTTAAATTATATAGTTTTATTAATCAAATATTAAAATAATTTGTGTTCTTAATGTTTGGTCAAATTTAAATATTAACGTAAAAATGACGTGAATGTTTGATCGCTTAATTTTGATCGCAAATGGTTACAAAGGTAACCTGATAACGAGAACACCCGCTCAAATTCCACACTTGTAGGGGGAATAGACTTTAAGCTGTCATATGCAATTTCTAGATATTTTCCTCTTGAACCGCCATTTTTAAATAAAACCATCTTTATTTTTACCAATGTGTCAATGTTCTATCAGTTGGTCTGAAAGTATTATACCCTAAGCCTAAAGTTTCTCTCTTAAACGGCAGTGTGTCTTCAGGTTCATCATGCTCAGATCCAAGATGTTCAATCTTATTACCCATAGACATTTCCCAACGAAGAATCCGCTCATTCTCGTCCGTCCTCCATCTGTTCGCAAGCGATTTATATATTTTTTTTTAAAGAAATGCCGAAAATTTTGAAAATTCCGGTTTCCATAAATCCAATTCCGGTATTTTGAATCATCCGTTTTAGTCCGGTATCTCGGTATTTTTGAAAATCGGGATCTCGGTCTGCGACCCCTAGTCCCGACCTCTGGCTGGTCCCGTAAGCACATTGCAGTCGCGTAGGTGAGAGGTTCAGCATTTATCGTCCCCTCACAATTACCAAGGAGGTTAACAGGTCTTCATAATTAAGCGAAGCACGTCCGAGTACTTTGCGAAGCAATCCTTTTAACACACTAACCAAACGCTCTCAAAAACCACCCCACCATACGGTCATGGGTGGGTTGAAGTGCCACGATATACGTTGCATAGACGATTAGCTTTGGCCAGTCCAACTTCGCGAACGCGTTTTTCGTACCTCGGTATTTAGTTTTGGGTCGTCCGCATCTCGCAACAAATCTACGTAACGCTTGAAGGAAGCTCGGAGTAGACGACGAAGTAGTCAGTTCAAGGTGCACTGTCCGGTACAAGACACAAGTAAACAAACACACCCAAGCCTTTTCTCCAGTTCCCAAATACAGCGGACCGGAGAAATCTCTCCCGATAACTTCGAATTGTACAGCATCGCGCACCCTATTGAAATACAGAGCTGCTGTATCAGCGGCATATGGCTTGGCATCATGTCTCTTGCACGTAACGCACTTACTTATTACTGCTCTTATAACACGTCTATCCCCCATGATTCAAGTTTTTTTTGCCTTTGGAGACATTTTTAGAAAAAAAATATTCCATTTGGGGAGTTCTGTAACCATTTAATACTAAAACACCATTTTTGTAACATCCTGTATTTACAACTTTTTTTAAGTGGAAAAAGAAAAACACACGCAATCGCTTCGATAGGTCTCTTTGAAGGCAAACGACTGTTTTTTCGGTTTCAGGAACCGTTATGACAAGACAAGAAAAAACACGAAAAAACAAAAAATGCAAGGAAAAAGATGCAACGAACAAGAAAAAGCAAGAAAAGACAAACAAAACCAGAAAAACACAAAGAAACACAAGAAAAGACACTAGAAGAAAATAAAAAGACAAGAAAAGCTAAGAAATATGTGTATTGAAATCTTAAAATTTTGCAAACTAATGAGAAATATAAGAAACAACAACACTAAGTCCAAGGTGGGGACCGTAAATGATCGGTACGATAAAAAAAACACTCATTACTACAAGAAAAAAACGCGATCCTAATTACACCTCAATTAATCTCATTTTGATGCGCCTACACTAATTTTATCAGCTGCACCTCGTATCTTTAATCCGTATTTCAAATATTTAAAACTTTTCGTACGCTCCAACAACTTCAACACTGCTCCGCTATGCTTCGCAAAATCTAAAAATAGCTTGCTCATCGAATACAACATTCGAATTATCGTCCGCACAATGCGCCACTGCAATACTAATTTAGGAACAGCGGTTACTAAAAATAGGATCCCCATATAATTGCCAGTCAACAAACGCAAAATCAGAACTTGGGTGAAAGCATAATTACTAAAATCCAACAATTACGTCATAATGGGAGCTGTCAAATGTTACTAAATCAATATAAAAATCTCAAAGTTAAAATAAAATGTGCCCAACGTCGATAAATTTACTGCACCGATGAAATATGCCGAAAAGTCGTTAGTGAAAAGAACGCCCCACGTTGGACGCCAGTTTTGCTACAGGCGAAATAGTATTTACAACACGAAACACGCCACAACCTTAGTTTGATAATTGTAAGGCGACAATTTGGTAAAATACAAGTGCAACTCGTCCTTAAGGCGTTACAGTGTTTATGTAAATTTAAGAATGTAAGAATGTAAGAATTTAATTGTAAAAAACGAGTCTTCAATCAATGATTTTTAAATGTAGTATTGATAATTTCTTGAATCAGTTAAATTCTAAATTTCTTAGCATAAATTTCATATATGAAATCAAAAACGCAGGACAGCTACAGTTTCTGGATACATTAATAATAAGAGATAAAAATAAGTTGAAATTCGATGTTTATAGAAAAGAAACCGATGTAGACAGATCCATTTTAGCGGATTCAAATCTATTTGTTTTCAACAAAAAAATGGCTACTCTAAATTTCTTAGTGCTTAGACTGTTAACTTTTCTTTTAAACAAAGATGAGTATAACACCGAACTTCAGATCATCAAAAATGTGTACAATGGTTTCTCCTCTAAAATTATCGATAATTTGATTAGGAGACAAAAAAACAAAATTGCACGTCAATTTGTAAAGATTTAGGTTATGAAGTTGTTTATAGTTCAAACAACAATATTCGACATTTGTTGGGGAATGCAAAAGAGAAATCCGGAATTTACGAAATTAAATGTTCCCATTGTGATTTTAAATATTGTAATGATATAAGGGGTATATGGGGTTATAAAATTCAATTTTAAAATAGGATTAAGGGATTACAATAGTTGAATATTATAGGGATCAATTTGAATATGAATTGGGAATATGAATGATGGGTATGTAATTAGAAAAGAAAATAGAATTTATAATTGAATAAAATTGGCTAATTGAGAAACAGAGGGATTCGAATATAATGTAACTAGCAGTCCAGTGAGACAAATGTCTCATTTAAAAAAACAAGAAAGACCGTTTTTCAAATAGAACGCGTATTAAATAAAAACTGTACCCAGACCTGGAAGGTGTCAAAGTGGTTGCCTAACCGATCGACGTTTTAAGGCGCAGAGGGTTGCAGCTACGTTTGGCTGCTGAAAACAGTTTTTATTTAATACGCGTTCTATTTGAAAAACGGCCTTTTTGTGATTTCTCGAAAACCGGAAGCGCCACGTGACTGAAATTCGGTTCCTGAGATGAAATGACCATTCCAAACATATAACTGTAATAACTTTTTTCTCTATCTCTTACGGTTTGGCTGCTGAAACAGCGTCCCGGACAGACAAAATGGCGTCCCAGACAGACAAAACTGCGTCCCAGACAGACACGTCTATTAGATAAAGGATATCTAAATATGAAATTTGAAGGTAATGACAAATACTTAATCGAAATAGATTATTGCACATAATAGGTAAAAATTAAAAAATAAAGGTATAGTGTGTTGGAAGGAGAAAATATGATATCGGAAAGGACTTTGTTTTCATTATTAAGATAACAAATTTTGAAAAATGTAAAGCTGTAATTAATTTGGTGTAATTTAAAACTATGAAATAAACCCTATTTTAAAAGGAAAATGTTTGGAAATTAAGAAGGGTTGATATTAAGACTAAATTGTATATGTGTATATTGTGAAAAACTAAACTAAAACCAGGATTAGGTAAGCACTGAAAGAAAATAAAGACTAAAAAGGTGAATTCATTATTAAGGAATTACTTACCGTTTGATATTGTTATGTGGCGAATGTAACGATCTGCTATTTGTCATTGAATTTTCAAATTTGTTTGACATATCATTTGACAGAAGTTATTTTCAAATTTGTTTGACATATCATTTGACAGAAGTTATTTTCAAATTTGTTTGACATATCATTTGACAGAAGTTATTTTTGCCTTGTAATAAAATTAAAATCAGAACATCAAATTTCAGAATAAGCAATCTAGATAAAAGGAATCCAACCCTGATTTTCAGGAGCTAGCAAAAAGAATAACCATTTATATTCAAATAATATAAAGAGGGCAATTTAAATTGATAAAAATATCATTTATAAACATATACTAATAGGTAACACAAAGTAAGAGCCCGAATCATTTCAGTACGTATATTGGGAAAACACGTCGTAATTTTGATGCTTATAGCTTCAATAGATTCAAAATCCAGTATTGCTGAACATATTTACGAAAGTCCAGCAGTGGTTTATACCGTGATGTGAAAAAAAAAACTCATTTGCAGCATGTCATGTTGAAACTGAAGTTTGCCAAAAGTTGATACATACCCATTGAAGCAAATGAACTATCATAAGTCAGAGAGAACTAAATTACATCTTGATCTCAAACTATTTTCCTAAAAATATATAAAACACTTAATAAAAACATTTTTATTGGCGGTTATGATTAATATACTCGTTGTTATTGTGTAAATTCCATCTTATATAGCTTTTTGCTTAATATAAGTAAACTTAATGCAGTGTAAACTTTTACCTGTTACAGTGACAAATGTTTTCATAAACAAAATGCAATCTGACATTCACCTACAGACTTAAGCTAAGACATGACTAGATTTCTTATGTTTCTTTCCAAGGCCTGATCTAAATGAGGTTTCTTTTTGAACACACGATACAAACTGTAGGCAAATCTATAACCAAGTTTTATTTGTCACGGCTTGAAGTTAATTAAACCTTTGAATATTAATGTACAGTCGTGTTCAAATAAATCTGGGACAATGTTTTTTTCATATGTAGGTTCAGTTAAGAATTGAAGAATAACTCCATGGATTTTCTGCCATCAGAAAGAGTTACATTAAACTTTAACAGGTAATGAAATCTGTAACTCTTTCTGATAAGAAGAAATCCATGGAGATATTCTTCAATTCTTAACTCAACCTGCATGTGAAAAAAACACTGTCCCAGATTTATTTGCACACGACTGTACATAACCAACGTTGGTCACATTTTTATTATTTTTTTAAATTTTTAAAGCTGCAGTGCGCCATTGCAGTTGCTTCTAGCAAATTTTTATATCCTAAACGGCCCTCAATATTGTTTCGTACGTTAGTGGTGTCTACGTAATACAATTCTTCAGAGTTGGCAACATTGCGTGCGCCTCTTTCAAAATTGGCATTTGAAGTGAAAAATGATCATGGCGGACTCGAGAAAAGCACAAAAGTTAGCAGCTGCCAGAAAAAAGGTAACTTTTAAATCACACACGAAGTGTCAGTGGTAAATACTGTGGTATTATTTTGTAAAGTACCATATATCATTTGCAACAGCACTTGTATTCCTTGTATTATTATTTATAACCTTGTAAACAATTGGCCACATCATCAACCTTCATTTTTGCAGCTCAAAGAGTATCAGCAAAAGAGTAGCAAAGGAAACAAGGATGTGCCTGAAAATGACGAAAACTATAAAGCTTTGACCAATTCTACACACAGTTCAGTCGATGGTAACTTCGATTCCGTGCCTTCAGAAGTAGTCGGCAATCATCCGCCCACACAAGCTTCACCTTTCCATAACTACTTCAATGGAAACCAGCAGAGTGTCTTTTATCAAGAGCCTAGTAATTTCTTTGACAGTTTAAGCAGTACCCAAAAATTGTATAGTGACGCTTCAAATGTAGACACGACAATAACTAGTGCAAATTATTTTGAAGGAACAAAAAGTACGCAATCGTTTAGTAGTCAAGGCAGTGGGAGTCAAGATGTCATTTCGACTGTGATAAGTGATGATGCTAGGACGCTCGAATATCCCGAAATCAAACCAAACGATATATATGGGTATTTTAACAAAACTGAAAATACTGAGCATCCAACAATCTCATTGGAAGATGCCAAAAGGTTATCAGAATATATGGCCCCACAAGAAAATGATACAGAACAAGATAGTATACATAAAAAAATGCAAGAAGTTAATTCAGATTCACGTTTAGATGAAGAAAGGAACAATTACACTGTACATAATCATGTTCAGGAACAATTTCATGACGAAAATAATAGTTTGTCGTTAACCAACAAAGCCTTGAATTCGAATACTGAGAGTTTACGCCAGCTTTCCTCTGAAATTACAGAACTGATAAAAGATGAAACGAATTTAGACGCACCACAAATAAATGAATTAGAAAGGCGCAATCAAGAGTTAGCAGCCCTTTTAGAACAGGAAAGTCTCGAATCACAAAAAGTGCGTGCCCAGTTAAAGGAATACCAAAATCGAATTACACAGTTAGAAGCTGAAGCTCAACAAAGCAGAATTGACTCGGAGCAACGCCTAAATCGTGAATTAGGACCTCTGCAAGAGCAACTTCAATGCCATGCTCAAACGGTTGGGATTCTTGTAGGGGAAAAGACTGAATTATCTACAGCGCTTTCGCAGAGCCAACTTGTGACCAAACAAAAAGTTACCGAGTGTGAAGAACTACAGGGTCGGTTGAAAACGTCACGATCGCGTGTTGCAGACTTAGAAAAGGAGTTGCAGAATTTGAAACAAGCACGAGTTAAACTGGAACAAAATGGTGTACCAGAAGAAGAAATTGCCAGATTGAAAAAGGATTATCAGGTAGATTGTTTTTGTTTTTATGTGTAGAAGTAGCATCATCATAATTTTGCAATCCAGATTATTCCTTTAAACAGTAGTAGATGTAGGTGCTTCCACTGCTAGAATTATTTTACGAAAAAATGTTTATCGATCCTACAAGCTGCAAAAAAAGCACGAAATTCTTCCCGATGGATGGAACTTTGTGAAACTAATAGAAATCGTGAATAATGACAAAAACTTGCTCCGGAAAGTAATTTTCAATGAAAAATCATCGTTTCCTGTGCATGGTCGCCATAACCTACAAAATGTGCATTACTGGTCGTAAGATAACCTGTATACATATATTGGTAGTTGGCTAATGTGGGATGAAGTTTTTATGATCGTTTAGCTTATTGTTTAGCGCAAGAAGGCGGGCTCTGAACACGAGCTAATTTAAACTTTCTATACTTTATTGTTTTAATTTCGTTTCTATGATTGAATTTGTTAATAATCAATTGTTTCTCTCTTTAGAATGCGTTGCAAACTATCTTGTTTTACTTTACTGTTACTCTCTAAGAATCATGTTCTTCAACTCTGAATCTGTCATCTGATAGCAGAGTACCTCATACAACCTATCTGTGATATAATAATTCATTTAGAAATATTATACTATGTGTAGACCCGTCGCCTGCGTTGAACAATTACTTAAACAATCAACACAGACTACCTGTGGATTAATATTAGAGTATCCCTAGATCGACTGTAGATCGGTTTTGGCGTCTTTTTAGTCAATCGTAAATTCGCCTTTCATTTACTCATGTTCGCAGTTCATGAATTGTTTCTGTATAGTATTTCCTGTATGACATTTCTTTTGAAGATTCTGCATACCATACCATGCACATCTAGTTTATTTTGTGCCTCCGTCTGCAACTTAGTGAATGATATTTCGTAGACAGAGATTGGATATCTTGCGCACATAAGTTTAATACATTAAATATATGACTTTTAATCAGGCACTAATAGCCTTAGAACGAGATGCGTTGCGCTGTAGCTGCATATTCACAAGCATAACAAAACACGAGATTCTCAACATTTTTCTAATTTTTAATGGCTAATTTTGCTTGATTCTAATTACAGGAAAATTAATGACAGATATTTTGTGAATATACAGCGTGTTACAAAATTCGCTGATACGCACTATACGACATTGTTTTACATTAAAAATTAAACAAAAAATGTCTTTTGTCATTTTTCGTCCAGGTCCGTACTACCCTACTACCGCTATTTTAAAAATCTAAAATAATAAAAAAGTGGTTTCCAAATTTTAACTGTTTTATAAATTATTCTAAAATTAAAATAACAATTATTAAAAAAAATAACGAAAACAATTTACTTAATCGCCTAATCTAACAGTTGCTGGAAATGGTCCCTTTTTGCAATTTTGCATGTCACGGCATATTGTTCTACTGCTTGAATTTTTTGCCATTGCCGGCACCAGTGTTCTGTACACCAACGATTTTAAACGACCCCACAAAAAGAAATGACAAGGATTTAAATATGATGAAGAAGGCGGTCAACTAATTGGACGGCCTCTTCCAATCCTTCTAATAACTCAGGAAGATCTTGTTGGAGAAAATTGAGATGCATTTGTTCGTTTAAACGATTTGGCAAAAAGTGAATAAACTAAAAAGAAAAATGAGATTGATATGAGTAATAACCGAATAGGAAGTTTATACTGAAATGTCTTACCAGATGGTTATCCAAGAATCCACCCCATACATTTAAGCTAAAACGTTGCTGGTGATTTCTTATTCTGACTGCACGAGGATGTGCATGATTCCATTGGTGTTCATTGTACACGTTAAAAACATCACATGTGAAGAGATATTCGTCTGTCCAGATAATTGAATCTTTCAAATCGTGATTAGCAAGGTACCATCCATAAAACTATTCGAAGTGGATAAGCGGTGTTATGCAGATGTTGCATAGCAGACAATCAAACACACTGGAAAAATTTCATTTCTGTCCTATGTCCCACCCGGGAATAATGGGACCTATTATTATTATTATTATGCAGATGTTGCACCTGCACATAAGTATGAATGTTGTTGATCACGGTTTAGAGCACGCCACACGCGGGTGAAGTTAATTCTCAATTCCCTGGCCACAGATCTAGTGCTTCGTTCAAAATTATTATTTATCAAATTAAGGACAGCATCATCATGAAGACACTGACGACCAGCATTTACACGTGGTAACACAGCAACGCTACCATTGAACAGAATGTGATCCTAAAAACTTTAATCGCCACAAAGGAAATCGCTCACCGTATAATCGGGCTGCTTGCCCTACTCGATTATTAGAAGCTTCGAGAGCCATTAGAATGTCATAATATTCTCAATTAGGAAAATTAGCAGCCATTTTTCAAAAATAAATACGAGAATATGAACACAACAAAGCTTCTGTCAATAAATTATTCAAAACAATCATTTGTTTCTCGACATCTGACATTTATTAAGGCCACTTGATTCAACTTTAAAAATCGCTGTAGTTACAAAAGTAAGGGTTTTATCGAAAAATGGCAAAGGGATTTTTTGTTTAGTTTTTAATGTAGAATAACGTAGTATAGTCCGTATCCGCAAATTTCGTAACACCTTCTATAGTGTAGGAGTTTGAAATATCAAACCAATTGCTTATTTTTTCAATAAATTCTCCTGTATCTACAGCTAATTTATATGTATGTATATCCAAGAATGAACAATAAAACTAAACTGCGTACATAATATAAAACACAAGTAGTTTACATAAATTTTCAATCGCAATTGCTTTAACCTTCAACTGTGCTGATAGTGTATATATGTGTATTTCTATTGTACTGTTTTTGATTAGGTGGCATACCGCTTGCAGTTGCCATAATGTTAACAGGTACTAAAATTCTGTTTTGGTCGATTGTCAGTATACATTTTTATGTGGATATACTTTATAATTATTAACTTACTTAGAATTATATGCAATTTTTTAAGAATAAAATAATTTAAATGTAAAGATCGTGATTAGAAATCAATTAAAATCTCCCAACTCTGCATGAGCAAGCACTACTATACATACATTTTGGTAAAACAAGAATAGAAAAACAAATTAATATTATCTAATATAACATATTTGAATTGTAATAACACAATTGAAAGAACAAACTCAAATATTTGTGGCGTTAGACAAAATGTAGATATTAATTTACTCCTTATTAATTTCAGGAATTAAAAGAACAGAAAGAAGAAGCATCACAAGATCTTTTAGAACTTCGTGAAAAACTAAACATCAAAGCTAACGAAAACCTTGCTCTCCAGCGAGAGCTGCAAGAAGTAACACATCAGTTTTCATTGGCACAAGTTAAAATAGAGCAAATTACAGCGGGCGAAAGTCTGCAGATAGAATCGCAGGTGGAGGCTTTAACACAACAAAAATTGGCTCTGGAAAAGCAGGTTCTAGAGCTCAGCCAAGCTCTCAAAGCCACCGGAGAGGAGCGTGATCAGGCCAGTGCGCAATATCAACACTATGTACAGCAGCTCAATGGGCAGGTCGCTTCCCTGGCTAGCAAACTTGAAAGCATCACCACTGAAAATGAATCGTTGGTAAAACGAGAACAAAACCTGGTGCAACATATTGGGGAGTTGGAGAAACTTCTACAGAATATTCAGGATGAACGTGCCAATATTGCTACCAATAGAGGAAACGGTGGGGAAACTAAGAAAGAACTAGAATCTGCCTTAGAATCTATACAAAATTTGCAATTGGAAAAGAGCAATTTGGAGGAGAGTTACCGACAGGTGATTACTGAGAGAGAAGACTTGTTGAAAGAGTTGGAGAGCAAGAAGGAATTGGTCGAACAGATCGAAAGCGAACTAGAGAGGCGGCAGGGTGAACAGCCGGACAGTGTTAAATTGGTAGCAGCCATGGAGAGTGATAAGGTGGCTGCATCAAGAGCCGTGGCACAAAATTCTGAACTTAAACAGCAACTGGAGGAAATGCAACAGGCTTTTGTCAGAATGGTAAGATTAATTACTAAGTTTATTGTAAAGCACATTCAATATTGAAAGTTTCTCACTATAGATCATTTCATACTTTAAGTGCAGTACAGTGTTTTACATAGAACGACGTTGCCACATTTCAGCACATATCTCGGAAATAGATACGCACCTATCATTCATAAATAAATCCCGCTTTTGTATTTCAGAGCACGTAACAACGACTAATGCTTCGTATAATCAGCATCCTTTTGTTAGCATAAGTAAACTTAGACCGTCGGTTGTTGCCGGAAAATGGCAACGTCGCGCAGAAAACTCCCATAACAATAACATTGCCCTATGCTGCCTGAATTTGAAGTATGGAACGATCTATAGTCATATTTATTCACAAAAACTTAATTTCTATCCATCGGAAATCACGTATATTAATATTTGTTTTTACAGAGCAATGACAAATTGGATTTGACTGAAAAATTAATAAGCGAAGAGTTCAGAAACAAAGAATTATCTGACAACTTGAACCACGTTGAACACCAGCTGCACACCCTTTCAGAAGCGATTGCCATTAAGGATAACGAACTTACACAAATGCGGGAAACTTTGACGCATAAGAACAAGCAAATACTACAGCAAGATCAGTTGGCTGATCGCCTACGTCACTATGAGGCTCAGGATGGTAGCTCCAGTGCCCTGCAGTTCGAATTGCAGAAAGCGCAGGAGGAAATTCAACAGTTGATAAAAGAAAACGTGAAATTGAAACATGATATTGAGTACTTTAACAAATCCACTAGCACGAATGAAGTTCAACAGGATGTGGCAGAAGTAAAACAACAGATAAACGAGGAAAATTCTATAGAAATGAGGTCTCAACAATCAGGACGTGATTCTGGGTATATCACAAATAATGAAGCAGCGAGTCAAACTTTCACTAATGAAGCTAAAAGAGAAGAGCAGAACATTGATTTGAACATATTAGACAAGGAAGTAGCTATGAAACACTTAGAAGATAAATTTACACGCACAATGTTGGATATAGCAAATTTGACAGAAGAGAAACAGCGGCTGGAGCATATTGTCACCCAGTTGCAAGGAGAGACAGAAACGATAGGGGAATATATTGCATTGTATCAACATCAGCGAGGCATTCTTAAACAGCGGACCCAGGAGAAAGATGAGCAGTTAAAACGACTGGCACAAGATCGAGAGAAGGTGCGAAGTAAACTGGACCTACTTAATGGGCTGGTAAAGAAATTAGTGTTGGAAAAAGGGGTTTTGACACCTGAGATATTGGAACAACATAGGCATTTAAATAGCCAATCTCATGAGTTGTGTTCGGAACATGCTAAAATACAACAGGAAATTAATAAAATTACACAACATAGTTTGCCTTCAGATGAAAATCAACAAGAATCAAACACGAGTGAAAACAATAATTTAAATACAGAAACTGCTGAGGAAATTATTGCACTTTTAGCTGAAATAAAATCCAGTAATTTAATTCAACCTTCAGATGGCTTAGAAAACTTTCACCCTTGTCCATGGTGTTCAGGGCAGCTCCAGACAGTTTAAATATGTATTTAAAATTAAAGTACACCAAAAATTGATGACCCCTAAAGGGTTCAATATTTGATTTCCCATAAAAATTCAATTATTGCGCCTGTTATTAGTCATATTTAAGAAATGTTGGGTCTTGGATTTTTTGTGTGGGATATAGTTATTAATTCTGTATATACTATATATTAAATAGAGCTTTTATATAATTTGATATCAGCATTATGGAATTGTAAGTTGTAATTATGTAAATCATAAAATATCAAAAATGACAGTTTGTTTTTTTTGCGAGTAAATTAATGTGTATAGTTGACTTTTACTATCTACCCTGCAGTGTGTCGAAAATATTCATCATCTATAGATTAAATAGTAGTAATGGGTGATTTTAACGCCCAAATAGGTAAGGAGGAATTCATAACGGAGGTCGCGGGAAAGCAAACGATCCGTGACGAAACTAATGATAACGCAGGAGATTGTGCGGACTAGCAGCAGCTAACGGTTTGGTAATAAGTAGCACAATGTTTAAACATAAAAGAGTGCATAAAGTTACATGGAATGCTCCAGGAGGGAAAACACAAAGCCAAATAGACCATATATTAATCTCTAAAAGAAGAGCAACAACAATGCAAGACGTTAGGACATTCAGAGGAGTAAGCTGTGATTCCAATCATTATCTGGTAGGAGTAGTAATGAAAGAAAAAATAAGAAATACAAACAACAAGGACAAAAAACAGAACGGAATATGGGATAGTCATGAGCGGAATGGCAATAGATACAACTGATTCAACGCTACTGGAGGAAACAATTAACAACTTATTAAAAGAGCACTTGAAAATCGATATAAAACCCAAAACAGTAACAAGAATAGGGGAAAAAATGTGTGTAATAGAATTAGCAAACGAAGAAGATAAAAAAGTAGTGATGCAAAACAAGAGTAAATTTAAACATTTGAAAACAGATAAAATATACGTTAACGACGATCTAACAAAGAAAGAGAGGGAAAAGCAAAGACAGATCAGACTAAGGGCACAAGACGAGGCAGCAAAAGGAAAAGTTGTAAGAACTGGATACAATAAAGTAATAATAGATGGGATAGAATGGCGATGGAATAAAATTACAGAAAAACTAGAAAAAACAAAAAACTAGAACAGCATAAGGGAGATAGGAAAACGGAGACGAACCAGGCATATGAAAAGGAAATGATTTTGAAGCATGGAAAACGAATAAAAAGAGATAATAAAACTAGAAATAAAATGTCAAACAAAAAGAAAATATGGAAAATAGGCACATGGAACACAAGAAGTCTGAACGGGAAAGAAGAAGAGGTAAATTTCGAATTCAAGCGGGCTGAATTAGATATATTAATACTACCAGAGACTAAGAAAAAAGGAAGTGGTGAAATAGAATTAGAAGACGGGCAAGTATTATTCTATAGTGGAGTGCCAGAAGATGACAGGGCAGCAGCTGGAATAGGATGTATGATCAAGAAAGAACTGGTAAATAAAATTACAAATTGGAAAGGATGGTCAGAAAGAATAATAACACTTGACATCCAGTTCACTAAAGAAGAGAAAATAACAATAATAGGTGTTTACGGACCCAACGACGACGACACAAAAGAAATAAAAGATAAATTCTGGGAAGAATTGGCAAGAATTACAGAAAGTAGCAAAGGAGAATTATTTGTAGCAGGTGATTTTAATGGAAGAGTAGGAGTAAAGAGAAATGGGTCAGAAAATGTAATAGGAAGATATGGCGAGAATAAAAGAAATAACAATGGAGATAGGTTAATAGACTATTGTACGATATATAACTTAATAGTAACCAATACATTTTTTAAACACAAGGATATCCACAAATTTACTCGACAAGCACCAAACACAAGAAACAGATCTATCATAGACTATGTATTAGTAGAAACGCACAACAAAAAACTTATTAAAGACGTTCGAGTAAAAAGAGGGCCAGAAATATACAGCGACCATTATCTTGTCGAAGCAAAAATAAAAAGGCTAAACAACGAAGACATAGAAGACGAGCAAGATAAACAAATAATAAAACAAGACACAATAAGGACATATAAATTAGAAGAAAAAGAAGTGGCAGACAAGTACGAACAAATAGTAAGCACACTAATACATAATGAAACAACAAACTTAAAACAAATGACATTGGAAGAAACATGGCAAAGGTTTAAAGAAATAATTACTCAAGCAGCTAGAGACTCATGTGGAGTGAGTACCAAAGTAAACAACCAACAGAAAAGAACGAGGTGGTGGAGCGGAGAATTAAAAACACAGATAAAATTAAAAAAGAAGCTCTGGAGAGAATATTTAGCAAATAAATCAGAAAACACATATAACATATATAAATACCAAAGAACAAAAGTGAAGAACATGATAACAGAAGCTAAAAATAAAGCATGGCAAGAATTTGGAGAGAAAATGGAGGAAGACAGCAGAAAAAACCAAAAACTATTTTACAAAGTATTGAAAACTCTAAGGAAAGGGAAAGCCACACGAGTCACAAAAATAAAAACCAAGCAAGGGGATCTAACAACAAACAATACTGAAACAATGAACAGATGGAAAGAGTACTTTGAAGAATTGTTAGAGGCTGAAACAGGAAATGACAATACACATATAGAGGAAGAAGATCAAAATAAAAGAAACGACCAACAAGATGAAATAACTAAAGATGAACTTGATATGGCAATAAAAAAGATTAAGAACGGAAAATCGCCAGGACACGATAAGATTACGCCAGAAATGATTAAGAAAATGGGAGAGGAAAGAAGAAAAAATTCCAAGCGACTGGGAAATAGGACAAATAGTACCAATTCATAAAAAGGGAGATAAAAAACAGTGCAGCAATTACAGGGGTATAACACTGCTAAGCATACCGCTTAAAGTATATGAACAAATAATCGAAACAAAACTGCGAAAAATAATAGAACCAACACTGGTAGAGGCACAAAGTGGATTTCGCAAAGGAAGAAGTGTTCAAGACCATATATTCACTTTAAAAGAAATATTTCACAAGAGGCTCCAACACAACAAAAACACTTTCTTGTCCTTTCTAGAACTAAAGAAAGCATTTGACAAGGTACCAAGAATGAAAGTATGGGAAAGCCTGAGTAATAGAGGAGTAAGTCCAAAATTAAGTATGGTAATAAAAAGTTTATATAAATGTACTAGAAACTACGTCATCAGTAATAACAACAGATCCGAAGAATTCAAAACAAAAGAAGGTTTGAGACAAGGTGGTGTAATGAGCCCTGTGTTATTTGTATTATTCATGGACGAAATAATAAGAAAATGTCAAGTAGAATCTAGAAAACTGCATATAGGATACAGAAATTTATTACCAGTATACTTGACTGAATGCGCTTTCGCGGACGATGTAGTAATTATAGCAAGCAGTGAAGAGAACTTAAGAACAAATTTAAATATATGGAACAATACATTGACAGAAAACGGAATGGAAATAAACACGGAAAAGACAAAAATATTAGTAGTAGCAAAAGAACCACAAAAAACAGATGTACGAATAAATGGAAGACAAATTCAACAAACACAAAAGTTCAGCTACTTGGGAGTGACATTTGATGAGCAAGGTAGACAAGAAACAGACATTACAGAAAGAATAGAGAAAACCAACAAGTTATACTACGCTATGAACAAGACCTTTATCAGCAAAAGAGAAGTAACACAAAAGACAAAATTAAGTGTGTTCAAAAGAATCTTTAGACCAATATTGACATATGGATCTGAGTCGTGGGTGCTGACCAAACGAATGAAAGAAAAATAGAAGCCACCGAGATGAAATACTTGAGAAAAGTCAAAGGAGTCACGCTAAGAGATCGAATGAGAAGTGTACAAATTAGAGAAGACCTAGACGTAATACCAGTAACAGACTTCATAGAAAAACGGCAGCTGAGTTGGTGGGGACATCTCCAGAGAATGGAAAATGACTGAGCAGTGAAACAAGTATGGGAATCCAAGGCATCAGGTAAAAGAAACAGAGGGCGACCGCAAGAGATATGGGACAAAGTACTCGAAAAAATACTAACAGCAAAGGGGAAAACTTGGCAAGAAGCAAAGATCATGGCAAGAAATAAAAAAGAATGGTGTAAATTTGTGCATAGTGTATAATTTGTTATTAGACTTGATATAGTTATAGAACTGAAAGAGACTTTTAGTGTTGTTACTTTTAAAATTGAGAAGCACTTAATTATTGTTTTAAATATAGTATGTAAATAATTGTAATTTACTAACCCTACACCATAATGGTAAAAGGGGATTTGATTATATATATATATATATAGTAGTAATGAAAGAAAAAATAAGAAATACAAACAACAAGGACAAAAAACAGAACAGAATATGGGATATAGGACAACTAAAAAATGAAGAAAAAAAAATATAAAGAAATGATAGAAGCAAAAATGAAAGAAGAACAGGAAACGACAGAAATAGACTATGAATGGGAGAACATAAAAGCAAATATAATCAAATCAGCAGAACAACAAATAGGATACAAGAAGAGAAGAGAAAAGACAGAGTGGTTTGATGATGAATGTAAAGAACAAATGCGGTAAAATTATGTAGAAGGAAAAAACGAGAATGGATAAATAGTAGACTACAGGAAATAGAAGAAACTGGCAATAAAAACAATACAAGAAAATAAAGGAAAATATGACACCCAAACCAAAGATAACAACAACAGGTTGTAAAAATATATAGAAGAAGAAAATGCAAGGATACAAAGATGGTATGAACACTTTAAGCAAGTCTATGAAGATAGAGAGACAGAAGAAGAAAACCCAGATACCGAACCAGAACTAACAGAAGATGAGGTAAGAAACCCAACGTACGAGGAAAGAAATGAAATAATAAAAAAATGAAAAACGGAAAAGCACTCGGGCATGACAACATAACAATAGAGCTTATTAAACAGGGAGGACAAATGCTAAAAAACAAAATCTTCCAACTAATAACACAAATATGAAATAAAGAGCAAATGCCACAAGAATGGAAGATGGGAGTAATTATTCCAGTACATAAGAAAGGAGACAGAGCAAAATGCGAAAACCAATAAGCACAATATACAAAATAGTATCGAGTATAATATATAGAAGAATAGAGCCTTATGCAGAAACAATAATAGGTGAATACCAAAACGGATTCAGGCCAAATAAATCAACAATTGATGGAATCCACACAATAAGACAGATACTTGAAAAAAACAAAGAGATTATAAACAGGCTTTTGACACGATTAAAAGAAGACAAATATACATGGAACTAAGATATCTAGAAATACCAAGAAAGATAATACAGCTTATTAAAATGACAATGGAAGGATCAAAAGCATATGTAAAAACAAAAATGGGAGACACGGAACCTTTTATAGTCAGCACAGGAGTAAGGCAGCAAGATGCGCTGTCTACAATCATATTCAACCTAATAATGGAAGCTATTGTAAGAAAATCAAAAATCCAAGGAGCAATAAACACACATATGACACAGATATCAGCATATGCGGATGATTTAGTTATCATTAGTAGAACCAATAAAGAATTAAAAGAAGCCTATGCGAAAATAGAAGAAACAGCACAAAAGATGGGACTACAAGTAAACACAGAGAAAACAAAATATATGAGAATACAGAAAACTAAATAAACTGAACTGAAAAGCATAGAAATAAATGGAAATAATTTTGAAGAAGTTGAGGAATTTAAACAATAAGTAATACCAACAATGTAACCATGGAAGTTATGAATAGAATACAATCGGCAAATAAAAGTTACTACACTAATAAGAAAGTATTGTGTAATAAAATAACAAGTAAAAAAACGAAATTACGAATATATAAGAGCTTAATTCGACCGGTGATGTGATATGGAGCTGAGACATGGAGATTAACAGAAAAGGGCGAGGAAATATTAAGAAGAAACGAGAGGAAAATACTTGGACCAATTATAGAAGAGAATGGACAAATAAGAAGAAAAATTAATCACGAGATATACACAGAAACAAATGGAGAGGACGTAGTTAAATTTATAAAGTCACAACGAATAAGATGGTACGGACATATAGTGAGAATGAAGGAAGAGAGATCACCAAAAGTAGTAAGACAATGGAAACCAGAAATAACAAGAAAAAGAGGAAGACCCGATATAAGATGGAAAGACAATGTAATACAAGACCTGAAGAGAATGGGAGTAAACTGACGGCAAAAGGTGAACGATAGAAAACAATGGAGAAAAAATGTAGAAGAAACAAAAACAAGCAAAAAAATATAGACGAATAACAATTAAAGATCAGTGTGGACTAATCCACCACACTGATATAAACCAAATGGATTTTGTAAGCTTCTTAGAAGCAGGCGATGATCCACAAGGATCGAAAGCCCTTGAAGAAGAAGATAGATTAAATGCGTTCATGGACTATTGCATACATCTGTCAAACGATGTCATTTGACAAATGATCAAACTCGCTTTTTTAACTTTCAACCAATCAAAAACGAGTTGCGTCTATAATTATTGTTATATAACAACTCAGATTCCACACCCCATACCATCCCCAAACAATATCCCAAAATTTCATTAACTTGGAAATTGTGTCCAGGTAACCCCCCTCATTATGTATCTGCCGACCGGACTAATATGGTTCTTAATACCAGGCTAAGCGGCGGCAACTGTTGGTTCAGCTGACAGTGGTATGAAACTGTTCATTTTAATTTGTCTTCGAACATTTTGCTAATGACTTGTTTCATTTCGTTCGATAACTATAGTGAATGATTTTGTAATGAATGAATAGTTTCAGTACTATCAAACTATTCGAATGAATCGATACTATCGGAATTGTTCATTAGTTTTCATTCGATAGCGCCCATTACTAATTCTAATGAAGCTTAAGGTAGAAGTCCCAATAAGTGGCAATGTCCCAGTGCATGATAAGAGTTTAATATAAAGTTTTAAATGAAGTAAATAAAGCGCCAAGATTTTATTCCCAGAGCCAGTGTATATAGTAGAAAATGCCGCCATGTTTACTCCTATCAGCAATAACTGATTGAGTTATATCTAAAATTTTACTTGAAATTCTCAAGACTGTAACAGCCGTATTCATAGTCGTTCGCCAGCGGCTCGCCGCCGAGTCGCCGGAGTTTTGTTATGAATAGTATGTTGGCGGCACTGTACGTCTATGTCAAATTCGAGGTTATCAGGTTAGGTTTTCCGTCAGTTTTGACAGAAATTGACACAAAATCTAACCTGCTAACCTCAAATTTGACATAGACGTACAGTGCTGCCAACATACTATTCATAACGAAACTCCGGCGAGCCGCTGGCGAACGACTATGAATACGGGTGTAAGTCTATTCGAGGTTAGCAGGTTAGATTTTGTGTGTCAGTTTCTGTCAAAACTGACAGAAAACCTAACCTGATAACCTCAAATTTGACATAGACGTACAGTGCCGCCAACATACTATTCATAATGAAACTCCGGCGATCCGCTGGCGAATGACTATGCATACGGGTGTTACTGTTGGACTGATTAAAAGCGGTTTCAGAACCGTAAACAAATTCATGTTGACAAATAATATTTATCTGTCACTCACGATCTGTCAAAATGCTCTGGCATTTCACCGAACTTGCAAAAAAGCGTATTATTAGCAAATTAGAAGACCATTGGTCAATAAGGCAAGTTGCTCGTTTCCTAAATAAACCTTGAGAAGAAGACCAGGACCAGAGTCATCCCAACCTAAAATCTGTAGCCAAGAAGAAGACAAAGCTCTTGTGCAGTAGGGCGGGCCGTTCATGTATACGAAAAAAAAAAGTTATACATATCCGACTGTAACAGGACTTAAAAGTTGCGTGTTGATGAGTACATTACCAGGGAATATTTAATTTTTGGTTTTGTTAGCACTTTCAGCCCTCTACTTAGGTTCAAAGTTTTAGAATTCTGGCATGTAAGACATAAAGAGATAACTTATTTCTTTTATGGAGGCCGATGTAAAAATAATAATCATTGTAAGGTATTTTGTATTCAAAATAAAAGAGTAGTAGTGCAAATAATATATTACTTCACAAATAGTTAAAATAAGTATACTCAAGATATAGTAAAATAAATCAATAAATCATAAAATTCCAAAATATGGGAAATTTGTTTATCCTGCTGCATAATCTTGTTTAGTCTCGAAGGAGGGCATTTCTGATCTGGAGTTTGATATATTTCGTATTACACCGTCTCTGGACACTTCTCCGACCACTGATAGGGCAGCTTCTGTAACCATCTTCAAGGAGCGTTCTACTGCCTGCGGGTGGCAGGGAAATGGAGAAATATTTATTAAATGTTTCTCTATACCTTCCATTTCCTTTCTGAGGATGATTTCCAGTTGTTCGTCAGTTATGAAGGACAGAATAGGTGGAGGAGTTACTTGAAAATCAGGCCACACTATCATATCGAAGTAATCCACAGCTTCTCATAGTGCACTACTCCAAATAATGTACACAAAATTTGAGCAAAAATTCTGCATTGAGGTTGCATGTAGTGAAACTGCCTTTGAATGTGATTTATTCCCTAAAATGAAAGAATCCCTCAGAGGTGTGCAACTTCATATCCAAGACGTACTGCGAGCAGTAGGGCGTTCTATTGTTAACATTAATACACAGCAATTGGCTGATGGAATTCAACACCTCCCACAAATTTAGAGAAAGGGGCAAGTCATGGTAGGAGATTACATTAAAGGAACGTAAAAAAATGTACTTGCATAATGCAATTCAACTAAGAAGATTTATACACTAAAAATCTTTTATTATGAGCATGATTATTATGCTCAAAGTCCTTAAAAATACACGTTCAATATACTTTAAATAATTATATATTCAGTAAACATTTATTTTATGCAGTTGAAAATTATGCATAAGTATTTTTTTGCATGGTTTTATTATAGATATTAACGATAAAAGTTTGACTATGAGCATTTTAACAAAACGAGTTTGATTGCCAAATGAGGAGGTGAGCCGGGTTTTGCGGCAATCAAACAAGTCTTGTTAAGTACCATAAGCAAACATGTATTGTTCAATACTTTATCTTCATCAATAAATTCTGGCTCAATGTATTTTTTATCTAAAAAGAGTGCGGTAATATCCATTACCGCTCTGAGTGCAGTAATATCTAGTGGGATAATATCCATACGGTAATGAAGCTCTTAACGATAGTAAAATTAATTTGATTAACAGTCTATAACAACACCGAATTAAAACATATCTTTACGTCTATTTCAAATTCGAGGTTAGCAGGTTGGATTTTGTGTCAGTTCCTGTCAAAACTGACGGAAAACCTAACCTGATAACCTCGAATTTGACATAGACGTACAGTGTCGCCAACATACTATTCATAACGAAACTCCGGCTGGTATGCCAGCAGAGCACATTTTCTATGTATTTCATATGAAATATTGTTTTACGTGGCGTATTTCTAAGATAATCGTACGACACTCATTAACCCTCGCCCGGCAGAAATAATTTCAGTTACACGGAGTGCGGAAATGGGTCTGTAGTGACCCGGATCGAATTCAATTTTTACTTCCTTTTACAATAAAGGAAGTATTGGATTCACCCCAAAAATTCGAAATTGAGTTTTCAACAGATCTTCACGTTTCAGAGTCCCCTGATCCCAAAAAACATATTTTTTTTCATTGGTCTGTGTGTCTGTCTGTGTGTCTGTCTGTCTGTGTGTGTCTGTCTGTGAACAGAATATCTCAAAAACGGAAAGAGGTATGGCGTTGAAACTTCATATATAAGTTTTGTGTACTATGTGGATGCGACAGCAAGCTTTTGAAGAAAATCGCATAACCGGAAGTAGGTGTTTACTCTTGTAATTTTTCAGTTTTTTTCGATTTTTTTAAAAACGGTTCTAACGATTTTTTTAAACTTTACATTTTTATTACATTTTGAATGTGTATTGATGTCAGATAGGTGATTTTCCAGTTGAATACTTCTAAAATGGGTTTCTTTTGTTTTTTTGTCTATTTTTTTTATTAACTCTTATTTTAAATAGAACACCCGGTATATTATTACATTTTTGAATTCAGCTTAAAATTCTAGAGAAAATTTGTCTCTTCAACTAACGCTCTATTTTGTACCGTTTTTGCAGAATTTGTAATTTTTGAAAATTTTTGACAAATGCTTAAAACATTTTAAATCAAATTTTTGGCCAATTATAAGATCACTGTAAAAGGAAGTTGTGTGCGTGTATCACACCAGATTTTTTTAAATTAGTTTTAAAGTGCCACAATGTCTGTTTTTCTAATACATACTTGCGCATGATAATATAATCATAAAACTTTTATTTTTATTGACCTGCAGACTAAACAATTCTTCATATTCTGCGTCACTTTTATCGCTACTACTGTCCTCATAAGACAAAAAATGAAAGTCGTTTTCGTCATCATCACGCATTAGTTCGTTATACAATTGTTGTTCCGTAAGGGGAATTTTATTAGGATCCATTCTTTTTGCCTATTATTTTACAAAGTGTTATTATACTCCAGAAAACAAGAAAAAAAAACAATAGAGTGTGAAACGCGTAAACCGGGTCTCAAGTGACCCGAGCCGATTATCTCAGGTATACCAAGACATTTTTCCACGAAATTTATTCTACAACATCTCCATAACAGCTTTGAGGAATACACAAACATCCAAAGCAGTATATTGGAAAACGGTAGAATTATTTAAGAAAAAAGAAAGTCCGGGTCACTTGAGACCCGGTTTCCGCAGTCTGAGGGTTCATAACTAATCGAAAAAATAGTTCACGAGCCGTAACCAAGACAACAACAAAATTTCCTGTAAATTTTTTGTAGGTAGACCAACCCAACTGTGAGGGTTTGTGTCGTTAAGATTTGCTTACCGAATCTGCATTCGAGCATTAATTCATATCCGGAAATTATTTTTCCTGCATTCCAACAACGTCCTAATTTGCCCTCACTTAATACGACGTTCTTGGAAGGCACTCAAAAAAATTTCCGGAAATAATTAATGCTCTTATGAGATTATATGTGACAATTTTAACTTAGCTTGGGCTTCGGTAAAAAAATATGTTTTTTCACCATAACGTAAAATATATGTTTCCTAATTGAAACTACAGTCAAAATCGTAATTTTCGAGCAAAAGACTTTTATTATCAAACTAATACAGTATTTATAAGATAACGTACACTTGTGGTCATAAAAATTGCAACCGTTTTTTGTAATATTTTAGTTTTGTAATACCGGTTGGTTTGAAACATCAATAAAGTGAAATTGTTTGTTATATTAAATTACAAGAAAATAGTTAAATAAAAATATCGTGTAAAATTTTCTTTAATAATGCGACTAATACGACTTTTCAAATTAGAATTTAAAAAAAAGAAAAACAACAGACAATAACAAAAAAAAAACATTAATACTTAGTCATACTACCGTTTTGTGTAATTACGGCATTTAAATGACTAGGAATTGAGTTAATTAATTGCCGTGCTAGATTTCCGTCTTCTGTTCTCTAGTGGATTTATATCTACACTATTTGCAGGCCACGGTAAAATTTTGATATTGTTATCCTGAAACCAGTCTCTAACAGCATTTGATGTATGTATGTACTGGACAGTTGTCCTGTTGATAGATATAACTGTTGTTAGGATATAACTGCTCCACCGAAGCCATCATCATATTTTCTAATATCCCAATATAGTTTTCCGAATAAAACGGCCCTTCAATTTTTCAAGTTCCCATCCCGTTACAACTTAGCCAGACCCAAATATTAACACTAAATCTTCCAGATCGCTGCCTTCCTGTCACATATCGTTCTTCGAATCTTGAAATCTTGAAATCTACGTACCCGAATATGTTCATCATTGAAAGATTTAAATATCTTTTGCCAACAAACAAAACATGCCAAATCCCTGTAAATGTAATTTAAGCCGAATACAATTCTAGCTTGCTTGTGTTCTTCATTCAAGAGTGGTTTTCTAGCTGCTGCCCTATTCTTAAGTTCTGAAGCATTTACTTTTCTGGAACCTGTTTGCCGGAAACCGAGTAAATTTGACTTGAGTTTGGCAGTTCTTACGCATTCAAATGGGTTTACTCTTAAATACTGCACAATAGGGCGGCCCGAAGTTTTTTTTTATTTAAAATTTCTGTTGTAATAGCACCCAAAAGCTGCGTATAGGCTAGCTGATGACGGAAAAAATAGATAAAAAAATCCTTGATAGTATTTTTAGCCCTCTACATGCAGTCAAATTTTCCGAAAAAGTCAATTTTACTCACGTCTTCAACATTTTATATTCCTAAATTTTACTTAAATTCCAGGAAGGAATAAGGCCTCTTTTTAAACACACCTCGCTATATTTAGCTCCAGTTGAATGAAACCAGTTTTCTGGAGCGAAAAAGATTATTTGCAACTAGTCATGCTCGAGCTGCTATTGTCAAACAAGCATAAATCCCTTTCGTTTTCGTTCATTTGTTTCTTATGGTTTAACGTAGTAGAGTGTACTCTGTATTTGTTATCAGTGACTGTTTTAGTGAAATTTGACTTGATATAAACTGTTATTACTTAGAGAAACGACGAAAACGTCTAAAAAGTTATTTTTAATACAGACAAAAACCGTAATCATGAGTTTGGGAGCAAGACGTGCCGAAGTGACGTGTCCGTTTTTTGGTGCATATTCTGACCTTGACCTGAAGAAATTACCTACTATAAAAGACGTTATAAAGTGCATTCTCCATACAAGAAAATATATGAAAGAAAAAAATAATGGAAAACAACCACCTAATTCAGAAATTTTTGTTGTTGTTACGAAAACATCTGGAAATCGGCTTCTATTCCTATAGTAAGTCATACCCGAGTTTCAAACATGTTGAAATCTAATTACGACGCATGTTTGAAGCTAATTTGATTCCCTAAAAGCAAAAAAACAGTAAATATGATGAAAAGGTTGCAAACTTTACTACCAACGTCGCATCTAAATTGTTCGATATTGCAGCTTGTAAATGCCATTCCTACAACTTTTGCTCTTGCGTGAAATCAAAAAAAGTACCAGCATTAGAGCAGGAGTTCCTCACCGACCAGAGAAGTAGTAGAAAAATGATAATTGGTGCTATTGATAAGGAGGTAACGGCAAGACTTCAGAAAAGACAACAAAGGAAATGAGATAACTCAGACGCTTCTCAAACGAATATTTTGAATAAGGCAGTTTATATGACTCCCCCAACCAGTCTACAGACAAAAACCACCAAACGAGATATTTCTGAAGCAAGTTCAACAAGTCCAGAACCGTCGACCTCCAGTAGCAAACGAAATAAATTAGATCTACCATCTTTAGCAAAAGTTTGTGATCGATACGGGGTATCAAATCGATCAGCTGCTGCAGTCGCTTCTGCTGTGTTGCAAGATCTTGGGCTTATTACGACTGAGAACAAAACCCTCGTAATTGACAAGAATAAAGTTCGGAGAGCAGTATCAAAATCAAGAAAACATCATCAAGAAAAAACATCTACGGTTGACCTTAAAAGTATATATTTTGATGGAAGGAAAGATAAAACGCTCAACATAGAAAAGAAAGATAAACGTTTTTATTCAAAGATACAAATAGAAGAACATGTTTCGATCCTTTCTGAACCAGTATCTATTTACTTGGGCCATGTGACACCACCTGCTGGGACAGGCAAAGCCATATCTGACTCTATTATAGATTTTATTTCAAAGCACGGTTTGGATTCTGAGAATATTGTTTGTATTGGTTGTGATGGAACACCAACTAACACCGGCTGGAAGAGTGGCGTAATTCGATTGTTGAAACTACATTTAGGAAGACCACTTCAGTGGTTGATTTGCCTACTACATGCAAATGAATTGCCACTAAGGCATTTGTTTACTAGCCTCAATGGTTGTACTTCTGGACCCCGAGAGTATTCTGGCCCTATCGGGAAAGCTTTGACCACCTGCGAAAAAAATCGAGTTTTAATTTTTATTCCAGTAGCTGGAAACTTGCGCGATATTGAACAAGATGTGGTTAACAATCTTAGCACGGATCAAAAATACCTTTATGAGATTTATCAAGCAGTAGCTTCTGGGAATTTTCCTGTAGAACTCGCAAATCGACATCCCGGAAAGTTAGCACATTCTCGCTGGCTCACTATGGCCAATCGGATTTTAAGACTATATGTTTCGACCCAGGATCCAGAAAAAAACTTAAATTTTAGTGGAGTCTACGCTCCTGTATGGTTCGAAATAAAAAGAAAACCTTCTTGCACAAAGGAGCTTCTCATTCAAATTGGTAAGTTTTTCGCGATACCTCACAAATGATCTGAAGTCAATAATTGATCCCGTATTGGAAAGGAATGGATTTTTCGCTCATCCAGAAAACCTTCTTTTAAGAATGATTTTGGACAGCCGACGTCACATCAGGGAACTTGCCGTGAGAAGAATCATTAAAGCCAGAAAAAACAGTAAGTCTACGTCTATCAGAGTATTCAAGCCACCGAAAATAGAATTTTCTGCTGTGGATTACTTCGATATGATAGTGTGGCCTGATTTTCAAGTAACTCCTCCACCTATTCTGTCCTTCATAACTGACGAACAACTGGAAATCATCCTCAGAAAGGAAATGGAAGGTATAGAGAAACATTTAATAAATATTTCTCCATTTCCCTGCCACCCGCAGGCAGTAGAACGCTCCGTGAAGATGGTTACAGAAGCTGCCCTATCAGTGGCCGGAGAAGTGTCCAGAGACGGTGTAATACGAAATATATCAAACTCCAGATCAGAAATGCCCTCCTTCGAGACTAAACAAGATTATGCACAGGATAAACAAATTTCCCATATTTTGGAATTTTATGATTTATTGATTTATTTTACTATATCTTGAGTATACTTATTTTAACTATTTGTGAAGTAATATATTATTTGCACTACTACTCTTTTATTTTGAATACAAAATACCTTACAATGATTATTATTTTTACATCGAGCCTCCATAAAAGAAATAAGTTATCTCTTTATATCTTACATGCCAGAATTCGAAAACTTTGAACCTAAGTAGAGGGCTGAAAGTGCTAACAAAACCAAAAATTAAATATTCCCTGGTAATGTACTCATCAACATGCAACTTTTAAGTCCTGTTACAGTCGGATACGTATAACTTTTTTTTTTCGTATACATGAACGGCCCGCCCTACTGCACAAGAGCTTTGTCTTCTTCTTGGCTACAAATTTTAGGTTGGGATGACTCTGGTCCTGGTCTTCTTCTCAAGGTTTATTTAGGAAACGAGCAACTTGCCTTATTGACCAATGGTCTTCTAATTTGCTAATAATACGCTTTTTTGCAAGTTCGGTGAAATGCCAGAGCATTTTGACAGATTGTGAGTGACAGATAAATATTATTTGTCAACATGAATTTGTTTACGGTTCTGAAACCGCTTTTAATCAGTCCAACAGTAACACCCGTATGCATAGTCGTTCGCCAGCGGATCGCCGGAGTTTCATTATGAATAGTATGTTGGCGGCACTGTACGTCTATGTCAAATTCGAGGTTATCAGGTTAGGTTTTCCGTCAGTTTTGACAGGAACTGACACAAAATCTAACCTGCTAACCTCGAATTTGAAATAGACGTAAAGATATGTTTTAATTCAGTGTTGTTATAGACTATTAACAAAGAGCATATATTATATGCTCTTTGCTATTAATCAAATTAATTTTACTATCGTTAAGAGCTTCATTACCGTATGGATATTATCCCACTAGATATTACTGCACTCAGAGCGGTAATGGATATTACCGCACTCTTTTTAGATAAAAAATACATTGAACCAGAATTTATTGATGAAGATAAAGTATTGAACAATACATGTTTGCTTATGGTACTTAACGAGACTCGTTTGATTGCCGCAAAACCCGGTTCACCTCCTCATTTGGCAATCAAACTCGTTTTGTTAAAATGCTCATAGTCAAACTTTTATCGTTAATATCTATAATAAAACCATGCAAAAAAATACTTATGCATAATTTTCAACTGCATAAAATAAATGTTTACTGAATATATAATTATTTAAAGTATATTGAACGTGTATTTTTAAGGACTTTGAGCATAATAATCATGCTCATAATAAAAGATTTTTAGTGTATAAATCTTCTTAGTTGAATTGCATTATGCAAGTACATTTTTTTACGTTCCTTTAATGTAATCTCCTACCATGACTTGCCCCTTTCTCTAAATTTGTGGGAGGTGTTGAATTCCATCAGCCAATTGCTGTGTATTAATGTTAACAATAGAACGCCCTACTGCTCGCAGTACGTCTTGGATATGAAGTTGCACACCTCTGAGGGATTCTTTCATTTTAGGGAATAAATCACATTCAAAGGCAGTTTCACTACATGCAACCTCAATGCAGAATTTTTGCTCAAATTTTGTGTACATTATTTGAAGTGGTGCACTATGACAGGCTTATTTTGGGCACTTCTACTGAGGAAGTCACTTGGCAGAATATTTCGACTCAACTTTATCTGCTGCATAATATGATCTCAATTAGCGATTCTAGGATGTATCGATTTTAATGTTTGTCTTGTTATTGAGGTTTAATAAGTCAGTTGCCACTAGATTATGAGCAACCCTAATAATAGTATACGTGTAATATTGATTGAAATGGATATATTTCCACTACATTCGGCAATGAAATTACGACGAAAACATCTCTGAACTTGATTAATTTTTAATAACTTTTTAAATACGAAAACGATATTGTGGAAATTTATCCATTTCAATTAAGATTGCATGTGTTCAAGTACAGTTTTCTCAAACTGGCGAACTTTAGATATGTTTTGTTTTTCCAAGAATTAAATAAGTCATACCACTTCGAGAACCCTGTATTTTTCATCACGAGAATTAATTTCAAATGAGGCAAGTATTAATTTTAAAATAATATATATTTGATACTTCATTATTAACAATAAAAAACATTACTGATATAAAACCGAAGGAAATCACAAATCAGTATTATAATAAAAAATTGCTCCACTACTGAGTTTGTATTTCTTAACATCATAAGATTGATGACATATTTAATTGCAACACCTCCATATTTTCGGTATGTGAAAGCAACTGTACTTCTCTACTGATGAAAGTTGAACTTCTACTTTCATTTAGGCTAAACTGCTTGAAAATAGCTACTTTCATAGTATATGATAAGAAAAAACTTATTTGCATCATTTATGCTTGTCCCTTTTTTTAAATTTGCTGCCAACATGTAAACATAAAATAAACCTACTCACTAATTTATTAAATAGTAAATTAGCAGTATAATTATGCGCTTTAAAGAATTATTATTATTGTGCCTGTTATAATGTAATAAACTTGTATCAATGCTGAAAGTTTAAAAGTCTGTCTCTATATATTAAATTATTATTACAGAATTCTATCTATGAATAAACCAGACATCTGTTGGGTATATGCATAACTAAAAAAATGTTTCTTTTTTTGCTGTTTGTATCTGCGATATTTGACGTTGTGTTGCCACCGGTGATGGTGATTATAACCTACATTCGTACTAATTGTAAACGTCAGCAAACTGCAGCAGTATTATTTTACAAAAACAAAAATTCTATTAACATTTAACTAACCAATTTTATCGGAGTGCTTTGTAAAGTTTCGGCCAGTGTAGTGCAGAATGAGACAATCCAAGGGCAGCAAAGCTAAAGAATCGAGCAAGGAAAAGAAGCTGCGCAAGAAGGAGTTCGCAGAGACCAAGAGGCAAGTTTATACCATCGCTTTACCTGCCCTCGCAGCTGCGTTCCTGTTCATCATAGCCTATGTGTATATCAAAACTCGAAACAAGCAGTATATAGATTAAACGGTGCATTTCTACGTTGTATCTGTTACAAACATGTAATCGAAGATAATTATTTTTGCGAATAAATTTTAATGAAATGAAACACCAGTTTTTTTTTATTTGGATATATTTTGTTCTTATATAAATAGTGTTTTACATTATGAATACTTATAAAAAATATTACACGGTTATATACATAAAATTACATCCGAACATCTAGTTTTCTTTCACACATTCTTAACTCAGTACACCACAAGCACACCTACACCAGTATCAGTAACATTAAATTGCTTCATTTGTGCTGCTGGAAAGTTATTGAACTTAAACTAGTAACGATTAGATATGGCAATGCTGCAGTCTGTAGGTTGCAAAAAGGCAGTTTAATATATATACAAATGTACAAAAGGACTGGCAAATGGTATCACAGCAATAAATCTGAGAAGGCACCCCCGAACCAAACAAGTACGATGGGCAGCAGATAATGGGCAAGTGCTTTAGCGAGTGTCGGGCCACTGATGGTGGTAGCCGCTCCCTGCGTCACTTCAGGAGGCCGAGTGCTGCTGGGAAGCGTAGGTGGAACTGGTGGAGGATTGGTCTCTGCTCTTGGAAGTTCCGGAATGCCCATACCGTAGTGGTCTCCAGAGCCTTCGAGTGCATCCATTCCAGAACCGGAACCGCTAATGTTTGGCATGTCATCGGAATCGTCCGCTAAATCCACATCTTGCCCTTGATAAGCAGATTGTAATTTGCTAACTAGCGCTTGCAGAACAAATATCTGCTGGCTCAGAATGGGAGGAGATGATTGTGGTGGCGAAGGCATTGGCTGGGGTTCGTATTTGCCCAAAGCTGTGCCGTTCCAGCAGCTACCATCAGCACTTGGTGCAGCTGCTTCACCATTACAAAATTGATAGGGCAGCTGACTCCAGAATTGACGGCTATCCTTTACTTTCTGTAAAACAATAAGAACATTTAACACTTCATCCAGATAAAAATTATTCTCTAACATTTATTGTTATGTATATTAAATATACAGAAAATATTACAGAATAAGATTAATAATGTGATTGTTGGTTTTATACGAAGGTAAAAGAAGGTCATACAGTAAAACTTCACTCAACGTTAATAATTGTGACTAATATACAATGCAACTGATAAGGTTGGACTTAATTACATCTTTTAGAAGTTTTCATGGTATTTAAAACTTTAATTTTACACTGTAATTAAGATTTACCACACAATAAACTTTTATTTTTTTGAGTAAGTTCAAATAATTACGACTATTAAAGTTAAAACGGTTTGTGAAACTAGAATTTCATTGGTGCGTATTAGAGACGCCCATGGCATTTTACTTTGATATGAGATTTTTAAACCAAGCGGTATTTTGCTGGTGCAAAGTATATAACAAATTTCAGTTACATTTTGCCATGTACTTCGTACAATATCATAACTTGCAAAGTAAATAAGCCTAAATAAATTATTATTTCAAACTTCTCCTCGTATGTATGTACGTATTTTTAAAATATTAGATTTATAACTAAAGTGCTATGTATTATCACCTGCTTTATATCCCTAATTAGTTTTTCTAGAGTTGCTACAGTTTCAACCTTCTTCCGCTTCTTCTTGTTGTTGTTGTTATTATTAAAATTAAGAGATTCAAAAGTAATCTCATCTTCGGTATTTTTGGTTTTACGTGCTTCTACACGAGGCTCTTCAACCTTGCTTTGGTCACTCGCTGGTGTGTTTCGACGCCGTCGCTGCAAGACCGGGTTTCCACAGCCTGAGAACACCCTCTGCGATACTTCAGCACCGTTTTCTTGAAATATCATCACAGCTTCGGATATCTTTATGTTGATTGGTTCGACTACCATTTCTATGTTGAACGGTCCTAGCAGTCTGTCTGCTACCTTATCCAAGGCATCTAGAATTAGAAAATAGTTTTTAGCACATTTAAATTAACTGTGGTTATTTCCACCTGGTATGTGCTAGTATTTATGATTTGGAAGTGTGTTTATGACAACCTTTATGTATTAGTCAGTATCAAATAGGGCACCGACTGGGATTAGAAATCAGTTTAAGGTTACAAAAATTCCAATTTATTGTAATGCTTATTAAAATACTTGTGTCTTGTCTCTATTATTGAAGTTGCAAAAACTAATATATACATGGCAGGAGAGGGAACGCTACTTTTCCCTCGGTGTGTTAACTTACACCTTGCGAAAATCTTGCCTTTCTCAGCTAAACAAAATTAAGGAACTTTTATAATAAAATGAGACGCAAAAAAAATTATAAAAAGTAAAAACACTAGACTAAAAGATGTGGACACATTATGATATGTAATGAACTACTAAAATATGGAGAAAATAATCTCAAGTGAAAGCCCTCCCCTGGAACTGAAATTGTCAAAAGAAGAGTCACCCTCCTCTGAAACTAAATCGGTGGATGAGATCTCAATTTCCTCACTCGACAGCTTGATTGTCGTGGAAAGGAGAACAACCATCTTCTCTGAAACTGAATTCTTTCTGTCAGAGAATGAGCTCTCGATTCTCTCACTTGACAGATTTTTCGATTGCTTTCAAAATGTCTAATTGTCGTCGGAATAAAAACAATCATTTCCCTCGAAACCAAAATGGTCGAAAGAAGAACTGTCATCTCTCCTGATACTGAATTTTTTGTCAGTTTATGAGGTCTCAATTCTCTCACTCGACAGATATCTCGAATGCTTTGGAAAAGTTGTCTAACTGTTGTGAAACGAAGAACAACCATCTCTCCAGAAACTAAAATTGTCAAAAGGAGAACTCCCTTCTCTCCTGAAACTGAATTTTTATGTCGGTGGGCAAGATCTAAATTCTCCCACTTAAAGATTTCTCGAATGGTTTAAAAATGTTGTCTAATTGTCTTGAAAGGAAGAACAATCATCCCCATGAAACTGAAATTGTCAAAAGAAGAACTCCTTTCTCTCCTGAAACTGAAATTTCTATATCGGTGGATGAGGTGTCGATTCTCTTACTTGAATGATTTCTCGAATGCTTAGGAAAAGTTGTCTAATTGTCGTGAAAAAACGAACAATTATCTCCCTCAAAACACAAATTGTCGAAAGAAGAATCACCATCACTCTTGAAACTGAATCTGCTGTGTCTCAATTATCTTATTCAACAGATTTCTCGAATGCTTTGAAAATGTTTTCTAATTATTGCAACAAGAACACCATTCATCTCCCCTGAAACTAAAATTGTAAAAGATGAAGTACTGTCGCCCCTGAATCTGAATCTTGTATGTCAGTGGATGAGGTCTAGATTCTATCATTCAACAGATTTATTGAATGCTTTGGAAAAGTTGTCTAATTGTTGTGGAAAGAAGAATAGTCATCTCTCTTAAACTGAAATTGTTGAATGAAGAACCACCATCTCCTGAAACTGAATTTTCTATGTGGGTTGACGAGGTCCAGATCCTCTCACTTGATTGATTTCTCGAATGCTTTGGAAAAGTTGTCTAATTGTCGTGAAAAAAAGAACAACTATCTCCCTCAAAACACAAATTGTCGAAAGAAGAATCACCGTCACTCTTGAAACTGAATCTGCTGTGTCTCAACTATTTTATTCAACAGATTTCTCGAATGCTTTGAAAATGTTTTCTAATTATTGCGAAAAGAACAACATTCATCTCCCCTGAAACTAAAATTGTCAAAAGATGAATTACTGTCCCTCCTGAAACTGAATCTTCTATGTCAGTGGATGAGGTCTAGATTCTATCATTCAACAGATTTATTGAATGCTTTGGAAAAGTTGTCTAATTGTCGTGGAAAGAAGAAAAGTTATCTCCTTAAACTGAAATTGTTGAATGAAGAACCACCATCTCTCCTGAAACTGAACTTTCTGTGTGGGTTGAGGAGGTCTAGATCCTCTCACTTGATTGATTTCTCGAATGCTTTGGAAAAGTTGTCTAATTGTCGTGAAAAAAAGAACAACTATCTCCCTCAAAACACAAATTGTCGAAAGAAGAATCACCGTCACTCTTGTTACTGAATCTGCTGTGTCTCAACTATTTTATTCAACAGATTTCTCGAATGCTTTGAAAATGTTTTCTAATTATTGCGAAAAGAACAACACTCATCTCCCCTGAAACTAAAATTGTCAAAAGATGAATTACTGTCCCTCCTGAAACTGAATCTTCTATGTCAGTGGATGAGGTCTAGATTCTATCATTCAACAGATTTATTGAATGCTTTGAAAATGTTTTCTAATTATTGCAACAAGAACACCATTCATCTCCCCTGAAACTAAAATTGTAAAAGATGAAGTACTGTCGCCCCTGAATCTGAATCTTGTATGTCAGTGGATGAGGTCTAGATTCTATCATTCAACAGATTTATTGAATGCTTTGGAAAAGTTGTCTAATTGTTGTGGAAAGAAGAATAGTCATCTCTCTTAAACTGAAATTGTTGAATGAAGAACCACCATCTCCTGAAACTGAATTTTCTATGTGGGTTGACGAGGTCCAGATCCTCTCACTTGATTGATTTCTCGAATGCTTTGGAAAAGTTGTCTAATTGTCGTGAAAAAAAGAACAACTATCTCCCTCAAAACACAAATTGTCGAAAGAAGAATCACCGTCACTCTTGAAACTGAATCTGCTGTGTCTCAACTATTTTATTCAACAGATTTCTCGAATGCTTTGAAAATGTTTTCTAATTATTGCGAAAAGAACAACATTCATCTCCCCTGAAACTAAAATTGTCAAAAGATGAATTACTGTCCCTCCTGAAACTGAATCTTCTATGTCAGTGGATGAGGTCTAGATTCTATCATTCAACAGATTTATTGAATGCTTTGAAAATGTTTTCTAATTATTGCAACAAGAACACCATTCATCTCCCCTGAAACTAAAATTGTAAAAGATGAAGTACTGTCGCCCCTGAATCTGAATCTTGTATGTCAGTGGATGAGGTCTAGATTCTATCATTCAACAGATTTATTGAATGCTTTGGAAAAGTTGTCTAATTGTTGTGGAAAGAAGAATAGTCATCTCTCTTAAACTGAAATTGTTGAATGAAGAACCACCATCTCCTGAAACTGAATTTTCTATGTGGGTTGACGAGGTCCAGATCCTCTCACTTGATTGATTTCTCGAATGCTTTGGAAAAGTTGTCTAATTGTCGTGAAAAAAAGAACAACTATCTCCCTCAAAACACAAATTGTCGAAAGAAGAATCACCGTCACTCTTGAAACTGAATCTGCTGTGTCTCAACTATTTTATTCAACAGATTTCTCGAATGCTTTGAAAATGTTTTCTAATTATTGCGAAAAGAACAACATTCATCTCCCCTGAAACTAAAATTGTCAAAAGATGAATTACTGTCCCTCCTGAAACTGAATCTTCTATGTCAGTGGATGAGGTCTAGATTCTATCATTCAACAGATTTATTGAATGCTTTGGAAAAGTTGTCTAATTGTCGTGGAAAGAAGAAAAGTTATCTCCTTAAACTGAAATTGTTGAATGAAGAACCACCATCTCTCCTGAAACTGAACTTTCTGTGTGGGTTGAGGAGGTCTAGATCCTCTCACTTGATTGATTTCTCGAATGCTTTGGAAAAGTTGTCTAATTGTCGTGAAAAAAAGAACAACTATCTCCCTCAAAACACAAATTGTCGAAAGAAGAATCACCGTCACTCTTGTTACTGAATCTGCTGTGTCTCAACTATTTTATTCAACAGATTTCTCGAATGCTTTGAAAATGTTTTCTAATTATTGCGAAAAGAACAACACTCATCTCCCCTGAAACTAAAATTGTCAAAAGATGAATTACTGTCCCTCCTGAAACTGAATCTTCTATGTCAGTGGATGAGGTCTAGATTCTATCATTCAACAGATTTATTGAATGCTTTGGAAAAGTTGTCTAATTGTCGTGGAAAGAAGAACAGTCATCTCCCTTAAACTGAAATTGTTGAAAGAAGAACCACCATCTCTCCTGAAACAGAATTTTCTGTGGGGGTTGACGAGGTCTAGATCCTCTCACTTGATTGATTTCTCGAATGCTTTGGAAAACTTGTCTAATTGTCGTGAAAAAAAGAACAACTATCTCCCTCAAAACACAAATTGTCGAAAGAAGAATCACCGTCACTCTTGAAACTGAATCTGCTGTGTCTCAACTATTTTATTCAACAGATTTCTCGAATGCTTTGAAAATGTTTTCTAATTATTGCGAAAAGAAGAACATTCATCTCCCCCGAAAATAAAATTGTCAAAAGATGAATTACTGTCGCTCCTAAAACTGAATCTTCTGTCAGTGGATGTGGTCTAGATTCTATCATTCAACAGATTTATTGAATGCTTTGGAAAAGTTGTCTAATTGTCGTGGAAAGAAGAACAGTCATCTCCCTTAAACTGAAATTGTTGAAAGAAGAACCACCATCTCTCCTGAAACTGAATTTTCTGTGTGGGTTGACGAGGTCTAGATCCTCTCACTCGATTGATTTCTCGAATTATTTGGAAAAGTTGTCTAATTGTCGTGGAAAGAAGAACAGTTATCTCCCTTAAACTGAAATTGTTGAATGAAGAACCACCATCTCTCCTGAAACTGAATTTTCTGTGTAGGTTGACGAGGTCTAGATCCTCTTACTTTACTGATTTCTCGAATGCTTTGGAAAAGCTGTCTAATTGTCGTGAAAAAAAGAACAATTATCCCCCTCAAAACACAAATTGTCGAAAGAAGAATCACCGTCACTCTTGAAACTGAATCTGCTGTGTCTCAATTATCTTATTCAACAGATTTCTCGAATGCTTTGAAAATGTTTTCTAATTATTGCGAAAAGAAGAACATTCATCTCCCCTGAAACTAAAATTGTCAAAAGATGAATTACTGTCGCTCCTAAAAGTGAATCTTCTGTCAGTGGATGTGGTCTAGATTCTATCATTCAACAGATTTATTGAATGCTTTGGAAAAGTTGTCTAATTGTCGTGAAAAGAAGAACAGTCATCTCCCTTAAACTGAAATTGTTGAATGAAGAACCACCATCTCTCCTGAAACTGAATTTTCTGTGTGGGTTGACGAGGTCTAGATCCTCTCACTTGATTGATTTCTCGAATGCTTTGGAAAAGTTGTCTAATTGTCGTGGAAAGAAGAACAGTCATCTCCCTTAAACTGAAATTGTTGAATGAAGAACCACCATCTCTCCTGAAACTGAATTTTCTGTGTGGGTTGACGAGGTCTAGATCCTCTCACTTGATTGATTTCTCGAATGCTTTGGAAAAGTTGTCTAATTGTCGTGGAAAGAAGAACAGTCATCTCCCTTAAACTGAAATTGTTGAATGAAGAACCACCATCTCTCCTGAAACTGAATTTTCTGTATGGGTTGACGAGGTCTAGATCCTCTCACTTGACTGATTTCTCGAATGCTTTGAAAAATTTGTCTAATTGTCGTGGAAAGAAGAACAGTCATCTCCCTTAAACTGAAATTGTTGAATGAAGAACCACCATCTCTCCTGAAACTGAATTTTCTGTGTGGGTTGACGAGGTCTAGATCCTCTCACTTGAATGATTTCTCGAATGCTTTGGAAAAGTTGTCTAATTGTGGAAAGAAGAACAGTCATCTCCCTTAAACTGAAATTGTTGAATGAAGAACCACCATCTCTCCTGAAACTGAATTTTCTGTGTGGGTTGACGAGGTCTAGATCCTCTCACTTGATTGATTTCTCGAATGCTTTGGAAAAGTTTTCTAACTTTCATAGAAAGAAAAACTTCCTCTCTCACCAGTCACATTTCTTACATGCTTAGGAAAAATGGTCTAATTTTCTTAAAAGAAGAACAATCGTCTCTCTGAAACTCAAATTGTCAAAAGAGGAACTCTGGTTTCTCCTAAAACTGATCCTTCTCAGTATTTTCAGTTTTTGAAAAACAAGTAGGTAGTCCTTGACAGGGAAGCGAAAACTATTTTATTTTTAGGTATACTACCCTTTGTGTTCATGCTACGGCAAAATGTTATTAAGAAAAGTTGTTCAGAATGATAAATTATGGCCCTATACAAAATTTCAGAAAGATCTCTCGACTTAGTAAAACAGTTATTTTTTAGATTAAACAATATAAACTGTTAATATACACACACACGATCATTGAAAATGAACAGGGTTACGCAACACATGTTACACATTTGAAACATTTGTGTTTGGAAGGCTACTATAACCAAAGAGCATATAATTATATGCTCTTTGCTATAACCGTGTTATCCAAAAAGTACTTCATCTAATGCACACGGTTTCATAAAAGTAGCCCGATATTTCTGTAACTTTGCATGGGGCCATAATATTGGTTGCACAGCCCTGTTTATTTTCAATGATTCTTTGTGTACATAGTTTTGGAAAATGATTAAACCAATATTTTTTATATACATATTTTGAATTCTTCAGAAATTACACATTAATATAATAGACATATAGTACTTTTTTTTTTCTATAATAATTTCCAAGGTCAACTTTCTAGGGGATAAGTTGCATTCCTTGCAGGGACCCTAGTTTTAATAATGTTGGTACATAGATATTTAGTTCTTTTCTTCCACTAAAAAAATGATTGTCATTTTGACAGATATGTCATAATTTAATATCGCTTGCTTCATTTTTGCATTTAAAATATTTCTTGGTTTCCTTTTTTATCCGATTTTATTGATGATGATGATGATTCCATGTTAAAAAAAGAAATTTGTCAAGAGTTCAAATTAAGAAACTTTGACATTCAAAATTGACACATAACCATAATTTTGAAAAAGTTCTACCAACACGAGGTATAAAAATTTCCTAGCGTTTTAATCACATGTCTACCAACATTGTAACACTTTGACAGTTATTATAGGAAAAAAACCTACTTTATGTAAAGTTGACAAAGATGTTTAGATTTTAAGATTTAAAATGTTTAAGGTTAAAACTAATTCTTACTATACTAAATTTCAAATAAGAATGTAGTAGATGGCGCTCTAAACTCAAACTCAGTAAGGTTACTAGATCAACACACTAAAGTGAAGGTACCGCCATTAGTGATTTTTTATATCTATCCTTATCGCACAATTTTCTCCAACTACACATTTGTGACTTTACAGCAGTGCCATTACACCAAAACGAAAATCCCCGAAAAACTAGTCTTCCCTATTGCACTTGGGGAAGTTGAATTTGTTATCTTTATCTCACAATTTTCTCACATTCTCACACGAGGAATGGAATGGTGGTACCTATTAATCTAGTGACCTTAAAACTCAGTAAGGTTACTAAATCATAAAGGTACCGCCAACTGTGCAAACATATATCTTTTGTCTCTTTTAATTTGGGGTTCCTGTCATTAGTGTCTTACTCTCACTCTCACTTTCATACAATGCTCTGTCCTTTTTAATTTGGGGGAAGGCGGTACCTTTATGTATTTAGTGACCTTAAAACTGCACTTCTTGTCAGAGTCCACTATTTATCGGTTTACTTTTATATTTTTAGGAAGATTCACATCGAATGTCAAATTGGCAACTTTGAAAAATTGTTTATGGTTGTAATTATGACTTGGTTTCAACCAATCACGGCCATAGTTATGATTACTACTTAGTTCCCAAGTACTGCATACTTTTTTGAAATTTAGTATATATAAGTTGAATACTCATATAATATTTAAAACGAATTTGTAAAACGGTTTTTTCTAAGTTGACAGATCTTTCGGAAATTTTGTGTAGGGCCATAATTTATCATTCTGAGCAACTTTTCTTAATACAATTTTGCCGTATAATAAACAAAAAGGGTAGTTTACCTGAAAGTAAAATGGTTTTTGCTTCCCTGTCAAGGCCTACTTGTTTTTCAAAAACTGAAAATATTCTTAAATTTCTAAAATAAACCAAGCAGGACCGAATCCCAGAACCTTAAAATAAAATTCAAAAATTTTTAGTTCATCTCACTTCTTGTAACATCAATCCTGGGACACACTGTAGAATGTAATATAGAAATATAGAATAAATTCCAAAAAAAATTTTAAAAAGCCATCAGCCATTCATTTAAAGCTAAATGTAAAACAGTTTTACCAAATGGCTGCTACCATAAATAATTATCAGAATATCAAACATTTCCACAATATTAAACAAATCTGAGGATAAATCAATGAATAAAACCGCCAAAATTAATTGGATAATACCTAAGTGACGTGGATTCATACGGACAGATAATATTAATAGTTAAACTGTCAAATCATATTTCACTTTAAGTTATGAAATTTAATTTAAAAAATAACATGCTGAAAGGAAGAGTTACAACTGGCTGCTGGTTAACCCCACTGTGACACTGACCAATATGTCATCATATATTACATTGATATATCAGCTGAGCGAATACTGTAATATGCTTTTATTTATTACAGTCCTTTATTGTGGTAGTGTAGATAACCTGCTTGAAGTGATTAATGTGAAAAATGAAAAATAGCAACTGTATATGAAGTTTTGGTAATTTAAATATAATTTTAACTGTCTAAAAAATATACAGTAGTTTTTTACATTCAATTAGGAATACAATGGGTGGGTGCCCAGAAAGTAGGAAAATTTGTTTTGTACTAAAATCAAATTATAAATTTTCTTTACGAATAATGTATACTTTTAAACTATTAATTTAATGTTTTTATCCACACTTATGAACCGTATAAAGTACCACTTTATCCACTCGTGGAATAATGAAATTACTTTATTCCACTAGTGGAATAAAACCATGTCACTTACTACTGCATTGTTGGTAGCACTGTCAAGTTATGCCAAATTCGAAATTTGTAGGTTAAGTTTTGCGTCAATCTGTTTCAAATAACAAACAAAACTTAACCTATTAACCTCTCGAATTTGACATAGACTGACAATACACTTCAGTACTGCCAAACGTATAACATTTGATCTTTCGGTACTTTCCAAATTGTCACTATGACTTTTCATGGCTGTCAATACAAAACGTATGTTTTTTTAGATATTTATTCAATTGTTGGATTGCATTCGTGTTTTAGTTGCGTTTTATCCACTTAAGAACTGCGTTCTCGCGTTTAAACATTCTTGCGTGGATAAAACACCATCAATAATTATTACTTATGGCATTAATGATTTCAAGTACTGAACTCTCCAGTTAAAGAAAGTTACTAAAAAGTAAATAAAAGGGCTATATCTACATAAAAGTTGTAAAAAATTTAGGCACCTATTTCTCTATTGTTCGATTTTGTTTGATAGTACAACCAATGTCTTAAAAAGCGATTCTCATTTACTCTACATATATTTTCGAGCATCGAAACAAATTAAAATACTAATAATAATTTTACAACATACCAACAAAATTGTTCCATTGAATATCCAGCGAAACATGGTAATTCAAGCAGTTCTGCAGTACAGCAATACAGTACGAAGAGCAACTCTTGGCGCCATGTATCCCCAAGCAATTATCACAGTGTTGCATTCGAGCCATTTCTAAACCGCACCTCTCACTGGGCGACAGATTTCCCATATTGCGAGCCACATCAGCACCTGCAGCCAGTGCCTTATAGAATGCACGAGTAGCCACGAACGATCGCCGCAGCTGAACTCCCAGTTTGTGAGGCACGTCTCCGAAGGGCCGCAATTCTGTCATGTGCTCAGCCACACATTCCAGGTATCTGTCGTCAAACTGGTACTGGGAGTTGATTACAGTAAACATTCGTTGGTAGAGGATGCCGAAAAAGTTGTCCAGAGCCTCAGCAAGCCGAACCCTGCCGTTATTGTAGTATCGCTCCAGCTCTTCAAAAAAGTCTGTGAAGACGAACGAATGCTGGAGGTATATCACACCGTAAGTTTTTTTGAACATTTCGTGGAATTCTCTCTTGGAGTTGATCATGAGATTCCGGAAGAATTCTGAAAAATATAATCTATTTAGTATATTTCAAATCTTATTAATATAAGTTCTACTTTGAAGCTTTTTAACATATGACATAAACATACGTGTACATGTACAACTCTGTGTAGTATTCCGTTTTTAGCAAATTATTCTAAACGTTTATAACAAAATCAACAAACACTAATTTTATTACTAACATTTATCTGTGCATTTATCTATCTGTTACACTCAAATTTTGACTTTCATATACTAATTTGCACATCAGCGATTCAGTCTTTATATTTCTTGTATTTCTAGAAACTCACAACAAACGATCTACTGAGGTGCAGTGTGCGATTGGTTACCCACAACATTCTAGAAGTTGATTCCGACAACTTTCTGCTATTAAAATAGCAATCTGCTTATTTATTTTTATATATTTATATCTAGTTTAATAGTCAAGTTTTGTAAAGAACTAGAAATAGTTTGAAAATGTTCTCTAAGAAACTAATAGTTTTTAAATCGATGTGAATATTATATGTACATAAAAAAGAACAAAATGGACTTATTTATTTTAAGCAATGAGTTTTTAAAACGTTATAAGTAATAGACTTACAGCCATAAGCAAACATGAGGTTGGTGATGTTTTGTAGTATTTAACAAAATGTATTCTCATGCTCAATATCGGCCTAATACCGTTAAATACTATAATAATAATTGGATTAGTGTTGCACCAGCAATTAAAATTGCTTTAATAGATACCTCTGTTGACGCTAGTGATAAATTATAACCGACTTTATTTAATTAATTGATAAGGTTAATAGGCAAGGTTTGTGCAACACATAAATCAAGACAAGTGATAGCTGCAAGAAATTTCATGCCTGGGCCTTTTAAAATGCTGTTAATGGTTTTATGAAGCCTAATTATTCCTGCTTCACTACAGTTTGTTAAAAACCATAAAACTTCATGCTTCAAGTTTCTCAGAAACGGGGTATATTTACTGCTCAGCTGCAATGCAAACTTATAAGAATTATTGTTCCTATGAGGATATTTTTAGAAACAAAGGGGTTCCCTATTGCGAACACTCAGACTGGCTGAAATCGTTGTTATATGAGTAGCAATCAAATTGTTATGATAAAAAACAATAACCCCCTCGATAGAAGAAATATTTCTATGCTACTGGTCTAAATGGATTGCCTATAGGAAGCTCAAATCTACATTTTCTGGTAATTATCAGCTACTTAGAGTTCGATTATGGGAAGCTTTGTTAAAGAATATGAACTACTATACCTAGATTAAGAATGAAATCGGTTAGTTTTTAAAATAATTGAAGAATAACTTATTTCTATATCTAATCTTAGGCAGGTAATAGAATACGTTTTACTTGTATGCCTTCCAGGTGCTTCTGCTCTATTGAAATGCGTTTGCGATGATGAATATTATATGATCTGTTTAATGTTAATGTAATCTAAAGATATTCAATTAATCTTTTTGAAAAAATTATATCTCGATATTTTTATAAAAAATTTATATTTGCATAACACCTATGATTTTTTCAGTTAACTGATTAATGATAATAATCATTCATTTCTTTATATGTATATTTGGTATAAAAATCAACTTTTATTTGTATCAGTTACAACTGTTTTTGTAGTAAAGTTAGAAATTTCAATTTTGCTATTAAAAAAAGTGTTAATTTTGTTTGAGCAAACCTCTTTTTTTCTCACATGTCCCCTGAGTTAAAGCAATTTTGTCCAGTGTAAGTGGTAAAGAAATTAAAATACAAATCAAAACCGACAATTTTAAGTAGCAGTGAATTTTTCCAAATAAATTGAGAACTGCTAAAAGTTACTAAATTACGAGTTTACATCAGAAATCTTAAAATTGTTAGTAGTTCAAGTAAAGTAATGCAGAAAAGTGTACAATTATTATCGATGTTAGTAGAAATAAAATAAAAGTAGAAATGAGGTTAGAAATCAATTCGAAAAAATTGAAATAGTAATCAAAAGAAAAAGTTAGAAATTTAAATTTTGCTATTAAAAAAGTATTTTTTATCAACCATATCCCCTGAATTAAACCAATTTTGTCCAGTGTAAGTATTAAAAAAGTAAAATACATATTGAAACCGAAAGTTTTACGTAGCAGTGAACTTTGGAAATTTATTCAAAACTGCTAAAAATTACAAAATTACTACAAGGTTTCCTTAGAAATCTTAAAACTGAGTAGAAATTTCGCGTAAAGTAATAGAAAGTGTAAAATGTAAGTAGAAATAAAATACAAGTAGAAAAATAGAAGTGCAGGTGGAAATCAATTCGAGAACTTTGAATTAGTATCAAAAGTAAAATAAATTTCAGTTTTGCTGTTAAAAAGTATTAATTATTAGTATGTTTGCGCAAACCTCTATTTTTTCAGATATCTCTGGAAATAAACTAATTTTATCCACTGTAAGTGTGGAAGTAGTTTAAGTAGCACTGAATTTTCGGAATAAATTCAGAAATGCTAAAAGTTTCCAAATTACTATGAGTTTTCCACAGAAATCTGTAAACTGTTAGTAGAAATTTCAAGTAAAGTAACTGCGAAAAGTGTTCAATTCTCGATGTAAGTAGTAATAAAATAAAAGTAAAAAAGTAAAAATGAGATTAGAAACCAATCATTTTGAAATATACAGGGTGATTCATAAGTATGGGGTAGTTAAAGGACATCAAACAGAACAACTTTTCATAATACACTATACGTCAAAAATTAATAATAATAACTCAAACAATTAAAATATTTAATTGCTTAAACTAATTGATGGTCACTGGATGCAATTCTAGTTAGTTCTATAAATTTAAGTTCGCACATGTGGTTGCGATAAGACCGAGTCTAGATAAAATGCAAGAGCAAAAAACACTTTTTTGGTTGTTTCAATTTCAATCACATTTGTTGCCTTAAGTTATTGTACTATTACTGATTTAGTTAGCGGTTTTCACCTGCACCAGACTATTGCGATTTTTTTTTCAGTAGGCGATAATTTTTAGTGCAATGTTCTATTAAGGTCAGTATACACCCATTTAATTTAAGGACTATACTTATGAATCACCCTGTATAATCTCAAAATTAAAGTTAGAAATATCCATTTTGATATTAAAAATATATCAATTATGTTTATGTTTTCTCACATATCTCCTGAAATAAACCAATTTTGTCCAGGTAAGTGGAAAAAAAAATTAAAACCGCAATCGAAACCGAAAGTTTTAAGTAGCAGCGAATTTTCGAAATAAATTCAGAACTTTGAGTTACCAAATTACTACGAGTTTTCCTCAGAAATCTTAAAACTGTTAGTAGAAATTTCGCGTAAAATAACCAAGAAAAGTAGAAATGAGGTTCGACATCAATCTGAAAACTTTGAAATAGTCTCCAAATTCGAGTTATTTTTAGAAATTCTGTAGTATACGCAAAGTAATTTAAGTGTCAAATTTTCAATTTAAGTAGAGAGCTTTAAATATAATTTCGCATTTCTGAAACAAAGTCTGTACGTTACAATATTATCGAAATTTAAAAAATATGGACATGTATAACGTGATTTAAAAAAATTCCATGCTAAGCAAGTGATAACTGATGAGAGTAAGTTAAATGTGCGTGCGGACTTTGTTCATTGGTATATTATAACTAGTGAGTCACCTGAACTACGCTTCGGTTCGCTAAATTAAGAGAGATTCATTAATATAAATTTAAAAAAAAGGATGCATCGGCCGGGAATCGAACCCGGGCTGCCCGCGTGATAGGCGAGCACTCTACCTCAGGTCCACCGTAACCCACGTCGATAAGCGCTCCGCTCCGCTACTTAGAGGATTTAATTAAATCACAACTTTTTCGTACTTTTTTGTAAATAAAAACCGGCCTACGATCTAAGTCTAAAAATTAGCAAAATTTTAAGCCATCATACAACTTAATCGGGCCAGTATCTTCGGAGAAGACAGCGAACAAACATACACGCAAACATACAAAGAGAGCAACGATTTTATGTTATAAGATGGTGTTTAAATGTCACCTGCAAAACATAAGCACCAACTTTCAGAATGAATGTTTATTAAGAATTAGGTACAACATAATAAATGTTGAATATATAACCGGAGACTTCTTTTGGTCCCATCAAGTACTTGTTATAAGACGTAATTATTGGTTGCCACTTATTAATGTAAAAAAATAGTACAGTATTATTTACAACATGACTTTCCTTTGAACAGCAAACGTAAAATGGAAATGTAATAAATCCCATTATATACCTATAGGGTGTTATGGAAGTCCACGTAATAATTTTAACCAGTGATAGAGCTTACCAAACTGAACGAACAACTTTTCTATTTATCGTTTTTCATTTAATCCTATATTTTTTCAATCACTCATCTCCCCTAAATTTGATGAGCCGCTCGGTAAGCAAATATAAATTAAATGTGAACGACACATGTATACTAAAACTACAAAGTTCTTGCAACAAACATGCAGTCAGTAACTTACCTAGCTCAATTGATAAGGTACGTTAGTGTTCGTTCAGATATCAACTAAAAGTTGTATCAGTACCTATGCAATTTTTGTTGGTTTGCATTTCAAAGATATGATTCTTGTGTTTTGTGCCATTAAATTAAAATATTATTACATAGGCCAGTACCCATTTTTAGAGTAAACCTATTTTGAATTTTACCTTAGTTTAGGTGTTTTCAAAAAAATGGGAAATAAAAAAGTTGTTAATTTTTATGAGATCTCCATGTGGCTAAATTTATTACGTGGACTTCCATAACACCCTGTACATGTCATATTTTCAGCAATTATTTTAGCCAACTATTTAACAATTTTACGTTCATATTCATTACTTTTCTTTGCAAGGTATTCATTGGTTACTAGATTACTAAATAAATACGTAAATCGTAAAATTTAACAAATAATTCATTAAGTAATTAAACGTGTTATCTTTTTCTCTAGCCTCCCCTTATTCTAAAATTTCAAACAAATTGTCCCGAGCAAAAAGGATTACGTACGTGTTGTTCATCAATTAATGGCCAAATTTTGATTCCAGTTCGAACATAATCTTTTTTTTTAATCGGCAGTGAAGAACATTGAAATCGGCAGTAAAGTATATCCATTGTTTTTGACCTTTTGTAGGTGGCCGGGCGACAGATAAACGTCAACATAACCTACAAAAGTTGGTTAAAATGTAATTTCACGATTTCTCGATTTCAAAAAAAAACAACATAAGGTACCTACCCCTAGGTACTGTAGTTCCTTTTTATACCTCATTTATCATCCCCTACGAGCCTTGGCAACTAAATCCACATTCGTGACAAAAAGTTCAACTTCAGTGCCTTGGTCTACAAATTACTATTATCTACTAATTTAATTAGCATACATAATTTGTTAGCCTACATGGGATGTCGCCATTTTGCAAGTATAATTTCTCTCATCAATGTGTAAACTGGGATTTCCAACACCAAGCAGCATAAAAACTAAAAAAATTGTAAAGGGCACGGAACTACCCTCTCATCGATGGCGTCACATTACTGTTCGCGATGACTGCGGTGCGCGTTGATCGCTGCACATTTCTGTCCTGTTCACCCTCATCTGTTTATTTTCGTCAATGGTAATAGCTATTGCTTTTATATAACTGATAGCTCCCGAGTTAAAAGAAAAATAGACAACATTTAATTTTTTTAAGGTGTTCACCCTGTATATATTTGACCGAAAGTATATTTGGTTTCGAGAAAGGTAGATATCGAACACTCATGTAAAATATGATCTTCCTCCAACAGTTTTTGAGCTATAGGGCAGGCGGAATTGAGAAAATGTGGTTTTCGTCATCTAAGAACCCTGAAACGTGAAGATCTGAAGAAATCTCGAAACATGATTTGTTTTTACGATTATAATAGATTTTCGCCTTAGACGAGCGAAGTAAAAAATGAATCTCCTCATTTGCTAGAAACTGAAGGTAACTCTGATATAACACCTGCACTCTATGTAATACATAATAATAATAACTATTTTAAACAGAGTTGTCTTACATAAACGTTATTGATTTTGTTATTCTACTATTCTTTTTAGAATTAAAATCATTCTGCAATTTCAAAAATGTTAATAACCACTGACCTAGATCAACAACTATACAAATCTAATGTAGACTCCACTACAATTTTCCAATTCGGCGTTGGCAATCGTGGGATCTTAATACCTAACGTTCTCAAAGAAGAAAGACCTACTTCTTTTCGTCTAAAAGATGAAGGAAATATTGTAATCGTGAAAAAATCACCTCCTAGATCTCTTTAAATCTTCACGTTTCAAGATCCCTACCTCACGAAAAACATGTTTTTTGAATTCCGTCTGTCGGTCTGTCTGTTTGTCCGTTTGTCTGTCCATTGGCGGCATTAGCTCAGAAACTATTTGCTGGAGCAAGACAATATTTTGAATACGAATTATATGTCTACCTGGCTCGAAACCGAATATAGGTACTTTCGGTCAAATATATACAGGGTAAGCACCTTAAAGAAATGAAATGTTGTCTATTTTTGCATTAGCTCAAGAACTTTAGTAAAATTAAAGTAATGTTTTGCACGTAGATAAATCAAGTGTTTACCCTTGACAAAAAAAGGCACACTGTGAACCCTACAGATACAGGGTGAACATCCTGCACCGATCATGTCGTCAGAGCGTTCTTTATAACACACTCGTAAGCGAATTAATACGATACGTGGACTATCGCGGGCGAGAGGTTAAAACGTCTGGCTAGCAATCGGATTTGGAGTTCGAATCCCACCAGATGCAAAGCTTCTTTTTTAATTTGCAAATTGATAGGATATTTCATTCTTAAACTGTACCTACATTAAAAATAATTTTTGCGTTAATAGTTATTTCGTCGCAGAATTTGAAACCAACTGCTATTTATAATTATAAATCATACAGGACATGATGCACACGTAGTATTGAAGGATGCTTGTCCATAGACATACCTCTAACCGCAAGACAGATTAGGTGCACAGATTATTTATCATTGTAAGTACATATGGTGCATGAGTAATATTTTGCCTTATGACAGCATTTTTCCAAAGTATATTTATAATTATTGTCTAATGTTAGCGTGGTTAATAATTCGGCGAAAAGACTCAAGGCGTTTTCAATGTTTGGTGGTTCCATGGGAAGATTAAAAATTATTCATTTCATTCTTATATTTATTTTGATTATAATATAACAAAAATGGATTAATTTGTTAATAATTTAAAAAGCTAATATTTTTATTATAAAAATCTGTTGTGAGTTGTGATATTATTAAACAATATTCCAAGAGCTCGTCGAGTTTCACTCCTAAGTATATTATTGTAACTAATTTTGTTTATGAGCTCGACGTGCTCACTTAACCCAAAAAAATAATCTGTTCATATCTTGGCTTACTGCAGTAATTATGAGTCAAAGCAGACTTTTAATATGCAGAGCAGCGGCAATTAAGAATTCAATTCGTTTAAATTATGTCAGTAAACGAAGCATGGCCAAGACGGAGAACATTGGTGCTATTGCGGAACAAAAAGCACAAATTTTATTAAAATGTTCAGTACCTACGGAACATGATCTTTTAATTAAATTCTGCCTTTGATTAGCAATCATTAATGCTATGTTGTGCACCAAATGAAACTTTAATTGGGATTGGCTGAATGCGCGGTAAACTACTTGACGTGAGCGCCAACGCAACCATAGAATTACTGTTTAATTGAAATTTCCAGCTGAAAATAGCTTGAATCTGCAATTCCCGCGAGTACGAGAAGTTTAAAAATAGAAATGGACTTTTATTGAATTATATTATACTTGCCTATGCAGTCATCTAACGGTTTGTTTTTGAATAACTTCACCTGAAAGCACTAAATTTGAAAAGATAATTTTTTCACGAAATTTTGTAGAAATGACTACTTCATTAAATTACTAGTTCATTAGATCAATTTTGATAAAAAAATAGATTTCCTAGAACTTCAAGAACATAACACTGAATTTATACAATTCACTAGATTCAATATGCTGTAAATACGAGGATGATTCACGCAAGCGGAAATGTAGTAGAACAATGCTTTTTTAGTTTTCATCTTAATTATCTGTGTACTTTCTTAGTCAAATTTGGTAAAAACTAATCCGAGGAAGACAATAATTATCAAAACTACAATTAGGTGAGCCTGCATATGATTGACTTGTAAAATAATTATTTTCTATACCACAATGCAACATGGAACATACTATAAAGGGTGTCAACAAACAAACACTTACAGGTTATACTGAAGTAATGATATTCCCCAAGTATTTAAAAAATCGGCAGGTACGTGTTCGAGTATTAATTTATTAAAGTTTTTCGCAAATAACTACACACGCCACTGAGGCGTAAAATAAATTGAGATAATTATACAGCTTTCAAGGATGACTTTGTTACAATCTAAGTTTCTTATCGCAAGAAAAGAAACTGGACAGGTGTTTTGTGATTAAATGTACTATTTTAAAAATGGATTTGTCAATCAGTCTCGTTGTGCCTTTGATGCATACGGGTTTAATAACATTAAAAAATTATCCCTTTACGAACACCAACAGGGTTGATTAATGTGTGTAGATAAGTGATTTGATAAAAATAATACTTCCGCCGGACTGGTAAGTAATTTTATCAGTAATTTAACGAGGCGGGCGGGACAGTCATAAGTGTTGTTGGAAGATTGTTTTCTGGGGGTTTTAAATAAATATTATACTCGTACATGCATAAAACAAAATATAAACTACGAATATGGGTTATAGTACATACCTTATACCGTGCTAGATATTTTGTCTACAATGCATTTTGGGATATCCTGTATATCGGTTGTTGCTTTCCATAAGGTGTAGTCAATATAAATACACTGTGGCAGTATAATTTTAAAGCCAGACTGAGTCATTTAGGTATATTAACAGGTAATAATACTGTAACAATGAGCACCGTAGCTCACTTGAAGCATAAATTTGTCTTTACGAGTTTCCCAGAAGTATATTTAAATACAAGCGCGCAATTCTCTGAAGGCAATATAATTTAATACCGAACATATTAAAGATTCAAGTAACGTAGTAAAGTATTATAACCAATGCAAATCGAGCAGTCGCCGATTGTACAAAACAAAACTTAAAAAAGTAAGCTATGAATAAAAGCGGCCCATGCAAATTTTCATAAAACTTGCAACAAGAACTGATTTACTGGATTATTCCGTGATTTACAGGCTGCATTTTATGTTCCATTTCGCGGGTTTTATTGGCAGTTAAACTATTTTAGTCCTGGGATATTTCATTCATGCTTGCACATCAATACCATTTCGTTTACGCAAAGTGTGTGTTTTAGCAGCAGGAAAGTAAAAGTGTTTTCCTTCAAGTTCATTCATTCGTTCAATGCGGTTTTATTGGGTCTGCGAACTTAATAGCAATCTTAAGGACTTTCTTCCTAAGGAATTATCAACCCAGCTATTGCACTAAAACTGACTAAAATTATATTCCTTCATTTCCAATTGGCCATTAATCCGTAGAGCATTATCAAATTTCCAATTAAAATGTTAATTAAAATTCTCTGTATTTTTATAGGGGTTCTGTGCAGTTCTTTTTTCATGAACTTAATTTGGAATTTCACGGCATACAGTGGCGTATCGGCATATGGGACCAGGGGTGCAAAGTAGATTTGAATATTTCGTTCATAATTATATATGTAAAAATATCACTCTATAGCTAATGAAACTGAAACAGTCAAACTAAACATTCAGTAACGTGAATGACATTTATTCCGATAGAAAAAACGGCGCAATCGGTACGATTCCAACCTGCGACCCCAGATGGAATCCGATTTTTAGTTAAATGCCTTATTACTCGGCTAGAAATGCTATCTGATGTACATACTTATTGTTGCATTATGACGATTGTACCGAACGCTGACGAAGTTAGCTGGATCGGCTCACGAAAAGGAGGTGGGAGTATTAGGAGACAACGAAAGAGATGAAACTAAGTGGACTACAATATAGCAAGTATCATCATCATATCCGTCAAGGGTTAGGTCCTAGGAATGTTTGTATTTCCCTTCACCTCTTTCTAGGTCTGCCTAGATATCCTTTTAGAAATATATTTCTTCGGGGATCCTATACATAATATGCTGTTTCCATCGTTCTCCATATTCAAGTATTTTGGTTCGTAGTGAAAATATTTCCAAATCTCTTCTTAAATTTTCATTTCGGCCGTCTGAATGTATGCAAATATTCTTCTCCGTAAGTACTCAACGTAATTGGGTTTCTACTATTGTTTCGTTCTTGGCAAAAATTATTGTTCCTCGCACAAATTCGAATCTGTTCAGCTTATATCTTCCATCTAGATCTTGATCGTATGATCGGATTCGATTCACAGTCAGGTCAAAAATACTGGCTGAACTAAAGTTAGCGCCCACGCGCTCGCTCTAATAACCTATACGAACTAAGTAGCTAGAATGAGAGAAGTATAATTGTACAAATGTTTCAGTAGTCAGTACTGCGAAAGGCCACCTGTAAAATAAGATTGAATCCAAGTTTATCTGTTGTAGAACAATATTTTTCAGTACGACGCGACGTTAGCTGTTATTGGCTCTTTTCCATGGAATGCCCTTACGTTAGTTTTGTGGGCAGATATTTGTTATATTCTTTCAATATGGTGCTTGTCTCATGTTCATCCTTTTTTCTAGCCTGATCATCACCGAATAGTATCCTATTTATTCAATGTGCGTGTCCCTAAATTCGTCTTTTCGAGCCTTAATTTCCCTTCTTCTTCTTTTTATATTAGATTTTAACCCTGTTTCTTCGATTGCCTCTTTTTTCTTACGCGTTGTCTTGTGATGTTGACGTCCAACTCTCGTACCAACGTTTGTGTAGTCTTCCTGGAAGCCGTTTTGTGTTAGATGTCTGCGTCTGAACTTTTTTCGCTAACCTTTCTTCTCCCATCCTTTCAACATGGTCTCTGCAGTGTCTTCTTCTCGATCTAGTCCATCTGACCACATCTTGCACTTCACACACAGCTATGCAATGTATAAGTGCTTGACTGCAATATACAGGCTGCCTATTGTATCATGTAACAACTAGGTAGGTAACACATGTAACAACTAGGTAGGTAACACATTTAACAAAATTTGGAAAATGGGTCGATTCATTCTGCACGTCTAGACTTAACAGAGAAACAAATAAAGATGTACCTGTGAAAATCATGAACGTGTTAAATGGGTTGCCTACATAGTTGTTACACTACTATTATATGTTATTAAGTTACATGCTCTTCGTTTTTGTATGGGTTGTGGAATACCGAATACAATATATAGAAACTCGAAAAATAATATTACTTTCTGGGGGTAAGTAATGCATATAACCTAAAAATGTTAGCTTTGGAAAAATATTTTCTGCAAATTAATTGCAAATATGGCTACAAAGTCTCAACAACGGGGCATCTACATTCCTTTGAATTTGAAACGATGACTAATCAGGAACAATTTACAGAATATATGAAGCGGTCAGATAACAGTAGTGTATTACAAAACAAGAACAAAAAATAGTACACCTTTTTAATAAGGTACTATCAATAACAAAAAATCTTTAACTTTTGTTCCATCCGATATCAAAATAGCTATTTACGATACAAGTGCTAAAAGTGACATAGCACAAGACATGAAAAGTATTAAACGAAGCCGTAGGCCGAGCTACATAACATGTCGAGTGCAGTAACACTTTTGGCACGAGTGTGCATACAATATTTTTACGACCTCTAATTTACTGTTATTAGTCCATAAATAACGATTTATCAGAGGTTAACATCGTTGACAGTTATAATAATTTATGTCATAATACAAAAATCGTAGTGGATAAGTAGCCGGTACCGGCGACTCTATCTGTAGCCGGTAGTTGTCAAAATTAATTATCAAAAGTAATTGGTGCACATTTTGCTATATTCATTACATCATGCTTTAATTATATAAACCTTAATGGTTTCAGGATATTAAACCTTTATTTACATATACAAAAGTAGGCTGCTAACTGTATCTGTACGGTAATAAGGACTATTACCGTACACGGCAACCATTAACATACTGAAACAACTGTACCTATCTGTACGGTAATATTCCTTTACCAATATCATACTGCAGCCGAGCAACTATTGAACAAACCACGAATGTTATGAATCACAACATTCCAAGATATGTTAATAGCTATTACCCCTAAAGAAAGAAGTATAATAATTTTATAACCTCACTTCGCCAGTTTAAAATATGTAAATTGAAAATCAGCTGTTTAGCACGCTGACCTATAATATATCATTTTTAGTTCGACAAGCTATTGGTAAAAGGCCTACTCTTAACGGTCGTAGAAAGAGATTATTAAGAGACTTGTCAAAAAAAAAACAATTTCAAAATAAGTATCAAGCACGATCTTGTTATTGTAAAAACTAAACAGTCGTTTAGTAACGTGAGGAATGAACTAATTGTAATATATTAAAAAAAATAAGACAGTTCTTTGTGTTTCATTCACCAGCAATATTTTGGCTTTTTGATTTTACAGTTTTCAGTTATGTTATCTGAGTGATGTGAAAAAAGAAAAAAAAACGCCAAAACATATAAAACGGATACACCAATGATGCAATGAATAGATAAGATTAGAAGTTGTACTTCTAATAACCGCTACATGTATGATAAAAAATTTGAATAGAATACAAAAACAAATATTTGTGTGTTTTTATCTAAAGCCCTTCAGCTTTAAATGCTATCAGACAATTTTTTCAACGAATTTCATGATTCCTTAAAATTTTAAAACCCTCGCTGTATTTATTTTCTTTCTTTTTTAATTGCGTGTTGTTTGTTGTTGTTTAATGCAGTCTAAATCAGCTATTTCAGTAACAAGTTTTAGTAATCATATATTTTATGAATATAAATTCATATAATACATGTGCCAGGTTGCAGCCCGATCCCTTTTCAACGTTTGTTAATATTCTAACATAAACAATAATTTTCCTATTCCTAAGAACTGCTCAGCGCTGAATTTAAATAAAATTGCGACACTTCGTGGTTTCCTGAGTTTACCTTGATAACAGTTGTTTTTATCATTATTCAAGTTCGTTGACTGCTAAAGAGTTTAATAGTTTTTTAAATAAAAGTTACTCGGTACAAACTGCTGTTTCTTAAAATTATAATTAACATTCTCAAGATTAATGTAACCATGTACATATTGTGCTATAAAAATATATAGGTAAAAACAATACAGGGTTCAGAGAAAGGTGTGCATGAATGAAAAACATTAAATAAATAAATATTACATTGGTATGGTAAACTGATAGTTTTAGACATTTCAATACTCAGAGAATAAGGTTAGGTATATTTAAATTTTCCGTACATGGTATACTAGAACTGAAGGTTTGTACGAGTAACTACTTAACTATGGCAAAAACTATACCATAAAATCGGTGGTCTCTTTGTTTGTATGTATCTTTCTTCGCTATCTCCTTCGAAGATACTGGACCGATTAAATTGTATGTTAGCTTAAAATTTTGCTAATTTTTAGACTTAGATCATAGGCCGGTTTTTATTTTCAAAAGAAGTACGAAAAAGTATGCTAGCTTAAAATTTTGCTAATTTTTAGACTTAGATCGTAGGCCGTTTTTATTTTCAAAAAATGTACGAAAAAGTTAAGTTTTAATTAACGAAGCATCGTGGGTCAGTGGTAGAATGCTCGTCTGCCACGCGGGCGTCCCGGGTTCGGTTTCCGGCCGGTTCATCCTTTTTAATTTATATTAATGAACCTCTCTTAAGTTAGCGAACCGAAGCGTAGCTCGGGTGATTTACTAGTATAAATATAAAATGTCAGGAACAAATTTCATTTACCGTGTTCACTTAACTACAAGTAAATGAATTTCAATTTTGTATCTTATTGTTACTATTTAAATAGTGCAGTTTGCTTTCCTATTTTTATCATTTCTATTTTAGGCCGCTATTATCGATTAAGGGTGAGGGTGATATGGAATCTCCTCGAACCAACACGAGTACCCAGTAAAATTGCCGATATGAAGCGATCTCTCTAATGCTTTAATATGACCATTATGCGTGAACGCGCCGCGCCGATGATATAAAGAGCGAACTTTTTTACAACAATGTACAGTTATCGACAAAAATACTATCATAATTGACGGTGTAGGGGAAAAGTATTATGAAATATTAAGACGAAGTTTTTCGTAACTAAGCTTACTTATCAAACAATTGATCGAAAATAATACAGATAAATGTGTTACCCTTTGGGGTAATAATTTTGAATGACTATCGACAATTGTACAAATTTTATATACATAATGTCCATAATGATGGTTCGTCTTTATAATTAGCGTTCATGTAGGTAAACAGCTAGATTATTATAAATTTTATGACTACCCTACAGTTGCTATATTGCGCTATTGTCAGTTTGCCTTTACACGGGTATATTTCAAACGTCAAAAGTAATTTAGTAAAATAGAAAAATTGGATATACAGACTAATACAAGGAATAACAATACTTATAGCATGGTCCACATTTAAATTACAAAATAAAATATAGTACACCAGAGTAGTAGGGCGACACCAAAACTGGAGCAATCAAATTAATTGACCTAATTAAATCCGCGAAGTGGGCGACACCTACCAATTAAATCCGCGGTTTGCCCTAATTAATTTCGCGGTTTGCTCTAATTATTCTTCATATGTGCTACTGATTAATCACATATGAAGTTTGATATGTAATTTACGTATGTGCTACTGATTAAATTACGCGCGGCAATTTTTAATTTGCTTCTGGAATTACGCGGCGGTGCGCATGAATGGATTAACCAAAGTTCCATTAACCCTACTATAGGAAATTTTTTAGATTTTTTTCTAAGTTCTAATTTTTGAATTTAAACTTCCCGGGTGTCGGCCATCTTGGTTTTCTGCGCACGCACTTCTTGCGGAAATATTTGAATTTCAAACTGCTAAATCTCCCTCTCTTGTGTTCCTTCTCTCTCATGCACGGCGGCCATTTTAATTTCGCGCGAATATTTGAATTTTTCAGATTTTTTTTTCTAAGTTCAATTTTTTGAATTTAAACTTCCCGGGGTGTCGGCCATCTTGGTTTTCTCACATTTATTTTAATTTAAAAAAAGCTTCCGGCGATGTCCCATGGCTGGAGTCGAACCAGCGATCACAGCATTACGAGTACGAAGCCTTAACCAACTGGGCTATCGAAGCGATCGAGGTTAAAGGACTTAAACATAGCCACTTACGTGTCACGAGCCCAGCTTTAAACAAACTATTTTTCAAAAAAGGTTATTTATGAAATTGGAAATGCATTGCCTGTGTTGTTAAATGACTTGTAGTAATTTAAAAAAACTGATTTTTACGGCTGGATGTGTCATAATTAATAATTTTATAATTTGTGCCTGCTATATGGCTGGATTAACGAGATCCCCATTGTCCCTACCTACTATTGGAAATTTTCCGTCTAAGTTCCCTTTTTAAAACAGGTCGGTGACTGTGTTTTTGTTCGGTTTTAAAGGTTTGAATATTGTACCACTTAGCTGTTCTGACATTACACTTCCATATCCATATTATAAATAAATTTTAAATGTTATTTTCGACTGAGTTTAACCGCTTATAAATTACAACAGCTAGTTTTAAAATTAAATGGGCGATCGGTCACAATTATATATATCCGCAATAACATGAACAAGAAGATATACGTATTGCTTGAGTAAGAAAGAGATAAACATATAATCCGTTCACGACCTTTTTGGGACAGAGTTGGCTATTATTTTTTCTTTTCATGTTGGACTAACTGATTCGGTGATGTAGCGGATGCAACTTTTTTTCTGTCAGTGTCTGTTCGACATTTTCTTTCCACCACATTGCCAAACTTATTATTTTAATATTCGTAAGAAAATAAATGCTTTATCAAGTGTGTAAAAGTAATTTTAATTTCCGTCAAAGGAAAAATCAAAATGCCCAATATAATTTTGTTACAACAAAAAATTTCCATTAAACGATGCTAGTTGCAGTTTAAAAAGGACAGACCAGATCTAAAAGAACACGAGTTGATGTCGAGACTAGAGAGAGATCCGGCAACAATGTACCTATTCAGAAAATATAACCTTAAACTGAAAACAACCTAACCTAGCAGAAAAGTGTCAGTTTGCATTAGGGAGTTTAGTTGCCGCAGAGGTACTGCCAACAAAATTACTAGATGGTCATAGCCTCACCTGACCCAAAAAGATCGTGAACGGCTTATAGTAGCAAGTATTGGAGAAGGCTTGACTAATTAAAAATATAAGTCAAACCATTTTTTCTTGTAAAAATTTACGAAAAGACGTAAGTGTTGGCGACAAATTAAAATAAATTTGAATAAAAGCACGCAAAATTACGAAAATACGTAGAAAATTTATAAAAATCGGCATCTTGACACATTAAATTCTGCAAAAACGACAAAAAACAATATTTTTATACAACTTTCATCGAAAAAATAGTAAAATTTTACGAAAATACGTCTGTGTTGACGACAAATGAAAATAAATTTGAATAAAAACACGCAAAAATTACGAAAAGACGTATGTGTTGGCGACAAATTAAAATAAATTTGAATAAAAACGCACAATTTCGTTGAAAATCTTTACAAAGCGACTTTATAGTACCGAAAAATGATGTAAAAAAGTTTTAAGAGTTATTTCTAAGCATAATTTTGCAAACGTTTAACAAATAAACCGTAATTTTTTAAAGTACATCACACAATTATGAAATCGTAGTTCAATTTATATGAATTTTCGATACTTTGTATGTGAAAAAATAGCTTCAATTACTAATATTTGAATAAAAACATGCAATTTCCAAAGCATTTCGTTCAAAATTTTAGAAATTTATAAAAATCGGCATCTTGTCACATTAAATTCTGTAAAAACGACAAAAAACAATATTTTTTTCACAACTTTCATTGAAAAATAGTAAAATTTTACGAAAATACGTCTGTGTTGACGACAAATGAAAATAAATTTGAATAGAAACACGCAAAAATTACGAAAAGACGTATGTGTTGACCCCCAAAGTAACAAAAATTTGAATAAAATCACGCAATCATACAGCATCTCACATAAATTTTCGCAAATATCGACATCATGTCACATAAATTATACAAAAACTGTCATCACGTCACTTGAAATTATACAAAATACGATATTTTTATTCAAAACACGATGAAAATTGAACAAAAATCACGCAACCACACATCATATCACATAAATTTACACAAAAATCGACATCATGTCACATAAATTATACAAAAACTGACATCATATCACTTGAAATTATACAAAAAACGATATTTTATTCAACACACGATGAAAATTGAACAAAAATCACGCAATTACAAGCCATCCCACATAAATTTTCACAAAAATCGACAACATGTTACATAAACTATGCATAATTTTACAAATGTTTTACACTTTTTATAAAATGCATCGCTCAAAATTAAAAGAAATAGCAATTTCGTTGAAAAATTTGCAAATGTTTTACACTTTTCTATAAAATGTATCGCCCAAAATTAAAAGAAATCACAATTTTTTAAATTATATCACGCCATTATGAAATCGTAGATTGATTTTCACAAAAATCGACATCATGTTACATAAACTATGCATAATTTTGCAAATGTTTTACACTTTTTATAAAATGCATCGCTCAAAATTAAAAGAAATAGCAATTTCGTTGAAAAATTTGCAAATGTTTTACACTTTTTTATAAAATGTATCGCACAAAATTAAAAGAAATCACAATTTTCTAAATTATATCACGCCATTATGAAATCGTAGATTGATTTTTTGAAATTTTACACTTTGTAACTGTAAAATAACTGCAAATACTAATATTTTAGCTTTAGACTTTGTAATTATTGCAGATTCGAGAAAAAAACAAAGCAGAGTAGAAATAAAAAACACAACACTTTGTAATAAACAAATATATTGTTCTTATTTCGTATAATACTTAATAATATAAATATAAATGTACAGCAGAATGTCTTATTTCTAAAAATTCGCTAGCAATTTACAAAACTGTAGTTTGAGGTGCACGACATTTCAAATTAAAAATACTGCAAGTAATAAAATCAGAATTTCATTGTGTAATTTTAAAGTTTAAGATGCACCCAATCTAGAATTCCCTTCGTTTTTGGTGCTGATGACATCTGCCTTAGAGGCGTTTTTCTAACGGCCCTTTTTTGGAGGCGTTTCCTTATCGGCGTTCTTCTGACTGAACCTTTTGATGTGGACTTGGATGAGTAGCTGGTGTTTTTAATTTATATTCTAAATCGGACTCGCAGTTATCAGTTTCCATTTCGGTTTTTCCTGTAGTACCAGTCGGGGTTGGCTTCTTTTGCTGTTTAGGTTTAGCTAGCAGCACATTAGCAACGTTAAGGTCTTTGATGTAATCAGCAAACTGTAGGCGTCCGGGTGGATTAATAGTTTTTCGAGGCCGCAGAGTGTCGTGAATTAAATCGACTATGTTAGACGCCGGTAAAATTTCACCCTTTATAGTAACGGTACCCTTGTGATCCCAGCTCACATCGCTTGAGGTACTCAAAATGCGTAGGAAAACTTCAGCTTTTTTCTTAAAAGTTTTGGGAAGTGTAGATAAAATAACGGCATTTGATAGGCTGTCACTGGTTGTTTCAATAGGTATTTTGATTGGCTGCCGCGCCTGGTTTGTGAAATGAAGGAATCGTTGTAACACTTGATTGTACTGGATCCATTTATCGTGATCAGTTAATTTGGACTTTAAACTTTTTGCATTTCGTCATCAAGCTGTGATAATATATTTTTCTCCGCATCATCGCCAGACTTAAGACGTTGGACAAATTCCGGCGATACAATCAACATCTTCCGCTCTTGTCCATTTTAGTCGAAAAGGAGCTCAGTCGTTTGTTCTGGTAGAGCCGTCGTGAATAAACTAGCTTAAAATCAAGACTTTCATAATAAATATATATAAAAAAAAAAATATGACAGGTACGGGAATCGAACCCGTATTCTCTCTAGAGATCAGAGCTTGAATCTGACGCCTTAACCATTCGGCCAACCTGCCTCCCTATATAAACGACCACTCTCTGCATAATTAAGAAAACATATAGTTTAAAAAGCCTTCTGCATGCAATTTCATACAATATTTCATATAAATTAAGTCATGTACAAATTTCTTAATCAGGTTTTGATATACATATTTTCTCGAAAGACATGACCCTCAGCTGCCGTTTTATTATTTGTCGAGATGCGTCATCGTTGAATTTACAAGAGCCAACCTGTCTGCTGTGTGACGCACGCAATGTCTCCATCCCTTTTTATTTTAAAATTCTATAAAACCAGAGGCCCGACTGCTGCCGCACTAACACGTTTTAAACCATTGTACTCTGTTACCTGATGCGGCAGCAGTTTGGACCTCTGATTTTATAGAATTTTAAAATAAAAAGGTATGGAAACATTGCGTGCGTCACATCGCAGACAGGATGGCACTTGTAAAATTCAGCGATGACGCATCACGACAAATAATAAAACGGCAGCTGAGGGTCAAGTCTTTCGATAAATATATATCAAAACCTGATAAGAAATTTGTACATGGCTTAATTTATATGAAATATTGTATGAAATTGCATGCAGAAGGCTTTTTAAACTATATGTTTTCTTAATTATGCAGAGAGTGGTCGTTTATATAGGGAGGCAGGTTGGCCGAATGGTTAAGGCGTCAGATTCAAGCTCTGATCTCTAGAGAGAATACGGGTTCGATTCCCGTACCTGTCATATTTTTTTTTTTATATATATTTATTATGAAAGTCTTGATTTTAAGCTAGTTTATTCACGACGGCTCTACCAGAACAAACGACTGAGCTCCTTTTCGACTAAAATGGACAAAGAGCGGAAGATGTTGATTGTATCGCCGGAATTTGTCCAACGTCTTAAGTCTGGCGATGATGCGGAGAAAAATATATTATCACAGCTTGATGACGAAATGCAAAAGTTTTAAAGTCCAAATTAACTGATCACGATAAATGGATCCAGTACAATCAAGTGTTACAACGATTCCTTCATTTCACAAACCAGGCGCGGCAGCCAATCAAAATACCTATTGAAACAACCAGTGACAGCCTATCAAATGCCGTTATTTTATCTACACTTCCCAAAACTTTAAGAAAAAAGCTGAAGTTTTCCTACGCATTTTGAGTACCTCAAGCGATGTGAGCTGGGATCACAAGGGTACCGTTACTATAAAGGGTGAAATTTTACCGGCGTCTAACATAGTCGATTTAATTCACGACACTCTGCGGCCTCGAAAAACTATTAATCCACCCGGACGCCTACAGTTTGCTGATTACATCAAAGACCTTAACGTTGCTAATGTGCTGCTAGCTAAACCTAAACAGCAAAAGAAGCCAACCCCGACTGGTACTACAGGAAAAACCGAAATGGAAACTGATAACTGCGAGTCCGATTTAGAATATAAATTAAAAACACCAGCTACTCATCCAAGTCCACATCAAAAAGGTTCAGTCAGAAGAACGCCGATAAGGAAACGCCTCCAAAAAAGGGCCGTTAGAAAAACGCCTCTAAGGCAGATGTCATCAGCACCAAAAACGAAGGGAATTCTAGATTGGGTGCATCTTAAACTTTAAAATTACACAATGAAATTCTGATTTTATTACTTGCAGTATTTTTAATTTTTTTAATTTGAAATGTCGTGCACCTCAAACTACAGTTTTATAAATTGCTAGCGAATTTTTAGAAATAAGACATTCTGCTGTACATTTATATTTATATTATTAAGTATTATACGAAATAAGAACAATATATTTGTTTATTACAAAGTGTTTGTGTTTTTTATTTCTACTCTGCTTTGTTTTTTTCTCGAATCTGCAATAATTACAAAGTCTAAAGCTAAAATATTAGTATTTGCAGTTATTTTACAGTTACAAAGTGTAAAATTTCAAAAAATCAATCTACGATTTCATAATGGCGTGATATAATTTAGAAAATTGTGATTTCTTTTAATTTTGTGCGATACATTTTATAAAAAAGTGTAAAACATTTGCAAATTTTTCAACGAAATTGCTATTTCTTTTAATTTTGAGCGATGCATTTTATAAAAAGTGTAAAACATTTGCAAAATTATGCATAGTTTATGTAACATGATGTCGATTTTTGTGAAAATCAATCTACGATTTCATAATGGCGTGATATAATTTAAAAAATTGTGATTTCTTTTAATTTTGGGCGATACATTTTATAGAAAAGTGTAAAACATTTGCAAATTTTTCAACGAAATTGCTATTTCTTTTAATTTTGAGCGATGCATTTTATAAAAAGTGTAAAACATTTGTAAAATTATGCATAGTTTATGTAACATGTTGTCGATTTTTGTGAAAATTTATGTGGGATGGCTTGTAATTGCGTGATTTTTGTTCAATTTTCATCGTGTGTTGAATAAAATATCGTTTTTTGTATAATTTCAAGTGATATGATGTCAGTTTTTGTATAATTTATGTGACATGATGTCGATTTTTGTGTAAATTTATGTGATATGATGTGTGGTTGCGTGATTTTTGTTCAATTTTCATCGTGTTTTGAATAAAAATATCGTATTTTGTATAATTTCAAGTGACGTGATGACAGTTTTTGTATAATTTATGTGACATGATGTCGATATTTGCGAAAATTTATGTGAGATGCTGTATGATTGCGTGATTTTATTCAAATTTTTGTTACTTTGGGGGTCAACACATACGTCTTTTCGTAATTTTTGCGTGTTTCTATTCAAATTTATTTTTATTTGTCGTCAACGCAGACGTATTTTCGTAAAATTTTACTATTTTTCAATGAAAGTTGTGAAAAAAATATTGTTTTTTGTCGTTTTTACAGAATTTAATGTGACAAGATGCCGATTTTTATAAATTTCTAAAATTTTGAACGAAATGCTTTGGAAATTGCATGTTTTTATTCAAATATTAGTAATTGAAGCTATTTTTTCACATACAAAGTATCGAAAATTCATATAAATTGAACTACGATTTCATAATTGTGTGATGTACTTTAAAAAATTACGGTTTATTTGTTAAACGTTTGCAAAATTATGCTTAGAAATAACTCTTAAAACTTTTTTACATCATTTTTTCGGTACTATAAAGTCGCTTTGTAAAGATTTTCAACGAAATTGTGCGTTTTTATTCAAATTTATTTTAATTTGTCGCCAACACATACGTCTTTTCGTAATTTTTGCGTGTTTTTATTCAAATTTATTTTCATTTGTCGTCAACACAGACGTATTTTCGTAAAATTTTACTATTTTTTCGATGAAAGTTGTATAAAAATATTGTTTTTTGTCGTTTTTGCAGAATTTAATGTGACAAGATGCCGATTTTTATAAATTTTCTACGTATTTTCGTAATTTTGCGTGCTTTTATTCAAATTTATTTTAATTTGTCGCCAACACTTACGTCTTTTCGTAAATTTTTACAAGAAAAAATGGTTTGACTTATATTTTTAATTAGTCAAGCCTTCTCCAATACTTGCTACTATAAGCCGTTCACGATCTTTTTGGGTCAGGTGAGGCTATGACCTTCTATTTGTTGGCAGTACCTCTGCGGCAACTAAACTCCCTAATGCAAACTGACACTTTTCTGCTAGGTTAGGTTGTTTTCAGTTTAAGGTTATATTTTCTGAATAGGTACATTGTTGCCGGATCTCTCTGTAGTCTCGACATCAACTCGTGTTCTTTTAGATCTGGTCTGTCCTTTTTAAACTGCAACTAGCATCGTTTAATGGAAATTTTTTGTTGTAACAAAATTATATTGGGCATTTTGATTTTTCCTTTGACGGAAATTAAAATTACTTTTACACACTTGATAAAGCATTTATTTTCTTACGAATATTAAAATAATAAGTTTGGCAATGTGGTGGAAAGAAAATGTCGAACAGACACTGACAGAAAAAAAGTTGCATCCGCTACATCACCGAATCAGTTAGTCCAACATGAAAAGAAAAAATAATAGCCAACTCTGTCCCAAAAAGGTCGTGAACGGATTATATGTTTATCTCTTTCTTACTCAAGCAATACGTATATCTTCTTGTTCATGTTATTGCGGATATATATAATTGTGACCGATCGCCCATTTAATTTTAAAACTAGCTGTTGTAATTTATAAGCGGTTAAACTCAGTCGAAAATAACATTTAAAATTTATTTATAATATGGATATGGAAGTGTAATGTCAGAACAGCTAAGTGGTACAATATTCAAACCTTTAAAACCGAACAAAAACACAGTCACCGACCTGTTTTAAAAAGAGAACTTAGACGGAAAATTTCCAATAGTAGGTAGGGACAATGGGGATCTCGTTAATCCAGCCATATAGCAGGCACAAATTATAAAATTATTAATTATGACACATCCAGCCGTAAAAATCAGTTTTTTAAAATTACTACAAGTCATTTAACAACACAGGCAATGCATTTCCAATTTCATAAATAACATTTTTTGAAAAATAGTTTGTTTAAAGCAGGGCTCGTGACACGTAAGTGGCTATGTTTAAGTCCTTTAACCTCGATCGCTTCGATAGCCCAGTTGGTTAAGGCTTCGTACTCGTAATGCTGTGATCGCTGGTTCGACTCCAGCCATGGGACATCGCCGGAAGCTTTTTTTAAATTAAAATAAATGTGAGAAAACCAAGATGGCCGACACCCCGGGAAGTTTAAATTCAAAAAATTGAACTTAGAAAAAAAAATCTGAAAAATTCAAATATTCGCGCGAAATTAAAATGGCCGCCGTGCATGAGAGAGAAGGAACACAAGAGAGGGAGATTTAGCAGTTTGAAATTCAAATATTTCCGCAAGAAGTGCGTGCGCAGAAAACCAAGATGGCCGACACCCGGGAAGTTTAAATTCAAAAATTAGAACTTAGAAAAAAAATCTAAAAAATTTCCTATAGTAGGTAGGGTTAATGGAACTCTGGTTAATCCATTCATGCGCACCGCCGCGTAATTCCAGAAGCAAATTAAAAATGGCCGCGCGTAATTTAATCAGTAGCACATATGTAAATTACATATCAAACTTCATATGTGATTAATCAGTAGCACATATGAAGAATAATTAGAGCAAACCGCGAAATTAATTAGGGCAAACCGCGGATTTAATTGGTAGGTGTCGCCCACTTCGCGGATTTAATTAGGTCAATTAATTTGATTGCTCCAGTTTTGGTGTCGCCCTACTACTCACCAGCTTCATTTTGAGAAGAACATACGTCACCATGCGCAGTAGTTATATGTATTTTCTTGGTACGCCACTGAGATTTTACAGCCACAAATTGTATTGAATGTTGTTTTAAAAACAGTAACATATCGACAGCGGTGGCGCATTATCGAAGAATTGCAGATTGAAACAAAATAATTCAAAAAAGCATATGAAACGTTTTTTTTTATTTTTCGGTTTCTATAACCTCAGTGTTTTAAACATATTCACTGCTGATCTAAAAGTCGCAAGTCCGATATTTGGTGGCACTGCCGTTTTTAATAATAAAAAAAACCTGACAGTATGCCATCCTTCAGAGATACAAGTCCGCGAGTCACATGTTGCTATGATGTGTAGCATGTAAGTTAGGTTTAGAACACAGTCGGTGTCTAAGGTACTGGTACTCCACATGCCTATACTACGGTTCATGAACAGATTCAGTAATAGAATTACTGGGACGGGATTTTAAGTGCAGTACAATTTGCAAAACACAATTTTTACATACACAAAAAACTCGGAACGGAAAAGTAATTGTTTTATGTATAATAGTATGGCTGATCGACACCAATTTAGACATAATGGCAAATTCTCGGTCAGTTGAGCTACGTACAGGGTACATTTTATCAATGGCAATATTCTATTCAAATTTAGCGCTCATTTGTGGGCGGAGACTTTACTGAATCTGTTCGTTCAACGTTGTATAGACATGGTCGTAGAAAGGAAATTTTCCCAGAGTGGGCCAGGTGCCCTTAGGATTCCGCCATTCTTGAACCGGACCGAACAGACATGGCGTCACTTTCTCGTGAATTTTGAGGTGGTGTAATTCCCAAAATGGCTGCTTTAAAAGTAGCCCTTATTGACATACCGCTCTCTTTCTAGTTTCTCAGTTCGTATATCTTATCTTAGTTCAGTCGGTAATTTTTACCTGATTTTGAACTTCGTACTCGCAGAATAAGATCGAATTCGAGTTTGTGCATTAACCCATTAACGTATAGAATATCGAAGTTAAAATTTGGCGTCGCCCCATAAAGTTATAAGAAATATTTAAGCAATTTCATGCCCCGAAACTGACAATTTTTAGAGAATTTAAATTTAAAACGGGTTATTAAATTTTTGGATAAAATTGGAATGCAAAGTACGAAATTGGATAACGAAACGCGATGCATTATGGGGAATGAGGGGTCTCCGGAATCCCGTATTTTAAAAAACACTTACAACTTATCAAATTAAAACGTGAAGAAATCAACGTAGCACTGAAAAGTACTGTCTTTAAAATACATATTAAAATAAAACGCCAGAGGTAGCAAGGAAATTAACCCGTGAATAGAGAAGCACTTTAATGACAGCCGATAGCTTACGCTCCATTCCCCATAACGTATCGCCTTTCGGCATGCGATTCCATACTTTGAATTTCAATTTCATCGAAGAATTTAATGACACCGTTTTAAATTTAAATTGTTTAAAACTATGAAATTACAAATTATACAATTTCCGTTTCTGGGCATGAGACTTTTTAAATATTTCTTATAGGTTTATAGGGCGACGACACACTTGATCTTTGATATTCTTACACCTTAATGAATATGCCGATAAAAGCTAAGTTTTTAAAAGCAGTAATTTTAAAAATGACACCACTTTAAAAATTCGCGTTAGAAATACGCTACGGTGTTCGACTTCTGTTCTTTTCTTGTTCTCCCCTCTCTTAATTTACAAACGGACATTAGCCGCGGGCTCTCCCGGATCTCATTAGCTGGAATCCCGAGCAAAATACAAAATAATGCGAGATTTATTTTAGATGTTAAAATTACAAGTTACTTATTGTTTATTTTGGTTTAGATTCTAGAGTGGGCCAGCTTCTGGTTTTCTAAATTCCAGGATAGGGCGGGCCCACCTGGGAATCCCGAAAAAAATGAAAAGGAAAAAAGGCACGGAATTAAAGCCCCCGGAAAAAAGTCATCCTGAAAAAAGCCCCCAGAAAAAGTCACCCGGAATAAAAGCCACTGGAAAGAAAATCACCGGAAAAAAGTCACCCGGAGAAAAAATCATACGGAAAAAAAGCCCCCGGAAAAAAGTCACCGGAAAGAAAAATAAGTAGTGCAATGAGACTATTTTATTTTATTGTATACCATTTATAATATACTCTACATACTACATATAATACTGTAAGTAATATAAATAATTAAGAAAACAATTATTCATCTAAATGTATCCTCTGACGAATATTGTGGCTTATGGCCCTTAAAAAATCCGGAATATTTCGGGTTCCTTGGGCGTAGTCCTGGCACAGAGATGTAATCTGGCTTGTAAATACTTATATTGCCGAAGCCTCTTCCTAGCAGTTGGTATACCAGCTTCATTTTGCAATATCTTATTTCATTTTTTAAGCCGTTCGCCCTGTATATGATGGGTCCAAAATATGCCCTTGTTCGTCAAGGGTAAAAATCTGAGTTAAGTACAAAATATTTAACTAATAGTTCTTAAGTTAAAGCAAAAGAAGCAGACATTTTCTCAGTTTTGAGCTAACTCCAATGGTTTTGTGACCGGTGACTTTTTTCCGAGTCCGAGTGACTATCTATCCGGTGATTTTTTCCGAGTGATTTTTTTTCCGAGGGACTTTTTTCCGAGGAACTTCTTTTCCGGTGACTTTTTTCCGAGTGACTTTTTTCCGTGGGCTTTAATTCTGTGACTTTTTTCCGCTACCCCCCACCTGGCCACCCCCTTTACTACGCCAATGAGTATAGCCGTCCATATTTTTTATTACCCATCTGATATGGCCTGTTTAGCTGCAGGTTGACGGTATTGCCGATAAGTTGGCAACAAGTCTTGATGTGTGTTTCGTTGAACAATTCACTGAGCAAATTTAAAAAGACAGGGTGTTTCATAAGTATGCTTATTAAATTTAAGGGTAGTTAGAGGGCATAGAACTCTTACTGATTTAGCCAGTGGTTTTCAAAAGTCTGCACCAGCCCTAATAAATTTTTTTTCCGTAAGCGATTCATTTTTAGTGCAATATACTTCTACTCAGGTCAGTATACACCCATTTAATTTAAGGACCATACTTATGAATCACCCTGTACTGGCAAACACAAAGGCTACACAATTCTGTAAGATTTCATTAGTTTTTACTGTAGTTTTGGTGACAATTTGTACTTACGAAAATTCTATGTCAACTTATCTAACTGATCAAAATTATTTTAATAAATTGTATAATATTATAGCAGAGTCAAATTAGAGAATTTGTACACCTGTCGCGTTAAATATTTTATTGTTTATTGAAATAAACAGTGTTTAACATGATCGCATCCTCATTTAACATGCATTCACTATAGCAACATCACACATATTCATGGTAGTCCGTTTTCGATTTAGCAGTTTTTAGTAATTATTATTTATTCAAAATTATTGCATCAATGAACAATAAACTAGTGAACGCATTGCGAGGGGAAACCGTCTTAACATTTGTCATATAAATTACCACTCTTGCTTCGCTGCGCTCGCTCGAGTGGTAAAAATACGCTCGAATGTTAAGACTGGGTTACCCCTCTTAATACGTTAATTACTATAAATAAACAATTATAAGCCATCTTCGGGTGCACCCTGGACAGGTGGCTAGCTTAATCCGTTGAATTATCGATGATGAACGCTCTTTCACAACGGCAATAACTAAGAAAGAAGTACGTGTGAAGTAAATAATTTGAGTATCTGACTTATATAGTAACGAACTTCAATTTACTTAAAATTCCCTGTATATTAATTATCATAATGTGTGTTGCAATTCTCTATAAAAACCTTTTAAATATTTTTAAACAGCAAGGTTTTAAACCGTATAAGCTGCTGTCTAGTAAAAACTATTTTTAAGTGCCAACGAACAGCTTTCGCTTAATTAACCCCCTTAAGCTGTATATAATTGCTCGCCACTTGTCGCTTCCATAAACCTATCAAGAATAAATAAGTCAAAGCACCACAGACAACCTGCTCGCACTCAGGAATACCACAATGCAGACTTTCCCACAGTATATTTCATTTAAGCTTATATTACTTAATAGACAACCCCTGCACCGCAGTAAAGTGTGGGTTAAAAGTGCTTCTGCTGGTGAGACATGCAAAAACTACGAGAGTGAAGTACATATGGTATCTCTTCTCCTTGATCATTGGCAGCGGTGCACTTTTATGCGCCTAATTTATTTCTAAGAATGTATTTGAAGGAAATTATTTAATTGAGGTTGATTGACGACAAATAAAGCTTTGATTGTGCATTAAAATCTTAAAATAATCGTCGAGTACCCCGATTTATTGAGCGATCAAATTACCAGAAGATTTATGCACTGACATCGTTATGATTATGAGTACTTAATTATTATGACTTTTATGTGCTATATTGACGCAATTTCTACTTTAAAAACTAAGAACACTATTTTATTCACTAGATAGCAAATGGTAATCAAGAACTAACTATAGTTGCCAGAAGAAAATGTTTTTCTATATGCTACTCAATCTACGTATATCTTTACTTATTTCCAATTACTACCATTGTGTTTATATGTATCCTTCTAATCACATATTAATCATCACTTTTTTGGATATTGTCGCGTTATTGCAAAATAAACACAAATCGTCTGGGTTTTTGCAGCGATGACAAGCACAAAAGTATGATTTCTGGTTTTCAAAGCAGGTTTTCAGAATTCCAGTTGTAAAAATAAAGCAATGTGCACCTTGTATATTTAACGCTGCGAACGCCCAGACAATGTTTAAAATTATATTGTTTTAAATATAGATACGAGCTTGATTTAAGTTCATTGAGCAAACATTATAGTTACTCGCCATAAATTTCCATCTAATATCTTTTTATGGATTTTTTTTGCATAATACGTCTTTAATGAATATTCTTCCCAGTAATTATGCTTTACATACAGGCTTAACAGAATTGCCATTATACATGTTTTTAAAATAATGTAAATATGTAATTACCATTATCAAGATTTCAAACTTTTCTGGAATGGAACAATTGCATCTACTTAAATCACTCTGCAATAACTAGTAAACTTGTTTGACATTCCAATTGCATTCAAATTCTATGCCAGCATAAATCACACCGAGGAATGGTTTGTTCACTCTAGTAACATCTGTTTATTGCACTAGCATGGTTAGAGCCACATAAATTCTAGCATAATTCAAAATTTTGAGTTATTGTAGCACATAAATAATATTTAACGGAAAGCAATTGTTTTTAGCTAATATACGAGTATATTTAAGTTTCTAGTTTTTTTCATAACATTATTGTGTATCTCCCTAAAAACTAATAATAAAACTCTATAGTTTAGATGGATAAAAGGTTAGTACACGTCTTTAGTAATACGTATAAACAGATAATCAACAGTATTATCAGTTATAAAAGAATAATGTATATTGGAAGTTCATACTCAAGGATATACTGGGTTTGACAGCATTACGGTACAACAACTACGTTTTTCACATGGCATTTGGTATGGTGTGTTTGGAAGAACACACATAACATTATGGCTTGTTTTCAATATCATTTCCGGTTTAACCGAACGCAACCATTCAAGAGTTTATCTAATTCCTCTTCTATATCATTTTAGAGCAACTGTAGATCACAAATGAAACATATATACTTTGGTGTATTTTTCAAGTAATAGTTCTAAAACCATATTTGAGGTCTACCATAACCCTGTTTTATTTACGTATATGGTTTGTTCGATGTAAAATAATTTTTTGTCGGCATAGGTTGACCAGTTTTATACTGGATTTATGAACTAATAATTATATTAAAATTTGTACAATTAATCTAGACTCTAGACAATGGTAGCAATATATTATGCAGACTTGTGTTACTGGCGATGTTTGGCATTCGGTTATTTATTCTTGAATGCTTGTTCTAGAAGCCGCGTATTTGAATTGAATTAATTACAGTCGCAATGAGAAATACTAAAACCATTAGCAAAACTTAATTACAACGTGAAACTTGATCTTTTCACAAAGTCGTTCCGGCGGTTGCCACAAACATTTCCCCTTTTGGTAAGAGCAAGCCCTAACGGAATTCCATATAAAATTGTTTAAAGATAAACGTTGCTCCAAAAATATCTCGAGCGTGTATGGTTGATTTAGGCGCAGTTTAAACATGCGTGAGTCGTTATGGATGTTCGTTATCAGTCGCTCCCGTTTGTTTATTATTGCGTGGTGAGTTTGTGTATTTGCTCATGAAAATTCAAAGCAAACAGCACGTTGCGACAATACAGTCTTTGGCAATACATTAGGCTTGCCAGACTGGCATCTGCTGTAATTGGCAATTTTGTGAAAAGCCTTGACAATCCTAAAGCGATGACCAAAAAGGCAGGAAAAAGTATATCAACAAAAGCCGAAGCAAGAGTACCCTAATGTAATAACTGAATATTTTAGCAGCTAGCAAAATTAGTTTGCACTTCAAGAACGGTTACTATACTTGGCATTAAGTGGCTTCGAAATATTCATTTTAGAAGCTTGACTTACGAAATGGATAGATTTGGAGAGCTCTTCATCGCAGGATTTTTGACGACAGTTCAATAAGATTTTATTATACGTACTGTCAATGTTAGTTGATTTACATCTTATAAAATCGATAAAATCAGTTGTTATCAAGCAAGCATAACAGAATTAGTCATTGTTTAAAAAATGAGCTAACTGTGATTACTGGTAATGAATGCTAAAATCGAACCGAAAATAAATGTTTTAGGAATATACAAACCTGATTAGTATACATTTAGGTGTTCTAGACACTATCACACTGATCACGCCCTACTGACAATGATAACATTTGATCTGATAATGAAGATTCTAATAAAGAAACTAGCAGCGACATAGGTTCACTATGCTGGGTAGTTTCCACTATTTTTTAAGGAAAATTGTATTTTCAACTAAAAATTGCCCATGCGACATGAGAGTCATTGGATAACTTCAAATTCCATGTGAATATTTCAAAGAATTTTTGGAAGATTTTTTTCTTGTAAATTTGGATCAATAAAAATAGCGAAATACTGTTTTACTAAATAAAGATAAAGATGTGATGAAGGGATAGAGTTAATGAAAAATGCAGGTACCATGCTCAAAAGTTGCTAAATGCTAAATATTCTATAAAACAAAAGGTTGGTCTTTTAAGGCTAATTGCAGTACTATCTAAATATGGAATAGACTGAAAAACTTCACCAAAGAAGAAAGAAGAAGAAACGTTTGAGAAATTTGTACTGAGAGGCGTAAGGTTCCCCAGACAAAAGGATCACTTTGAAAGTAAAAGAATGGAATAACGAAAAGGGTAGGTAATCATCCATCCCTAAAGAAACCGAAGTAATTAAACTAGCTTGGATTCTATGTGGAAAATGTTATTGTGTACATGGGTGGTTAAGAAGAGCTTTAATAAGTCAGTTAAAATTTAACTCTTATTGGGAGATTTAAAAATATTAGAGGAGTGCAACGGTAAGTAGAAAAGAGTAGTTGGTGGAGGATTAGTAAAATTTAAAGTAAATCTAAGAACAATCTGATAACAAGAAAATATGTCGTTTGGAAGCGAGGTTAGAAACAGAGGATTATTTAAAAGTAGCGTTGCAGCAGCGCGCATCTTAGTGCTGTTGCTGTCGCCACACTTAACTTTTCGTCTTCAAAAGTACAGAAATAAAGTACATTCCCGAAAACCAAAAAAAAAAACGAAGAAAGACAAAGCAAACAGTGTTCCGAATATAAAGGAGATTATAAAAATCTGATACACGCACACAACGTCCTTTTACAGTGATCTTATAATTAGTCAAAAATTAATTTTAACTTATCTACTACATTATATAAAAAAAAACAAAAGAAACCATTTTAGAAGCATTCAACTGGAAAATCACCTATCTTACATCAATAGCCATTAAAAATGTAATAAAAATGTAACGTTTGAAAAAATCGTATTAGCCGTTTTTGAGAAAATAAAAAAAAATTAAAAATCACAAGGGTAGACACCATACTTCCGGTTATGCAATTTTCTTCACAAGATTGCTGTCACATCTAGATAGTACACAAAACTTTTATATGAAGTTTGAACGTCATATCTCCTTCTGTTTTTGAGATATTCTGTTCACACACAGACAGACAGATCAATGAACAAAAACATGTTTTTTTGGGTTCAGGGAAGTTTTGGGGTGAATCCAATACTACTTTTATTATAAAAAGAAGTAAAAAGACAGAGACAGATAAGATAGTCCTTTGGATTTCGCGAAGTGGGAAGTGGAAAAAAAATCTAGAATACCAGGAACCCTGAAAAGAAGGGAACATCAACATAAAAACAACCCAAGCAGAGAGCCAGCAAAAAGAAATCTCCAATAAAGAGATGGAAGTTATTATGTCTAAAGAAATTCGATGAAATGAAAAACGAACTAAAAGTGGAATATAATAAAAAATCGAAGAATTCATGGTAGAATTCAGCAAGGTGAAAGAGGAGTTGGAAAACGAAGAACAATGGAAATCTGAAACAGAGGCACTTGAAGGAAAATTGCTAAAATTGAAAATAAACTGGATAAATAAAAAAAATAAAAAAGAGGTTACTTATATGTAATAATTAAAAAATTACATAACCAAGAAGATATAAAAGAAAGCGTTGAAAAATTGATGCAAATAAATTCCAGATTGAACCTAAAATACGAGACGCGTTTAAAGTGGGAAAAGATGAGAAAAAACAAGTCATAATCGTAAAAATGGGAAACTGGGAGGGGAAAATGCAAGTTATGAAAGGAAAAACGAAATTAAAGGAATCCAGAATAATAATAGAAAGTAATCTGACAGAAATGGAAATTCAAGACAAATTAAAATAAATCGCAAATCGAGAAAGTAAAGAAATCGCATTCAAATACGGTACCAGAAATTATAAGAAAAGAATTATGAGAATGTTTTATAATAAAATAAGTCAACAAACAGAATTATCAGTCCATGCAGATCATTGTTAAAGACATGAAAGAAGATATAATAACAGGGGAGAAACGTGTAGCACAGAGAGGGAGGGAATATTATAAGAAAATTATAGACGAAGTAGAATAAGTTGGATATATGGGAGAATAGCATGAAGTTTATTCACCAGAAAATGTTGTAAGCAAACCTACATTAGAATAAATTAAAAGAATAAAGAAACTTCATAAAAGCACATGAAATTCAAGTAGAATTGTTGAAGCATGGGGGAACGACATAGGCGGAACTAGGAGGCGCTCGGTAGTGCTTAGCACACCCTGAATTTAAGTTAGCACCCTCTGAGCCTGAGCTCAGCATACGGTATGTAAAATGTGGTGTTGATTTTACAATGAGCTGTGGTGCGATGACGATTTTTGTTTCATTACCAACAGTTAGTTGACATGTCATACGTTTAGTTTTTTGAATATAGCATTTATCCAATTTCTCCCAACAATTTTAATATTTAGGTGTTTGTAAAGTAGTTAATAATTTTTGTATATCGTACGGCTTGTGATATGAAGCCTGATATCAAAAGTTTCCAGGTTGTGCGAGCGCTTCTGACATACTCTAATGACTGCTACCGAAATGACACCTGAGACCGACGGCTTAACGTGCTCTCCGATGCATGGCTGATTGTGATTTTACTACCACTATAGTTTATAATGATTAGCACAGACCTGGTAGTGTATTTTGGATATTTTATTTTTCAAAGTTTTACCCGTACTGCAGAACGTTTTTAATATGACGTTTATTATTCCTCTTAACGTCAATAGTATTAGCAGGTTGTGCAAAAGTATTGCTTTCGACCTCAAACATTTTATATAAATTTACAATTTTTATAAATTTTACCAATCACAACCAACCCAAAGTTGTATAAAAGGTCTCATAAAACTATATAACTTTTGTTAAGACAGCCATACAACCATATTAGCGTTAAAGAGTAGTCGGAAAATTAAAGAAAAGTGGAGTATGTCACATCAGATGGATTTAAACATTATAACTGAAAAACGGCACGATCTATCAGGATAATTTCTTCGCCAGTTTGTGTGGATTATTAATGTACAGAATTGAATAATTTTTTCATTTGTATACGAACTACTATTTAAAAACGTCCAGCAACGGCATAGCTACCCAGTCATGGTATTAAAGCTACTCGCCGCTGGACTGCCGAACCTGACGTAGCGAGATCGAGTCTCCATCCCGGCAAGATTTTTTTAACAGTTATCGAAAGCTGCGGATAAAAAATTGTATCTCTTGTCACCTTTACATCTGAAATCTCACATTATTAGAGCTCTTTACTAACTATATTGATAAATCACAGACTCGATTTTAAACTGATTTCCTTCGTCATACATATGGTGCGATCATGTGTATAACATAATATGATAACGGCCGAAAGCACCGGTTTAACAGATTACGAAAACGAAAACCACTCCATGCCATCCCTAGTTTTATGAAGTATCGATAAGGGGTTTGCACCGTCTCATCTTGTTTCTACTCAAAATGCTCGATACTCGAAACGATAGACAAGCGTTGACCGTATTAACTTCTTCGTTTGATAAATACTAGTGATATGATGCAACGCTATCCTAAAAATGACCTCAATGCTTCGAAAGTAGTTGTTTAAGACCGAAACATGTTTTTTCGAGGACTGTCATCGAAAGTAAATTTGTCTGTCATTTGACAACTTTTTTTTTAAGTGAAATGAAATAATAGGATTATTTTCGCCTTAATAATATGCCCAGTAACCGCTTTTGCATGATTGCTGGTTTCGGCTGCGCCTGAACCAGTAATACTCATGCACAAGCGGCAAAAATCCACTTTCAGCTCTTAACACACAACATATTATTATGTTATTTGTATATATAAGTTTTGGTACTAATTTCAACTTGTTTCTGTATGTTAGATCTTGCGATTCAAGTTCAGTATCGATACACTTCTCTACATACAGTTTAGAGCTGGAAATTTTCAAGATGTTAATCTTGATCATTTTTCACTGTTTTGTGCAAATTACACACGGACCTATACGTTATCTTTTTACGAAATTTTGAAATTCCTGAGATCTGAAATAGAGGTCACTTGTCCAAGCAGAATGAAATAGTTAATAATTGTTTTGGAGCTTCAGCACCCACAAATTTTGGACCCTAGTTCCGCCTCTGGGTAACGATGCTGAAAACTAAAATTTTAGATCTTCTGACTCAAATATGGATAACGGGTAAAATGCCGAGGGAATGGATAAGCCCTAATAATCCCCTTATGTAAGAAGAAAGGTTCATATCGTTACTATAAATGTAACCTACAAAATATTGGCGCCGCTAATAAATGATAGATTGAAGAAGATAGTAGACATGGAAATTGGAGAATATCAAACATGTTTCAGAGGTCAGTGATCTATAACTGATCACTTGTACACTTTGAAAATAATCCAAGAATAAACAAGAATGAAAGGGTTACAAATTTATGCGCTGTTCATTGACAACAAACAAGCACATGATAGTGTCAATAGAAATCAACTAGTAAAGACGCTGAAAGAAATGCAAGTTATAGAATGTTTAACAAGATTAGTAAGAGTGACACGAATGAATATAGGGAGCAAGGTCAAAATCAGTGGTATAACATCCGAAAAAGATCTTCTTCTTCCTCTTTAGTATATAGGCTGAGTGCGGTTTTATAAGCAATCTTCACCCGCTAGCCTAAGCCATTGATAGAAAGAATGCCCTTTTGAAGGGGTCATACCACCAAAGGTATGATGGACGATGATGAAATAGTTAAAGTACAAAAAGGACTTCGTCAGGGTGATCCAATGTCCCCAATGCTCCTTAACAATGCGTTATAATACATTATTAGAAAGAGTACAATAAAACAATAATATATTTAACAGTGCGAATCAAGTTTTAGCATATGCGGATGACTTCACTATCTTAACCAAAACAAGAGAAGGACTTAGAAACATGTTCTAAAGACTAGAGGGAGAAGCAAAAATACTTGAATTAGAGATCAACAAACAAATGAACAAATATATGCTTCTCAACCCCAAACATTTGAATAGTTGCCCACTGGCAACATGTATGGTGGGCGAAAGAAGAAGATGGTTGGAGAAGAACACATGAAGACCATAAAATAAGGAAGACTTCGGTGGTTAGCTCACATGTCAAGGATGAAGCAGAATAGAGTTTCACACTTGATCATCAGAGTGGAACCCCAGGCGAAAACAGAAGAGTAAGACCTCCAAAAACTTGGCTTGAATCAGTTCGAGAAGATCTAGCAGAAATGGGTATCGCAGATAGGCGGGAAGTATTGGCAAGGAACAGAAATGAATTGATGAAAGTTATAGCTACTGGCTTCTTGTGCTGCTTTTATTATTTACATCAATTCTATGTGGTGAGAAGCGGTACGATGGCTACGATAAAGAAGTAAAAATCCAAAGACTCCTCTTTCATGTAGGTTCTATTACAATTGATTGTTCCAAATGTTCAATATTTATCTTTGAGGATAAATTAAAACTGTTTTGTTGAATTCCACAGAAATGGATTAGTTGTGTCCATGTAAGTGTTTAGCACAATGTCGGTATAAAAATAAAGTCTTTGGTTTATTTTTGCTGTTCTTAATTATTGTTGTTTATATTTATTAAGGTATTTCCGATAGTGTGTAACAGTGGTGGCTTTTCAGGTATCCACCAAGAAACGTAATTTTGACATCTTAGAGACCACTGAATATTTTGCAAAAACGATTAGAAACAATTAAAATGCATTTTAACTCTAGAAATCATAAACTGTAAAAAGGGCGCCATTGCATCTTGCTCAGAAGTATAAGGGCTAAATACCTACCGTCGAAACGCTTGGCTCTGGTGTCCAGCACTGAGGAGAGTCTGTAGAGCGAATCCTTCAGGAACTTGTCTAGTTGGAGGCGGCTGTTGCCCGCCAGCCTGCCTTCCAGGACAGGGCCGCAACAGGAGGCGGTGCCACACACGTTGCCTGCAACAAAACCAGAGTCAGAATTGCAGACGACGTTCTAAGAAGAAGAAGAAGAGTTCTTCTAAGCTTGCGCCAGGAGGGTGACCACGATGTCGAGGAATTCGTAAATCACACTCGGCCATCGGTTTGCGGTCCGCGGTGCATTCTTCGGAGAAAAGTCATTGAAATTAAGTTTAGCAAGGACGGAATTTGAGTTCAATAAATTCTGAATCACGGCAAAGGCGCTCAGGTATGTGTCTGGTCCGAACCTGTTGAGTCGGGTCCCAGCTCGTCTGAATTGAGTATGACGGCCAATAATCCCGGATTATCTCCCATTAATGATTTTTCAGCAGTTGCGCCGCGGGAGTGGGCAGCGGACATGCAAATGTCGTGGGATTTGGCCTGCCCCCCGGCAGTTCCTTTGCCGCCTCCGACTTGTTAAAAGGCTGATAGAAATGTTAATTCCGACATGGCAGGTAAATTCAGGTTTTGACTTGTTTACTTAAGGTTTACGGTTTCAAAAAGGCCATAGAAAGGGGTTTGTTGCAATTTCCGGTTACCATTGTTCAATTGTTGCCATAATAACCGAAAGCTCTTTCTTTTGACGAATAGAGTTGGGGAAAGGTGGGTTAAAAAACCGTCAAATGACTAACACTATTTTGCTTTTATCTGGTACAATGAAGTGGTTCAGTTAAGTGGTTAGGCAGTAATTGGTCCATTTCGTGCTGGTTGTTAATTAACATATTATCGATTCATAATGCAAGATAATTAAGCATTTAAATTAACTGAAAGTCATATCGAATAACACGTTATTCATTATCTATTGACTTATTCCGTTAGTTCGTATTATACATATCAAATCGTTCACAAGCTGTCAGTTTGATTGCTATACGTATATCTAAATTCAATTCAATTCAGTCTGGGGTGTCGCAGAAATCACACCTAGGCCCTGTTTTGTTCACAATTTGTTTACGCGATATTAATAACATTTTTCAGTTTTGCGAAACATAATTGCAGGGTGATGACTTCACAATTTATCGCTCTATTAAATCATTTGATTGTTCTGAAGTCCAAGATAATTTATACAAGGTGTTATGGAAATGAGTGCAAATATTGTAACCAGTGATACAGCTCACCAAAATGAATAACTTTTCTATTTATCGTTTTTCATTTAATCGCATATTTTTTCAATCATTTATCTCCCCTAAATTTGACGAGCCGCTTGGAAAGCAAATCTAAGTTAAAGGTGAACGACACAAGTATATTAAAACTGCAAAGTTCTTGCACAAAAAACATGCGGGCAATAACTTACCTACCTCAATTGATAAAGTACGTTGGTAACCAAATGTGAACTAAAAGTTTTATCAGTACCTTTGCAGTTTTTGTTGGTTTGCATATCAAAAATATGTTTTATGTGTTTTGTGCAATTAAATTAAAAATTATTCCATAGGCGGGTATGCATTTTTAGAGTAAAATTGGTTTGAATCTTAACGCAGTTCTGAGGGCGTTTTCGAAAAACTGATAAATGGAAAAGTTGTTCATTTTGAGAGTTCTATTACGGGTTAAAATATTTGCACTCATTTCCATAACACCCTCTATACTGAAATTTCAAAACTACTGCTTAAGAAATAAAATAAAATTAAATATTGACAAATGTCATCATATAAGCTTTAAGCGATAAAGAGCCTTTGTGTTATTATATGAACCTCCAAATTTTTTTTACAAATTTCAAAACACTGGTGTTTGTATACTGTATATAGTATACTGTAATGCACTATATGAGTAGAGGGGTACAGAAAAAATATAAAAAACGAACCGACGAAAAATAGGAGAAATAGTATACTATTTAGCTGCTAACCTCGAATGTGACATAGACTTACAGTGCCACCAACAATACACTTCAGTACTGCCAAACGTAAAACGAATCGCCGTTGTTATGCAGAAAAGTGTTGCTAATGAGAAAAGTACTACATTTCTTAACGATTTTGAATGTAGAAACGTAGTACATTACCAAATGAAATGCGATAAAGTAAATTCTATCATTGATTGTGTCCAAATTATGCAATATATAAATTTCAATATTCTTCCTCGTATTTTACGATTTCCGTCGTTTTTAAAGATGGTATATTCTTAATAACTCTCCTACTTATCTTAAGATGTGCAGTATAATGATTTATTTTCTAGGATTGACATATTTCACTTGAAATTTAAGAAAATGTATATTCCAATAGGTAAATTGACTATTAATAATTTGTCGTAATGTATTTAGGTGTGGATATTTTATTACGTTCGTCATGTATAACTAATACTTACCATATGAAAATAAATAAATATGTGAATGCCAACGAACCAGATAGATACTAAATTAAAAAGCCAATGATTCCTATAAAACTGAATTTATAACAAATTTTTTCGAAAGAAAATTATTAAAGAACCGTTTCGAATGTAACTTGTTCACTTGTAACTTTTTTGACAAACAAAATGTAGAAAACTAAAAAATGAATTCATAGATAAAGTACCAGAATCAAATTAATTATTTCTCACTTAGGGTGAAACCGAAAGTACCTACAACTTAATGTTTTTCTAAATAGCGTTATATAACCTTAATTTCATATGGCTTTTCTCTCTTAAGTAATATATATTTTGATGATTAAAAGCCTTGACGATTATGATCCATTACAGAGCATCTTGAAGAAACTTTGACATTTTTAATCAATTACAAAGTATATTATTTTGTGTCGCTTTTAGAGATGGCCATCAAAAGGATTTTTGGCAGAAATATTTGGCAGATGCCCCATGGAAGCTATTTTTACCAATTTGGTGTACATGACAAGACAACTGTAACATGGGCATTATCAGCTCCGCTGCCTGTCCTTGAATCTAATAATAATAATAATAATAATAATAGAAGGCAGCGTTAGCATATTTTTAACCTAACTTATAAGTTTTCCGTAAGTTTCAAACCTAGAATGATTATCTAGTAAATGTTCAATATTCAAACATAGTATCATAAAAACAGTAGATTTCTACTTCATCCCTCACCATTTTTTGATTGTCCACCTCATTCGCAGCGCCCCTGCTTCTGGAAGACAGGGTCAACTTCAGTAGCTAATAAAGAGTAGACAGTTCAATAATAAATACAAGATAATAAACTAAATTGAACCAAGTGTATATTTTGACTAGTTTCAATGCAACCGCAATATTTAAATACGAAATTTTCTAATATACACAATTATTTCGGTTTCTCTTAGCTCTACAAGAGCTAAATAATAATTATTTTTAATATTTCCTTATACATGATCCCCAATTAAAAGCTATAGTTGGCCAACACTTTGAAACTCCATAAAATTAAAATTTATTTAAAAAAAAGAAATAATACAGCAGTCCAAAAAGAAAAAAGTAAAAAGAAGAAAAACAATTGCGTGGTGGTCTTAGCCTAAGCAGAGGTTGTGCGCCGAAACCATACAGGCAACAAAATTTAAAAAAATAAAAGGCAGAGCACTATGAATGAATTGCCTATATTATCATTTTTTTAAAATTTCAAGCACTTATCAGTTTCAACCAGATATTCTATCAACTAATGCTTTTTTTAAAAAGTCCGTAAGTAGCTTGCAATAGCTACTGATGTGTAATAGTAATTATGTATTTAGAGGGGTAACCCAGTCAGGTAATTTATGTGAGAAATGTTAAGACATTTACCCCTCGAAATGGGTTCATTAGTTTATTTTTCCTTGAGACAATAATTTTGAATCAATAATAATTACTAAAAATTGCTAAATCGAAATCGCACTATCATGAATATGTGTGATGTTGCTATAGTGCAAGGCTGTCCAACTTCAGATAATGCGAGGGCCACAAAGTTATTTTCTAAATGATTGGCGGGCCGCACCCCAGCAAAATAAAATATGTGGAGGAATCACTTATGTTATGCAACTCCTGGGTGACGCTAAAAATGGCGGACGAAATGCAGCTAATATGTATTACCTTACCAAAATTTAAATTTAAGTAATTCACTCACCCTGTAATACAGGTAATTGGCCAGGTCTGCCTTGCATAAGTGCCCAACGCCCATAAACCGCATCAAAGCGAAGCTTCCACAAATAATATTTCAATATAGCTGAAGCTAAGACCTAAACCATGGAGCGCAATCACAGGAATTCTGCCGACATGGTGCCATTTTTTGCAAGAGAAAACAAAACAACCACCCTGAAACAGCTGCTAAGTCTTCCGGTAAAGCAGATTACTACCTAATTGCTAAAGCCGCAGAGTACAGCTATGCGGGCCACATGCGGCCCGCGGGCCGCTAGTTGGACAGCCCTGCTATAGTGCATGCATGTTAAATGAGTGGATGCATGTTAAATGCATCTTAACATTCGAGGACGCGAGTGAATGCATGTTAAATGAGTGGATTTATGTTAAATGTATCTTAACATTCGAGGACGCGATCAAGTTAAACACTGTTTAACATTTCAATGAACAATAAAATCATATACAGTAAAACCTCTCCACAACTGACATCCATGGAAAACCTGAAAACTGTCTGTTGTAGAGAGTGGTTGGTCATACCTCTGAACATAGACAATTTATATGGCTTATCACGGTTATGCATATTCCTGCTCACTATTTTATGGAAAAAATGTTAGTGGTACTAAATTAAAGAGAATAATTTTCCGCGTCGTTTAGTATTAAAAACTTATTGGATAATATTAATTGTCCATAAAAATATTAATTTTAAAATTTAGATATTCCCCTCACCTCTATTTGGGAGTATCTAAATTTTAAAATTAATATTTTTAAGCACAATTAACATTATCCAATAAGTGTTTAATACTATACGATGCGGAAAATTATTCTCTTTAATTTAGGACCACCACATTTTTTTCATAAAAAGGTGAGCAGGAATATGCATAACCGTGACAAACCATCATGTAAATTGCATATTTTCAAAAGTATGACCAACCACCCGGTATACTCCATACAGTTCTGTATAAAACATTCTATTGTGTAGAGGTGTCCACTATTGAGAGAAGGTTTCACTGTATTCTTTAAAAAAATCAGGCTAGCTTCCATGAAGGAGTATGTTCTAAAATACCTCTATACAGGATGAACCAAATGAAGTTAGTTCCCGTTAGTACTGTAGTTTCGAAGTCGGTTAAATTAGCAAACCTGTAGATTTTTTTCCGCTTATTACGATGGCGAAACCAGAAAAACAATTCAACATCCGGTTCAGGTAATTATTTCCAATGGAATCGATGTAAAATCAATTTGCGCCTGCAGGGATCTCATTTCATTATACATACTTGCTAATTCTAGCTCGTTTCTCGTTTCATCCAGTGACTATCATATTTTGTGCTTTATTCTGTTGATTATTACTATCCTTCAGTAGTTCCTCAAAATATTATCAAAATCTATTTAGTTTGTCTTCCTTGTGTCGTACTAAATTTCTTCCTTGGTGTCTGCAATACATTATTGATCTTGTGGTTGTTTCTTTGATCTTCTTCACTTCTTGGTAGACATCTCTGATTTCGTTAGGTATTGATTTAATTTTCTTCTAGTATTCTAAGCCTTTTTCTATCCTCTTTCGTTTCTCTTTCCTGCATATTTGCTTTGCTAGCTTCCTTTTTTCTCAAATTGTTTCTTACTTTTTTTTCTGTTTTGGACATAGCAACCATCGCTGCGCTTTTTCCACTATGTTTGCAATTGTAACCATTCTTTTTCTATATCTTCAACTTGTTTGGCTCTTTCCAGTTGTCTGTTTATTTCCCTGATAAATTATCTTTTGTTTTCTTTCAATTGTAAAAGGTTATATCTTCTTAGACACTCTTGTAGTTTTCCTTTTCTTTGGTAGTGTTTTGTTTATTTGTCACTATAACTAGAAGGTGGCCACAATCCTCATTTGTCCCTCTGTAATTTCTGACAGTTTTAAGTGCATTTGCAGGCTTTTTCTCAGTGGTACGTGATCTATCCCGTTTTCCGTTCTACCGTCAGACGAAATCCATGTCACTTTATAATTATTCTTGCGAGCGCAGTTTTTAACTCAATCACCCATATAAACTCAATAACCATTTCCCATTTTCATTGAATTCCAAGTGTTTATTTTTCCCAACTGTGGTGTTCTTATACACTTCGTCTCCTTCTATCTTTGCGTTAAAGTGTCCCACTATTATTTTGGTAGCTTATTTTGATTTCTCCAAATTTTTCATGAAATTCACTTTTGCTTCTACTTCTTTATCTTCAGTTGGCATGTGAACATTGACAATACTAATTTTCCTCTTATTTTTAAGCTACAGAACCTCTCAGAGAATGCTTGAAAACCTACTACAGCTTCGTTTGCCACTTCATTCATCATAAATCCACCCTAAAATGTATATTTTCGTTCCCGCTATTAAACGAATTATATCCGTGTATATTTGATATTTTAATAATAAACATTACAATAATGTTAACACATTAGATGATGTTGAAAGAATCCAGTTAAATTTGTTAATACAAGCATGAATACTGTATTTTCATTCGCCATTTTCTAGAACCCTATTTTGGAAATATGGTTCAATTGAGAAAATCTTGTGCAAGTTTCAAATTAACATCACTTAATTGCAAGGTGTGAATTAATCTCAGACACTAATTTTGATTTCTATAGCCGCATCGCACTGTAGGAAGTTAATGCTGATTATTTAAAAACGGCATATTTATTGATGCAAGGCAGCGAAACGTCCACATCCACCCGTACTTATTTTCATATTTTATAATAATACATTCAATTTTATAGCGTACTGACATACTGGATGGATATAGCAGCCAATTTACTATTCTATCGACATTCTCGTCATCTGTATTGTAACCTGCTAATAACAATTCAGCTCGTGCTTATGCCTTAACATTTGTACTACCTGCACAGATTGTGTCGTGATGGTTTTATTGTTCTCCAAATTTGAAAGTTCGAAGCATTAAGATTTAAAACAAATCGTCACATCCTTTTGCTTACCAATAATAATGTTGCTGTTAGTTACTACTCTTCCATTTTTTGAAAGTATGTATCTATCGCATTCCTTTGATGGGGATCAACAAACTGATGTATCGGACGTGTCAGTGTCCATGTCACAATCGTCAGCCCTGAATGCTTAGAGCGACAGTTGGAATTCTGGTTCATGTTAAAATACTCAGCTGCTTTGCACAGATCTTCATTATACCGTTTATTACATTCAGGAAGTTCTTCAGATCTGTAGATTAGGCAGGTACATTTTAATTTAATGGTTTTTGTAGAGTCAAATTAAAAGATAAACCAGAATGGCGATGTCTTTCGTCGCCCGAAAAGCTGAATGTCGTTAATCAACATAATTTGCAACTTAAATAGGATAATGTCAGCGTGGACACCTAACTTTCGGGCTGTAACTAGTTTCACGGTCTACTTAGTCCACAACAAACAAACTGATGACTTCATCCTGATATATTTTGAATATTGTTGCCGCGTAGGCACTCGTTTAATTGTTGGCATAAATTAAGCCCCTGGTCTGCTGCAGTCCCCGTTTTGGGATAACCAGATAAGACAATAACTTCATCGCTTAATGTTAATTCTGACAAATTTGAATAAAATGGATTCCAAAAGGTTTACTTTATTACCAAATCCATGTAAGTTTTTATTACTCCACCGTAATACAGTCGTGACCTTAGGCCGTCGAAAACCGGAACGCTAATGGAAATTTATGTATCTTTAATAGCGCGATTAGTTTTCGAAATTGTTTGAAATTCTGGTTGGGGGACTTCTAATGAAAATCATCGTCGTCAAGCACTACCAAGCAACCGATAGTTGCAAATTGAAGAGATAATGGAAACTGCGCCTGTGGGAACTATGTAACATTTCACATTGATTTCGGTTTTCGAAACTATTGCGAAAGCTCTCAGCTCACCTGTAACCTTTTGGCTACGGACCTAGATATCGAGACATCCAGATGGATCAAGATAGTGAGCTTTCATTTACGTATGCATTGAAATTAATGAAACTGGAATGGACAAATGTTCACGTTTTTTTGTAAGGTAACGTGTTACACGTGTAGTACAGTCACTGCTTGGATTTTTATTATATCGTGTGTTAAAAAAAAAACTCATTTAGGGTAGGCCTTGGAAAGAAAGATAGAAAATCTAGTCATGTCTCAATTTAAGTCTGTAGGTGAATGTCAGATTGCATTTTGTTTATGAAAACATCTGTCACTGTGACAGGCAAAAGTTTACACTGCATTAAGTTTACTTGTATCAAGTAAAAAGGAAAATAAGATGGCATTTACACAACAAGTGTATTAATCATAACAGTCAATTAAAACTGCTTTTATTTAGTGTTTTGTATCTTTTTACGAAAATAGTTCAAGATCAAGATGTAATTTAGTTCTCTCTGACAAATGGTAGTTCATTTGCTTCAATGGGTATCTATCAAGTTATGACAAACTTCAATTTGTTCATGCCATGCTGCGATGAGTTTTTTTTTAAACACGATATAATTTATATTATATATATTTTATTATATTATATATAATTTTTTTAAAATTTTGGTACTCAGCCAACGGCCGTTAGTTAGGCCAATTATAGGCGTCGCTGTACATTTTATGGGGACTTCCAACCCCACTGTCATGATGTTATTATGACATCCGGGAGCAACTATTTCCGTGACAGCCGTATCACGAGGCGCCGAAAGAAGCAGCCATGGAACTCCCATCCAAGTTCTGACCAGAAAGAGCGTTGCTTAACTTTACTGATCAAACGTGGCCGCTTGTTCAAGCTACACCACCCGGGACCTGGCAATAATATGTACCTTATTTCTGAATTTCAAATTATTTTGCGCAAATGATACAAGATTTTTGATTGTTATCGTTGCACTGAAGTTCAAAATGCAATTGCTATAGTGCCATTTAGAAACAAATATAGTAGATGACTATAATGACGATATTAACTATCTCGAGGATGAACTAAATATACAAATCTATAGTTAATTTCCTAGAAGACAAAGGCAAAACAAAGAAAGAAATAAAACCGGTAAATTATAATAGGTAATAAATAATTGGGCAATTTGAAGTGTAAACTATTGCCCCGTTATGTATATAAATTCAACATTTCATTATGCAATTAGCGTAATCTAATTGTTTATAGCATTTCACTGCAGCGGTAGAAGGTATGAGATAAAAACCGAATTGATTCATTGCCAGCTGAAGAACAAGGACTCAGCTCTCCAGCGTAACGTCAGCACAGGTGGAATTGGCCAATGATGGAATTTTATCGAGCCTCTTATCTGAAAACGGAGTCTCAATCATTCGTCAATTCGACCTACATGTGCTGACGTCACGCTGAGGAGCTGAGGCCTTGTTCTTCAGCTGGTATTAATTTATTCCTGGCAGTTGTCTTTAAAAAATTAGCCATAGATCCCTTGTGGCAGTAAGGAAGTAATGCAATCTGTGTCGGTTACATTATCTAATCGACAATATAAATGTATGCTATGCTATCTGACTGAATTTTTGAAGAGATAATAAATGCATTTAACCTAAGGCAGCTTAAACAAACTCCTAAATGAGGTGTAGTGCTATCTTATATTGAAAATAATATGATACTAACAAGACAAAGTGAGATACTGCAACGTTTAGCCCTCCTGAATTTATCTTTTTTAGTCCTGTAATGAATTCTGGTCATTTACGAGTTTCATTAATTTCGGAAAGGCTCAAACGTTTATTAATTTTCCTACATCGGGAAACTCAGTCAAAGAAAAATGTTCACCAATTCTCAAATGTATACCGCCAGGAACACCCAATATAATTACCAACGATATCTCGGCACCCCGACACTGTAAACGGTATAAGGGGTTACAGATTATGTATGTATGTATGTATATTATTGTTAACTATAATTACAAAATAATCGGTAATTTACAAACTGAATTGTATGTTAATAAAAATAACAAATTCTTCTGGAGATGGGCTCCTTAGGTTTCCTGTCGAACTGCAACCCAATTCGCACCTACGGGTCAGTGGTGGTAGTATTCGACCAGGAGTGAAGTATACATTTCGGCCGTGTATGTCAAACGCCCACGACGCGGCCTCCAGATAAGCGATTTGTTTACGCTTAGTGCTCTGCAAATATTCACAGAAATTAAGGAGATTTAGAAGATAACTGCGACTCCAGGAGTGCGTGAGGGTTGCTGCGGTTTGTGGTGGTGCTTCTGGAGGACAATGCGTTGTTCCCGGAGTAATTGGGCCGTGAGTTTTCCCAGGTGAAATATGTTCGTTTTTAGCGGGCAAATTGAATTGACCGCTCCGGTCTTTGCGTGCAGTAGGAACCTCCATGTTTGGGCTCAAGTGACTGGTTTCGCCTCTGGGCTACAGGAAGACGTCGTTGGGCGTATATTGCTGTCCATTAATTAATTGCGACAGCTACTTTGTTCGCGCCGCTTTCAGGCAGAGCGTACAGAATGGTTTCTACAGGTCAGGTTATAAATTATAATATTCTCGTCGCCTACGACAGTGTTGCGGTCGGGGGCGTTGAATTAGCAGGAAATGCCTTAGGAGATCTATATATGCTAGTCACATGCTAAGGTAGAGGTCGGTGTTAGGGAAATACCTTAGGAGACAGATAGACGCAAGTCACATGCTAAGGTACAGGTCGATGTTATAGAAATACCTTAGGAAACCGATAGACGCGAGTCACATGATAAGGTAGGGAAGGGATGGAAAAAGGTAAGCCTAGAGACTCTAGTCGGACGGACAGGATCAGAATCTAGGCCCAAGAGGGCTTACGGGGGAAAGTCTCTCAAACTCAATTGACTTAAATGGTCGCGAAACCTGCTTATATACTCTCCGGGAGGCTTTATTGGTACAGCGGCTCTGGGTTCCTATGGAGTGGGAAACGACCAGTCGTTTATTCAGGGCGACTTCGCGCATAGCGGGTGCCTTCGCATTATCGTGTGCCTTCGCATTATCGTAAAACCGAGCGCCGGATAGATGTAACGTTCGATTACACGGTGTACAAATTTAATACATTTTTAAAGTTTAATTAAAATTTGCTGCAGAACCTAGCGTTACAATACAGCGTATTTATTTCCCAACTACACCTGATTGATGGTGGAATTCAGTCGAGATATCTACTACATATAAACATTAAAAAAAGGCAAAATGTATTATTTTAATCTACAATTAAAATAAAGTTGAACATAGATTATATCACTGAAAGTTTTTTTCTGTGTTCTGAATTTTCATAGTTGATAAAGGCTTTGCAGTGATATAATCTGAAATGGCTACGTGCTGTCAAGTGCATTTGTATTCATCTGGCATTTCCCCATTAAAACTTGTTGTAAAAGAACATTATTGTACGACATAATGTTTTGTAGAAATACATAAATTAGTTTTAAAAATGTTAAGTATTTCATTATGGTTTACTACTATTGGATATAAATTACAGCTGAGAAGTGCCAACAATATCGTAGGTATAATCAGCTGTAGACGGAAACTTTGCAAAAACGAAATATTGTCTTTCATGCGAGATGGTTGTGCTGGTGGATCAAAGCAAATCCTAGCCACCTTACTCAGATTTAACCTAATTTTTCCAATACATATTTTCAACCCCTTTCTGTATGGACTACCTAATACTTTTTTATTTGAACTTGCTGTTCCATCTATCCCATCTTCCTTTCTAATAATATTTTTGGGAAATATTTGGCCTGCATTATTTTCAAGCCACTCTTCCAACCACATGATCAAATTAGATCTACTCAATGAAGTGTTTCCTTTGGAATGGTTTCTATTTACTTCTTTAAGTTCTTCTAAAGCCATTGTTTTTTGTAAATATACCATATTTCTTAAATAGCCTCAGGCAAAAGGTACAATAATTGGCTAACTAAAGTTGACGTAGCGCAGAAATAACCATAACCTAAAATCAAAATATTTCTGTTTTGGAAGTAACTGGAGACGTTTTTTTAAACTCAACGTTCTATTTTGCCCATCGTTAAACTGCCCAAAACGTACGCATTTCTGAGTTGTTTTCACGAAGAAATATAGAGCTTGCAGTCTGAAACTCAGTGTAGTATATATGTATGTAATCTAATTCGTAACACATGAGAAATGTGTTTATGTATAATAATAATCAAATCGAAAATGTCTACATGTTTCTATAAAAAATACTGCCACATCGATCAAATGCCAATTATTATTTCTTTTTGCTTATTAATAATCAATTTAAAATGATAAAAAACGTATATACAATTAACACTTCGAATGCAGAACATATTTTCTTCAGACTGTGTACTAATTCTTATTAAACTGAAAACGTTTTTATACCGAGATATTTCAGATTTGCAGGTCTACTTTCGACCTTATTTTTAGAATAGCTGTGAAAACACATGTTCCTCTAAATAAGCTCTTTTTCTTAGGAGTGAATTTGGCGCAGAAATTGTGATGACTCATGCTTGCTTCCCAAATTTGTTTTTTCCGTGTTTGCACTACCTCGGTACTCACTCGCAAGCATTGTTCCACATATAGTAGATTAAAGTATTAAAAATGTAAATCGTTTCCGTCACACGACGCTGGCCACCTACTTCGTTAACGCAGAAAGTTTAAAACCGTTTGGTGCTGAAAGTGAATGTTATTTGCATAATATAATTTATTTGTTTTATAACTTAATAAACGCCTGAAGTACTTTTCCAACTTTTGTTAACATGAAAATGTTAAATATTAAAATCCGTTATATGTTTAATTTATGAAGCAACCGCAATTTCACAGCCAATTTAGTATAACATAATAAATAATTAATTTGTTGAAACTCACGAAGAATAAACACAACTACAATTTTGATAAAAATGCTAACGTTTGCAATATCAGCGCCTCTTGTGGCGCCTGGGAAAACATCCTTCCTTATTATTTATTGCCTTTTATTAAACTCTAACTGACTTTGTATTCAATTTATGAAACATGATTTACAGACGATTGGTGCACACAGTGCATTGAAATGTGGTAAATGTAAATTATTCATGCTATAGACAAACATGACACAATTTATGTATTTTGCGGTTAGGCCTACCGACATAAACAGCCCTGAATCGCATTCATCAAAATGGTTAACATTCCGCATTTTGAACTTCCAAGTCGTAAAGTGGATACTATTTCGTAAACCAATTAAATCTGAAATCGCAAGTATGCAGCCATTTATTAAACAGACATTGTGGTTAGGATGTCAATGTTGCAACATATTATGAACTACGTCTGTTTATCTAAACTACAAAGTAATTTTTGCTCAAATAAATGACTATTGCATTTTTAGCAATTGTCACATGAGCAAAAGCGTGTTTTAAAGAGATAGATTATCTGTTTTTTTTTAAATCAGATTCTTTTGTAAGCACTTATAACTATATGTATGTACGTATGCATTATCTGCAACCGTTTACCTACCGGTGCAGATGCCGGTACTTTCTACGCTAGCACCTGGCGGTGCAGTGCTAAACTTGCCCCGGTTTTGGATTACAATGATGGAGAGCGCCTTTTGAGCCTGCGTAGCAATCATTGTGTTAGGAGTGTGTGTGCTGGTGATGTGTTGACTTTGTTACTCTATCTCTTAGGTCTGTGGTTCCGAGTAGAGCACAGCTAATTTGGTGCCGAACTGTGAATGGTCTCACCGAACTCGATACCGATCGCCAAGGCTGCGAAAAAATTCCGCGCGCCGTGGGATTCGAACCGAAGACTTGTTTAATGCAAACCGAACGCTCTATCGATATTAGATGGCAACTAAGTATACTTTGAAACAGTATCATCCACAGAAATTATTAATTGTCATGCATTTTACTAGCTATTATATTATGTAAAGGTTGAGCCATTTGAATAATTTTTAACCTTCATTTTACCTGTGACGGAGGGGAAACAAAGAAAATACAAAAAACAAACTTGAAAAATATCCCATTATCTGAATAAATCTCGTTAAAGGTAATCATACATCTAATAATGAGATAACTGTAAGGTTTTTATAGGCAGGAATTACACGTTTGTGCAATTTTTAATACGGTCCACTTGTAATACAGCAATTTTTAACTCCATAACGATAATTGTACGCGTTTAAATCGAGTCGATTAGGGTTTCCAGTCCCGGGATCCGGTCCCGGGATTCTACCACAAAAACCGAGTCCCGGGACCACAGCCAGAACAGGCGAAGTCCCGGGACCATGTTAACATGCGTGCGTATACTCGATATCAAAGAACTAGGACGGGTATTCACCGGCGTCCGACGTACTACTCATGCCTTTTGCACATTTTGCATTATTTGCGTTTTGCGTAAGCAGGAGAGGTATTATTTTCGGTAGGTTAGAATTAAACGTGTGTGTTGTTTCAGCCACATTTGCATATATTCTTCGATTTATGTATTTGTCTGTTTGTTTTTATTGGATTTAGATATGTGCGAAGAAGCTGAATAATTTATATTTTTGAGTTTTAAGTGTGTTCGTTATGTGTCTGCTAAAGCGTTACGATTAGAATGAATTCCGATTCGCGACCTATCTTCCTTCTACACTAAAAAAAAACGATTTGAAGTCAATATGGCGACAATTTTATATATTGCAGATAAAACAATTGGCGAAATGTAAAGTTGGTTTCTACAAAATTATCATAATCAGAGACAGCTTGACGAAAGGATTACACAAATACTTTGCAGTTTAAACAAAAGCAAAAGATTAACAGCGACAGACATTTTTAGTACCAGAAGAAAGCAATGTAGTTGTAGACGAGCACCAATGCAAATTATCAGCACAGAAATACTTTATTTAACTTAAAACACTAGTTTATCTTTAGATATTGCATTCGGAAATTTCACCTAAACACTATTTCCCTTTCGGGACCATTTTCGGGATTTTCGGGACTAGTCCCGGGACTTGAAATTTAGCTCGTAAGTCCCGAAAACACTTTTGGTCCCGGGACTTGGAAACCCTAGAGTCGATTGAGTGCAAATTTTAAATAATTTTTGAAAAAGTGAAACCTTGACCATTATCTCACTAACAAAAAGATAAACGCATTCTTTAAATTACCCCCACATTCTGCTCATTGGCTACAGATTTCTTTCCCCTTTTAAAATAAAGTAAAACTTGTAATACACAAATACACTTGCGTATTTTTTCGAAAAAATGTGAAAACATTTTTCTAAACTAAGCCCTCGAGGAAAACTGTAATACCTAGAGAGCGTGTTCCCAGGTGGCGGATAGGGGAATCCCTCCCAGATATTGGTGGTTGTTGGGATATGAGATATCACCCTCAAACTAACCAAGGTATTAGCAGCTTCTGTACTTAGATTAAGCGTCCGCATCCAGAGAGTATGCTGAGAAAAACTACAAAACGCAACGGGAAATCACTATGGTATATTTTCCCATGAGAATCAATTGGATCACAATACGTATGACAGAAGAAGAAGATCTGAACACCTGCAAAAAAACTTAAAATAAAACTTTGCTAATTTAATTTAGATAATTTCCATTTACAAGGGCTTCTAGAATTATAAAAGTTTTACCAGAAAAAAAAACAATTTGATAGGTGTTGGCATATGGAGAAAGTCAGAGAACACACGAAGTCTGTAAATTGTTTGAGGTGTCTAGATTAATAACGATTAATAAAGTAAACTTCCGCGTACTTAATTCGGTTTTTTCTTAAAGATCTCTTTAAGGTACACTTTACATCATTGAAAAGAGAGAGAAATAATGGTTATCAAATGTGCAGGATAGAATCGTATCTTGCAATTTAAAAACAATAAAGTGTTATTCGTTGCGCTTAAGTCAAATAAATACAGTGAGCGTCAAAAGACTTTGGTCATTTTCAACGTGTAATAAGAAATTCCTTAATTACACAATTAGGACTGAACGCAGCACTTGGATTTTTTGTTTAGAATTGGCTCGTTACTTCACCATTTGCATATCCAATACTAAACTTGCTTGTCGAAGTATAATTCCGAACTTTAAAGTGACGACGAAATCTACGTTTTTTCAGTAGTTGCATTGCATTTGCAAAATGTTTGTTCCACACAACAAAACGCAATGCTGCAAACTCTGTTTTGCAAACTGTTAAACATTGAAACGAAACTTCAAGGGCCCCTATTTCCGAATAATTATCAGGGGTTCTATAAGTAAAGTGTATACATTTCTATTACTTACTGATAAAGATCAATGCTTGTTGACGCTCACTGTATAGATATTGCCATTGGAAGAAGTAAATATTAAACAACTTATATTTGAAATATTTTTCGATAAAATGTATATTTATTGCGATATACAGGGTGTCCCTAAATTCGTGCTAAAAAATAAACACGGGTAGGTTATACTGAAATAATGGCATTCCCTAAAGTGTTTAAAAAATTGGCAGGTACGTTTCTCAGTAAGAATTTATTAAAGTTTTTCGTAAATAATTACACAGGCATTGTTATGTAAAATAAAGTGAGATAATTACGCATCCTCCAAGGATGAATCGGTTCAGATCCGAGTTTCTTATCGCAAGAAAAGAAATGTCGCAGGTGCTTTGTGATTAAGTGCACTATTTTAAAAAAGAATTTATCAATCAATCTCGTGGTGTATTTGACCAGTGCGTGTTAATAAAATTAAAACACCGCGAGGGTTGCTTTGATTTTGTGTAACAATGTAATCTCGATCAAGGTTTGGAAGAATTCAATGGCAGCCATTCTTGTTTGCAAATGGTAGATCTACAATGCAGAGACGGTTCTGGCCTTGTGTTTATCAAGGGGGACATTTAGAACATTTTTATAATACTAAACATTAATGTGTGTAGATGAGTGATTTAATAACAAAAATACTTCTGCCGGAGCGGTGTGTAATTTTATTAGTAATTTTAGGCCGGTGAGAGTGGAACAGTTATAGGCGTCAGCGTCGTTGTAAAACTGGCTTTTGGAGTTTCCATATAAATATTATACATGCATTAAAAAGTAAAAACTAAAAATATGGGTTATATTACTTTATATCATACTAGATATTTTTTCTACCTTGAATTTTGGGACACCCTGTATATCATACAAAATTTGCGATTTATTACTTACTTTAAGTGCAATTGAAATCCGCCTGGATATTAACGCCACTTTAGTGTTATTGCTGATTAAAAGCAAGCTATTTGTGCTAAATATATTAGTTTGTGTTATAAAACTACGATTTTACTAGCTGTCAATTGTAAAAAATAATTAAATGTGTATTAAATCTGTTGCTACTAGCAAGTTTTTCAAATTTACCGAAGACTTTTTACTAGTTAATAACACAGAGTAAATATATGATATTATATGTAATTATATATTCTTTGCTTATAGTAATACTATCGTTGTTTATTATAAACGATTTTTAATACTGTATTACTTTGTTTTCTAAAAACATATATCATTACAATATTTTATCATTTCCAATGTAATGTCTAGAATACTTACAATAAGACATTCAAAAAAGGTAAAAATAAGTTGAAAACGCTGTATAGTTTATGTAGAGAAGCTTTCTTACTAATCCCGACACTTTCAACTGTCCATGCAAATAGCATATAAACATAAACATTACAATGAATTACTGACATAGTGAAAGCATGCCATTTGGAGATGGTTTACTAACTTTATTTTTATGATTCTATATAATATACATCTATCATTGTAAAGGAAGACTGTACTGAACTTATAATTAAACGAAACAGTAATTACGTAATACCAAATGTTAATCTCTGGTTACCTAAACTGTCTACAATAAAATGATCCATAGCATAACGAACTTAATATATTGCAATGAACACTTTTACAGCCTCTAAAATTGTGATAGCAATTAATAACATTTAAAGCATTGCAAATATTATTTTACAAAATATTCTATAAATGTGCTAGTTTAATTTTTGCAAATTGTATGAATAGCATTGACTATGAGTTGATAATTTGTAAAAATAGTGTTAGCTTTGAGTGAAACATAAAATGTAATCAAAGCAGGCTTAGAAATAATGAATAACAATGTAATATGAATGTAAACAAAAGAAAAGAAGAGGGACGCGCAGCCAATCTGTGAGGTGTGTTATTTTGGCTGAGGGTTTATTTAATTCATTGCACCCCTATGGGAGTTTTAAAAAGTATTGAGAAGTACGTCAAGTGGTAGCTGTGTTGCTGTGGCAATTGGAGCAATAGTAAGGTTAGTATGATCCTGGAAGCGGGTAGGAGGCAGCAATATTCGTGCTGAGCAGTGCGGAGCCCTAGGACTGAGGCAAAGACGGAGGTTACAGCAGGCCAAACGAGAGAAAGAGGAGCCCCTGTCCGTCGTGGGATTTACTGTGGCTAAGAATGGTGTCATATTTCGCATCAGAGAAGCCAAAAAAAGTCGGAAAGTTATCCTAAAAATAAAATGTGGTGAAACTTTTAAAGTGGCGTCAGTTTTTGCACATTTCCGGCATTTCCGCTTGGTGAGTGTTTTGTTGTGGCGTCTATTTACTTACGTTTGTTAAATCACCTAGGCAACGCACTCTTACGTAATCACTGATGTAATTATTAAAACAAAGTCAAGTTGTTTTGAAAAATTGTGAGATTGGATCGCTATGTTTGTAAAGTTTTTCCCTTCTAATTTTGTAGCGGTCCCATTGGATAAACAAGCGGTGGTTACTCCCTATAATTATAAATTCAATCAGATTTGCTAGGGTTTAAAAGCTCAACCCTTTGAGATGATAAGATTCATGTATTTAAATAATAATAATAATGCCAATATCAAATAAAAACACACATAAGAACCACTGCAATATATAATATTCAAGTAAGATTAACAACAAAACATTTGCTCAAATAATTCAAGCTTTAATGTGGCATCCATAGACCTAATTAAAGCAAACTCTGAAGAGGTGAAACGTGAGTATCTGAATTCCGCTTGGAATACCAAAACTGCAATAAAAAAGGTGCTGTAAAAATTTTGTCAGTTCTAACATTCAACTACTTAGTTTATATGTGTACTAGATTTCGTAACGGTAAATTACGGCTCTCACTTACAAGTGGTTGAAATGTACACAGTAGGTTAAACACACAAAAAATAGTAAACACGATGGAATTACCAGCAACTCCTGCCGATAGGTTATGAAAGAGTTCGTCTATTCTAGCTTTCTATCACAATAGTTGAATAGTAGCGGCAAACAATATAATCTCGAGACCACCAAATCAAATAGAGCCCTAATAGAGCAACTTATTGAAATTCACAGGCAAACAAAGAGATTCGGCATGCCACTCACGCATTTATTCACACATTATACTCTAGGCCGTAATTCAAACACACTAACATACTGTAATCTGCTGGAAATAGCCGGCAAACGTTCTCATTATTGGCCGCCCACAAAAAAGAAATGAGGCAGTAAGATCACTCTTACCTGCAAATGTGGAACACACAAAGAGATTTGAGCTATTTCAGCCATGAATAGAACTTTCGGCATGCGTGTATCTCGGCGAGATAAAATTGCTACAGCATAATACACGAGATATGCAGTTCGACCGGTTAAAAGCATCCGTTTAACTGTAATGCCCGTAAATCTTCAAAATGGAATTTCAGGCAGAATGTTTTAGCAGCAATCTCTATCAGATTCAGTATTTTCCGTATAAATTCTTTCTTCTCAAATTTCAGGCGAATTATGCTGCGATTTACGACTGGGAGAGAAAACCTTGAAAACTACTAATGCAAAAAGCTGCAAATTAAGTGGACTTTTTTCACCTTATACGACAAAGAAGTCGGGTTATCACACTACATTAAATGTATGGCGATGCTAAAAATGATAAATGAATATCGAATAAAATTTCCACTTAGCAAATGGTGTAATAATTAAAAATAAATTATTTATCGCACATGTTCGTCTTATCATTCTATTGTATCTCTTCTTTAACAGAATGTTAAACATTGTTTATGTTCACAACGTATGTAGAGTGACCTGACTCAACAAAGAATATATATACGTCATCATATTACATATTGTTAAAACACCAGTGGCGTACAAAACCGTTCATTTCAGATTTTCAATTTTCATCTTTCACGGACATTCCATGGATCATCTTCCAGTTCCTTCTTTATCATGTCCTTGTCTATAACTTCTCTCATTTCTTCTTCATTTAAGACTGATTAAGATTCCATGTTTGTATGTATTATCAATAACCTCATTTTACCTTGCGGTGTAGAGGCTGGTGCTTTATGCGCTTGCATCTGGCGGTATAATTCTCAACATGCCCCGGATTCGTTATACAAAGTTGGAGCGCGCCTTTTGTGCTTGCGTAGCAACCATTATGGGAGGGGTGTGTCATGGTGATGTGTTGACCTTGTTACTCTATCTCTTAGGTCTGTGGTTCTTAGTAGAGCACAGTTAATTTGGTGCCCAACTGTGAATGGTCTCACTGAGCTTGATTCCAATCGCCAAGTCTGCGGAAAAATTCCGGCCCCAGCGGGATTCGAATCAAGGACTTGCTTAACGCAAGCCAACTAGGCTACGCGGCTTCTTCCATGTTTGACCATACCAAATTAACTAGTTATTTATAATGTTATCCGAAATTAGTATGTGGAATTACAACCATTTCCCCTTATACGTGCATTTAGTGTTCTCTTTCTTCTGGGCTCTTCTCCAAACACTCATATCAGTTATTGTTCTTGGTATTCTTTGCGTTCTATCAGCGGTCATGCTTCGGGATTGTATGCTGTCATATTTTTACAATAGTATTGTACATTCGCTTTTTCTCTTTTGCAACACTTCCACTTGCTTTTTCACAGTATTTCTTTTTTTTAATTATATTTTCAAGTGCCACGTCCCATGGTACTTTCACTTTCAAATCTTTTTATTCGTTACTTTTTTGTTTTCTCCGTCATTCAGAATTAGATCGTGTTGTTGTCCCCATACGCACATATATTTCTCTATATATATTCACTTTCAATCCCCATTTCATGTACTTTACAATGAGCTTTAGCTCGATATAGTTTTGTTTTTTAATTTGTATAATGTGGTATCAGCGAGTGCTATCCCCATAGCTTTGTATTCCTTCTGCTAATATTTTAGAACCTCTTCTAGATGTATTTTAATCAACATATAGTGTATTTGGATTCAAAGCATTATACAAGCTTCTCGAAGTAACCTTTAACGTGAATTATAAAAATATTAACAACAAAAAGTCAAGAAATCTGTTTAAACGTTTCAGAATACAATTCCCTACGTCAGTAGACCCATCCAAACATATTTCAACCTACTGCGCATTGTGGCGTAATGTTCTACAAATGAAGCCATTGTATATACTATACAAATAAAGTCTAACAAACTGGAAGTCTTTTTATGTACTTACACCTTAATTTGCTTAGATATGAATCCCAAAACTGGTCTTGCAGAAGAGTACTATAAAAACATTGTATATTCTATCTATTAGTCCTTTATATTATTTAAAGTACAGGATGATTCGTAAATATGGTCATTAAATTAAATGGGTGTATACTGACCTCACTAAAAATTAATTGCTTACGGTAAAGCAATCGCATCAAGGTCATGTGCACACTTTTGCAACCACTGGATAAATCAGATGAGAGTACATTAACCTAATAGACTAAAACTAAATGTAATTTAAACACCCAAACAAACTCTGCAATTTATTCAAATTCGGTCTTATCGCAAACACCTATGCGAACTTAAGTTCCGTTCCAGTGACCATTATCAGTTTAAGCAATTAAAGGTTTTAATTTTTTGTGGGATTATTATTAGTTGTTTTGATGTATAGTCTATTCTACAAAGTTGCTCTGTTTGATGTCCACGAACTATCCTTAAATTTAGTGATCATACTTCAAACCTTCTTTGTAATTTGTGACAGGGAACTGAAACATTTAATTTCTGTATACATACGGTAAAACTTCAACTTGCAAATTTGTAAACAACCCTTTCTGATTTAAAAGACTTATGACTTCAGACCTAATAGATAGAGTAACAAGGTCAACACATCACCAAGACACACACCTCACACAATGGTTTCTGTGCAAGCACAAAAGGCGGGCTCCAACTTTGTAACCCGAATTCGGGGCAAGTTGAGCATTGTACCGCCAGACGCAAGCGTATAAAGCACCAACTTCTATACCGCAAGGTTACCGATAATACATACATGAATGATGACTTAATTTTCAAGGAGCTATAATTTCTATGCAACAGATTTATTGTAAAGGGATTTCAAATATAACTACAACCGCTATTGCTTAAATTCAGCAAGACCTTTAAACAAAAATTATATTGTTTAATTCAAAACCTTACACATTTTACTTTTTAAAATTCGATTATACTTTCCGAGTTTTATATCTAGAATATCTTATTTGAATAAGATTTTAATATATCGGTTTGTCTTTCTTTTATGTTTGTGTCGTAATTTACCCAAATTAATTTTGTTTGGGAATTTAATTCCACAATCTCCGTCAAACGTAAACTCGTTTGCTCAGTTTGCGAAGCTTTTGTCCAATGAATAATGGAATTACAGTTCACAGAGACACATTTTGGGAAATTTCGTCTGGCTCTGATATACTCCTATAGTATTTTATAAGGCAAAGAAAGGTAGAAAGCCCTAAAACGGAAATATTTGTGAATTGAAATTCCCTGTATAAAATTTATGACTACACTTTGGACCCCCAATAAATATTCGTTTTAAATTTGCTTCCGAAATAACGGTTTCCATCTCCATTCATCCTTGTTGAAACTACTGACAATCCTCCTGTAATTTTTGCGTTGTAGGATTTTAAACAATTAAAATTATTTTTCTTGCAAGATTTTAATTTTTCAACAAACAAATTCTAAAGTTAAAAACGGGCTATAAGTGGAGGTTAAATTAAATTTAGCCAATTCAAATCAATAGAATGTGTTCAGATTCCTTCCACATTCCAGTGAGGTTTAATAATAGGCTTAACGTTTACCCCAATTAGCCTTCGTCAGCCTTCTATAACCAGTGTTTGGAAAAATATCTGACAAATATAGGGACCCCTGCTGGGGCACGAGGCCAAAGGCGCTGCGAAACAAACACTATTTAGTCCTTTTGTCTGATACAGTTCTAAAACACGTCAAAACCCAAATCCTTTCTTATAGTGTAAAAGGGGAATACTTCAGTGTGAGCTAAATAACAATTGCATTTTTCCAACATTGCATTATTAAAGTGTATAAAAATAATGTAAATTTATATTTTAATATAAAATTTACTGAACGCGTAAAGGTACTATATTGATTTAGGATATTATTTGATCTTTTTTCTATAAAATACTTATACGAAAAAATGCAATAAATTACATATTTAAAGAAAAGTTTAATAAATTTAGTTTATATTCATAGAAATAGCATATTAAATATGTAAACTTACACTGCCACCATTTTTCATTTTACATTTACTAAATCAAGTTAAATATAAGATAACAATTGCAAAAATTAGAAGGTCCTCGACAAAAGTTGTAAAAAATCGGTACAAGATTTATTTGTATGAAATGAACAGAATCTTCATCAAAATTTCTTGTAGTCGTTATATACTGATCCTTTAAATATGGAAACCTGCAATGCTATTTTGTTTATATTCAATAGTTTCAAATTAATTTGAACGTTATTTTGAAAGAACTAGTACATATTCGAATTCAAAAGTACAAATATCAATTTGCTTCAACATCATTAATTTAGAGTAACAATCTTTTAGCTACGAGCAAGGTTTTTTCTTCTCCAATTTATTTTAATTTTTAATATTTTCTATATTCAATACCCAGTATTCGTAATACATATTAACTATTATAAATAGATAAATACAGTATATTAAAAGAATCTAGAACGAAAAACCCCCAGACAAGAAACCCCGGACAAAAACCTATGGATAAACAACCTCCCCGAAAAAACCACAGCCCCCTCCCCCCGGATAAAAGCTCCACCACATAAAAAACCCGCACTAAAAAACGCGTAAAAGAATTGATAATTATGTGGGGTCTGAGGAGATTAATTATTGTTATTATTACTAATAAGTTATGTAATAACTATCATCGGTGTTGACATGATTTTTATCAATCTTTTATTCTTCGGGGGAAGTCTTGTTATGCGTCAATGCTCTAATTTAATTTGTTTTCCTTTATCTCTAATAATACACAAGACTACTATTTAATCCCATTGAAAATGGGACACCCTGTACACATAATATGGTGGAGGTTTACATAAGGGAGGTTTTTGTCCGGGGGTTTTTTGTCCGGGGGTTTTTTGTCCGGGGGTTGTTTGTCCAAGGGGTTTTCGTCCGGTTACGATATTAAAGCCTGGCAAAGCTAGCAAAGACTGAATTGCGGTCAAGTTGCAGAATTTAATTTAAGTTACTATTCTAAAAATCAGCTTTACCTAGCCTCTTAGTTTTTAAAGCAAATAAAAAACATGAGAATTTGTAAACTTTTTACTTTGATGTCTTTATTTGCAAAATCTTTAAAAACTGTCTCAAGTAAACTATTTTTGTTTACTTACATAGGTTGCTTAAAAACTGGTATAAATTCATCATCAAATGGTTTTCTATTTCAATGTTTGTGTTGTTTAACTGAGTGATACTAGATATTAGCGGACCATACATTTCTGACGATATTTTCACTGCATATCGTTTTTAATATTTTAAAGATTTATAATTCCAACAAACTTATATTGGACGTCATATAATGTGAGCTCGTTAGATTGCCAGATTTCATATAGTTTTAGGAGTTGCTATAAAAGACAAAATATATAAAAATATTCAAATAATACCTAAAAATGGATTGCCACTACATCTTATTCCGATAAAATAAAAAGCCATGTGAAACTATTCCAAACATTGAAAATGGACAAATCATGATTCTATATTGTGTAAGTAAATAAAGGAAAATTCGAGACCTTAATTACTGTTGATATTTCTCTGGGGCGCAAATGGGCCGAAAATTGCGGTAGGCATAAATAAGCCGGGTCCAAGTAAGCGCATACCTCGTTTCGTTACAGGACAAAAAACCTCGGGACAAAAAAACCCGGACATAAGACCCCCGGACAAAAAACCCCCGGAATAAAAACCCCCCGGATAAAAAACCCCCGAACTAAAAACCCCCTGGATAAAATACCCCCGGACTAAAAATCCCCACCATAAAGAAACCACTCGCACATTATGTGGGGTCCGTGGACGATTATTACTATTATTATTATTGAAAATAAGTTATTAATTATAATTACACCCTGTATAATCTTGGCTCTTGGAATACTTGTTTCAGCCAATTTAGTTTAGTCTGTCGCAATTATTAATTATCATTCCGTACTCATGCAAGAATCCATTTGCAATTTTTAGAAAATAGTAATCATCTGCCTTCTTATTGGACAACTATGACTGATAACAAACGCTATAATAGAAAGATACCTGCTAATGTATTTTGTATTAAATAAATGCCCTACTTTTTACATGTGTCATTTTGATCTGCATTCTTGCATCGGTGGTAATTATAATTATAATTAATAACTCATTATTAATAAAAATAATAATCTTCCACGAACACCACATTATTTGCGGGTGTTTTGTTTATGATGGGGGTTTTTAGTCCGGGGGTTTTTTATCCGGGGGGTTTTTAGTCCGGGGGTTTTTTATCCGGAGGTTTTTTGTCCAGGGGTTTTTTGTCCTAGATTCTCTCATTCACATCTTTGTTTTGCAGTTTTGTATGCACGGAAATACCATGTTTAATGGATCAGAATTTACTAATTTACTCATACAAAAATAATATGTCCACACTGAGATGTAGGGAGACTAAGGAGACCACACGTAAAAGATGGAAATATCAAGAGTAAAGAGTCGTAACAGGCATTATCGCAATACAAAAAGAAAAAAAGAATTAAGTTTTTTAGTGAATAGATGCCCCCCCCCCCCTTCTTGAAGTTCGATCTGAATACGCCACTGGATGTAATCCTTGCTTTTGTTAAGTCTTCCCCACGATAATTTCCAGTTCGCAAAAAAATCGTGCTGAGCTTTCGCCATGGCAGCCCATTCATAAATTTCGAGTCGTCCTGCACTCACGACAGGTTAACCCAAGGTAGGATTTGAATGTCGGGGAGCCCATTCTTGGCGTCGCCGCAAATTCCACGACGGGATTTAGTCATCGGGTCGTTCTAAGCTGCCGATTGCAGCAGGACAACCGCCGTCGATGTGGCAGTTGGGGGTCCTTTCAGAATACCTATATTTGTAATTACAGGTAGAACGAGCCACCCACGCCCTTCTTTTGCTGGGGCTGTACGGCAGCGAGCGGTGACTTGAAAAGCTCGCATATTTCTGGGCTTTCTCGCTCGCACTCTCGCTTTTTCTGTCTGGTGCATGCCGAGGGCCCGTTACCAGCGTCTCCGTCCAGCTGCATAATCCTCATCCGCGCCTCTTCGTTGTACCTGGGTGTCCTTGTCTGCGGGCCTGCTCTCTGTCGCCGAGAAGTGCATGACCGCTCATCGTGGGAGAGAATGCGGCCCCAAATATTTAAGGAATGCGAAATGTTTTAACGCTACCTAATTAGTTATCAGCTCCACAACAGGGGCGGCGAGTACATAGGCACTTGCACCCATGGGTGCAACGCTCCCAAACCATGAATTGGGTGACATCTATATACAATTTTCAGCCACCATGCGATTTAGCTTCAAAATGTAACTAACATATACAAGAAACATTTTCGAAAAAGTTGTGACAATGTAGTACTAAAAACATATTGAGCATGATTGGTTGTAAGCATACTTAAATCCATTGTCTTCGATGGCATGCAATTTCGTTTAACCCGTCGCATCATGTTCCGGACGATGAGATTGTTTACTACCCAAATTCGTAACTGTTCTACATTTTCGGCTTCCATGATCATAAACCTTTCCATAATTCACTAATCATTACTGCATCGTGCCTGTAGGGCATTTGGAGGCTTATCATTTTTGAGTACAAAAGGGATGGTGAGATCTTCAAACCCAGCGGCGTTCCTTAATTTTTCAAGGCGCGACCTAATTTAAAGTAACTGTCTTGGTATCGCGATCCATAAGACAAAAATTGATGCACAATAACAGAGAAAACAATAACATTAACTATAAAGTAAAAGAAAATGATAATGCATATTATAGACTAGAACTAGAATCATATACCACGTGTGGTCATACCTTTGAACATTGACAATTTCACGGTGATGACTATTCCTGCTCATCATTGTTATGGAAAAAATTACAATGACAATTAAAGGGGATAATTTTCCACGTCTAATTCTATAATGTTACTTTTGCAAAAAAAATAATATAAATATGTAGATACATATCTTAAAAACCGGAATCAGTAGCTTAGTGATTAAGTAATTTTGACTACTGATCTAAGGGCTGCGAGTTCGATTCCCGGTCCCGGTGAGGTTTTTAAAAATAAAAAAATGTGGATGAAAGTCTCTACAGAGTGTCATCATTCGGAAGTGATGTAGAGCCGTGGGTCCCGTGTTGTTACTCCCGATGCGTAGCATGTAAAAGATCCCTTGTTAAGGTGGGCAAAGTCGGCAAAATTGTAAGTATGACTTTGAAATATGACCGTAGCAGTTGGTGTTTAAGGTACCTGGTACTCCGCATGTCTAGATCTTGTCCATTACAAACAAATAGCCAGTTGGCAACCGATTTAAATTATGTCCCTTAAAATGAATGCAGTTTATTCTAACGAGGACAGAGTATTCACCATTAAACCTTTTTTTACCGGTAATTTACTCCGAGTAGGTCGCTTATTCTACAAACAATTTGAAGATCAATTGTAACAATACAAACATATTAACACAAATTCAAAATTACACCAAGTGTAGCAGCTGAAAAATGTCATATAAGTGTATATGTTTATTGGTACTACTGAGAGTATACCTACTATTGTAGGTAGGGGAGACTTAGGAGGGTTGACACGTTAGGAGCCTTGATATATGTTTAAATTTACCTCTTAAATTTGTTGATATCGGTTATGGTTGACAACACTAGTACACTGATGTATGGTGAATCATTTGATGTTAATATATATAATGTGGGTGCAAGATCAATAGCTCGTGAGTGCATTGTCAATCCTGGATCGGTATTAAAAATACTCGAACATAAATTCCATCCATGAAATGTTTGTAATAGACGACGAAACTTTGCGAGTATTCTGCGAAGATATGCAAGAAAGATCAAACCAAAATTGCAACAGTCTGCTAAACTGCAGAATTCAAGGCCAACTCCCCCCCCCCCCCCCCATAGTTCTGCAGTTTCGCCGACCTTTCTTTCAAATAGCTGTTTTACGGATGAATCGGCTATTACTCTAAACAATGAATCTAATATCCAAAATAATAGATATTGGTGTCAGGAAAATCTCAGGATTAATTTTATCACCAGAAAATAGTACCCTCAAAAAATGTATATGTTTGGGCTGGGATTTTTTTATAATAGAACCATTGGGCCTTTTGAAATAGTAGGAAATTTAAATTCGCAATCATATTAGGACTTATTAATAACGAAGATTGGAAGAAGCAGCACATGAAAGTTAGAAGGTATGGTTTCAGCACGATGGTTTCCAAATCGTTGGATTGGTCGCGTTAGACTTCCATAACTATTAATAAGCTTTTTGTGCACTTTTTTGTCCTAGCCAGCAACAATACATTCACTAGTTTCAAAAGCCACAAAACTGGGCGTATTTTTAGATTTACTATGCGAAACAAAAAAACTGGGACAGTTAGTATGGTCTATTGTGAATGTGACTGCCTTAATATGTGCAGTTGCTAGGTATTCCTAACTTAACCGTCAATTTGTTTAGACGTTGCTATGAATCAAAATTGTTATAATAAATGTAATTGTTTAAAGCCTTCTTGAAGAGTTGTCCCAGTTTTTTTATCTTGCATAGTACAAACAGCGTGAGTTGTATCACTAAACGAGGATTGCAGTACAGTACAGTACCATTTTGCTCAAAATTGCGAATTTTCATAGAACATTTTCGTATAGGAACAATGTGCCGTAGCAATATGTTAAATTGTTGTCGAAACATCTTTTAGTCTAGGTAATGGGCTCCTTGGGAATGGACACTTTACCACCACAACACATTGATATATGGGACATCTTCCACCAAACACCAACGTTAGGAGTAAGTAATACCGATGTGGCTATAATTATACAGAGTTTTGCAAAAATTGCGAATTAACTTAAAGTTGCGTTATTAAGGGGCACTTCTTGAGTAGAAAAAAAAATGTGTTACATCTATCGTACTTTGTATTATATAAGCAAGTTTAAATTGTAACAATAACCTTATATAAAAACTCATATACGATATCATGTTGGCATGATCTTTTGCCTTTTGCAAATTTTCTAATTTCTAATCTTGTGTCATCGACCCAGCTTTGTTTCTTTCCATTTTTCTATACTCTTCTATTGTATGGGTTAAAGCTTCTATCCCTAATTCTGTTCCTATTTATATCTGTGATTTTCCTTCTGTACATACAAAATTTTAAACAAATCGTTTTACACATTTTAGAATGGCTTCTTCTGTAACATTCTTTTGTAGTGTCCTTTTATGGTCCCATCCATCATGTTGAATCTTTCTATCCTTTATCTAATAGACGTGTCTGTCTGGGACGCTGTTTTATCCGGGACGCTGTTTCAGCAGCCAAACCGTAAGAGATAGAGAAAAAAGTTATGAAAGTTATATGTTTGGAATGGTCATGTCAGGTCAGGAACCGAATTTCAGTCACGTGACACTTCCGGTTTTCGAGAAATCACAAAAAGACCGTTTTTCAAATAGAACGCGTATTAAATAAAAATTGTTTCGGCCGCCCAACGTAGCTGCGACCCTCTGCGCCTTAAATCCTCGATCGGTTAGGCAACCACTTTGACACCTTCCAGGTCCGGGTGGTTGCCTTACCGATCGAGGTTTGAAGGCGCGTTAAATGAGACATTTGTCTCACTGGACTGCTAGTCTTATATCATATGTATTTCGTCAGCCTACCTTGATCGCAAAGAAAAGTTTTTAAAAATTCGCATTTTTAATCAATCATAATAGGCGGGCATGCAAAGGTGGAAATCATCCAAATAGATAGTTTAAGTCCCGTTAGGGCTCTGCACAATTTCAAATCGTTATGATTAAAAATATAAAAGATACGTAGGTGTCTTCATTTCGTGAAACACACTGTATATGCATATTAAAAAATATATACTGCAATCTTGTCTTAATTATCCATGAATTTTTGCTTGGTTACTGCTCTTGTTGTTGCAAATTGATATATATACTTATATGATCCTTGATATATGCATTAAATTATGTACTTTGATTCGCGATACCTGTCTTCTTGTAAATTTGGAATGGCTTCTCTGTGTTTACATGGTCTAATGCTTCGATACATATGAATTTCTTTTAAAATTTATAATGCTTTTTAATTAATTGTGTTAAAACGAACGCGTCATTTGCTGAGCACTCCATCCATTCCTGAAACATGATTTTCTTCTCCAATAACAGCTGCTAGTGTTCATGTCGTATCACCGTTTTTCTAGAATACACTTTGTAAGCCGTTTTTACACAGTTCAACCTTACCATGCGCGTCAGCATCTTTTGGAAGGTGCAATGCATGCCGCAGAAAACAGACACCTCTACAATGCGCAAATTGTAATGTGTATATTTGTAACGAACACTCTTCAATAGGTGAATATTTCATATACAGCAATATATGATTTTAGTGTCAGAAATAATGACATACCTACTATTATTGGTTAAACCGTGCGCTAGACTAGTTCTGTATTGAAAGTAACTCACATCGAGTAAGTAAGGTAGGTGGCATAAAAAAATTAAGTTTACAAACGATTATAATTATATTATGGCATATAAAAATTAACGTACCACGTTTCTTTGTCATAACTTCACGCCTTGGGAACCCCCCGGCGCCTGGTACATAATGGAGGTTTGAACAGCTGTTCCATTAGTCAGCTCTGCGACTGGCAGTCGAGACACTCGAATCCACACTCAATATTGATCAAGCTCTATGAAAATTATAACCTGACCAACCTTATAACAGTGATATACAAAGCAAAAGCTAAAAAAATTCACGAAGAGAATTATTTAGCAATTTGTATAAAACTAATGAACCATAGACTACCGTACATTTAAAAAATAATAGGTGATTTAAACCTTGAAGTAAAGAAAAAATATGCATCTGGTAAGTATGAACAAATGGGTTGCTAGATGAAATAAATATTTTTTCAAGTTAGATGTAGGAAATATGACACACACAGTTTAGAATTAATCAGTATACACCAAAACGGTTCGCGATATCATGACATTAAAACATTATAAGATACCACCTTGTCTTTAGACGAAACAATTACATAATAGTTATTATGGTAATATTTGAAACATAAAAGATGTGTGTTAACGAAGTTATTTACATTTCTATTCTTCTTCATCGACTACAACTTATTGTTCTCCCTCGTAAATTAATAAACAAGACACCATAGAACAATCGAAATATATTACTGGGGATAATCAACAAGTTGTCATTAGAAATTTTGACGAAAATAAGGGAATAAGGTGTAGAAGAAACTCAAATTTGTGAACATTTAGAGGAAGAACATATCAGAGATATATACTTCACTCTTTTAAAGGCTATTAAATAGTGTTGCGTGTACTTCACAATTTGTTAAGTGTGAAGTACACTAGAGAGGAATAAAGTCAGAAAATAAGTTTTGGAGCACTTAGTTGTACGACGCACTGTTAATATATGTAAAATAAATAAAAATAATAAAAAATAGAAGTGCAAGTATACCACACAACACTGGTACACGATATTGCCTTAGATTTTGTATGTTTTACTCTTAATTACTCACAGTTGCTATGTTTAATAAAAATATAAAAGTTAATACTGGAAATGACATTTCAATATGCAGTACCTATAGAACATAAAATTGAACTTTAGCTCAAAAAAGTTGAAACTTCCAATATATTTATTTACTCTGCTTGACTATTTTAAATTTTCTTAAATATGTTTATACAAGTATAACGATTTGGTGGAATGTTTAATGTGTAATTCTGTATCACCTTGGCTTTTTATCGCCCGCAATTCAAACATTGTTCCTTTTTCATGATCGATCGATCGTCCGTATCTTATACCAGTTTCCTTATCATATCTACCATATCGGACATATCTTCCGGCTTTATATTATCGAACTGCTTTTTATATTATGAAGTGCATAGACTTAATGATACATATAAATACAGAGAAAGTACATTTTATTGTTCACGGTAGTTACACTATAAGAATATTTCAATTGTACAATAGTCAGAATGCAACACACCTAGGTACTCTATAAAAAAAATGCATAAAACACATATACAATGAGTATAAGTAACGTCAAATCTAAACAGATATTAATATAACCGCCAGATTTGGCTACCAAAATAACTTTTTATTGCAATTAATCGTCATCGCTTACATCTCCACTCCCATTTTTGGTCTACTAGGGTTCTAACTTGGTAGGTAACTAGTTTTTGGATGTTCGCAGAACTTCTATTTTGCCTTATTTTGAACAATATATACATAATTTATTTTTCCACCGTAACTACTGTTTCACGCATCATTTTGAGTGCAAAAAGTGCCACTTTAATGCACCCGGTGTAATAAAATTCTTGTTGCACTAGGCTAGCAATTTATTAAACATTTTTGTATTTTTTATCATTGTTGCGCTATTGTAGAAAGAAAATTTGTATACAACACGAACAAAAGTGTTACGGCACTTAACATTTTTATTTCACACATATTTATTGCACTCCGCCAGAAATGTATACAAATTTTTGCATTTTTTTATCATTGTTGCAGTGTTGTAGAAAAAATGTTGCATACGACACGTGCAAAAGTGTTACGACACTTGACGTTTTGTCCAACTTAACCTACGACGATTTATACGTCGCGTGCAATAATAGCCCATTTTGTGCACTTGTATAAATAACTGTTTACGAAGCAATAAAACTCAGTAGTCTTCTCCACGTACATTTATTTAAATTGGCGACATGTTTCGAAACCAGACTGGTTTCATCTTCGGGCCAAAATGATCATTTTTAGTAAAAACCACGTGTTACATTTGTAGGTTAAATTAAATTAAGGTTAGGTTGAAACGTTGAAGACGAGGTAGCAATAAAATTTACAAAACACACCACATTGGAGAAGAAAAATTAATTAACCAGCAAACTACGTTTTAAAGATCGTTATACTGGTTAATACATCACAATATAAAAACTAAAAATAAAGCAAGTAAAATAGATACTAACGTTGTGGACGTTAGCACTACTTAGAATTCTTAGTACTATTAGTATCTACTTTACTTGCTTTAATTTTAATTTTTATATTGTGATGTATTAACCAGTATAACGATCTTTATAACGTAGTTTGCTGGTTAATTAATTTTTCTTCTCCAATGTGGTGTGTTTTGTGAATTTTATTGCTACCTCGTCTTCAACGTTTCAGCCTAACCTCAATTTAATTTAACCTACAAATGTAACACGTGATTTTTACTACCAATGATCATTTTGGCCCGAAGATGAAACCAGTGTGGTTTTGAAACAGGTCGCCAATTTAAATAAATGTACGTGGAGAAGACTACTGAGTTTTATTGCTTCGTATTTCACCTCCACTATTAGCGTGATGGATCATCTCCCTATAAATGTTTGTTTCTTATCATGTTTCAAATAGTTTACTTTTTCATGTTCATAGGCATGGTAGTTTACCTAGCGATTCTTATGTAGTTCAACACCAAGTATCTCAAATATATATCCCATTTTCATTTAAAAGTGGCAGTTGTATTTTAGAAAATGGACTAGTGTACCATTTTTGCTACTTTTTCTTTATACACTGAATTTGTTTCTGATTTTTTCTCTTGTAGTCTTTGGAATTATATGCACTTCCACTCCTGTTGATCAGCGTTGACGGATTTTATTAAAATTTATCTATTAATTCGTTTCTTTTATTTGCGATAAAATAACAAGATTTTTCAACACCGAGAAAATGGGGAAAACATTTCTGTTGATCTTCCATATTACAGTCAGTAACGTTTGGCAACTGGTCATTTATTTCATTTTATCTAACTGTAACTTTCAATGTGTTCTTGAGTTATAGATCAAATATAACGTATAGCAATTTGGTACTACTTCGATCTCCAATTTTATTACTTTCCTCAATCTTCTAAATAATTTTTACAGGGTTTAGGGGTAAAAATAAGCTGCATACAATTATTACTTGTACACTAATTACTCTTAGTTAACCTTCTGTTAACCTTTTGTATTTACTGCGACGGCCATTTTCTTTTAATTAATAGACCAACTCAGTTCCACCATTTTTCTTCTTCGATGGACAGTTCGGCCGTCGATGGTGTAGAAGGATGGTCGGCTTTGGGTTCCATCTATCACGGCGACGAGTAAACAATTTGTAGAAGCGCAAACATGTGTGATGGAAATTAAAACATAGCGGGCGGAAGATAAACACACAGATCCAGGCCTGTGTAAATGCTTCTTTGACATCCTAATTCTTCGTCGGGTTATCACCCTTTAGGCGAGGTGCGATAAGCAGCGGCCCCTTTGAGGCGCTCCAGCAATTCTCTTGGGCGACTTAACTAATTGCTTTATTACTTCTATTAAATAAATAAGATAACGACCACTAACATGTGAAGAATCCGCAGGTGCATGCCCTGAACACGACTACTTTGCCGACTTCCACGAGGCAAAACTGCGCCCGGAGCCGTTATTTTACGAGATGCAAGGTGCTCGCTTGGGTAATAACGAATTAAATATCTTTCAGAACGGAATCGCATATAATTTCATAGTAATCAGAGCTGGACACCTGGAGCTGGCCTCTTTTTCAAGGGGGGTTACTTCAGAAGGCTTTCGTCCGAGTTTCTTTAGTATTTTTTTTTGTCCCGGAGGATTGTAGTCGGAGCTTTTATCCGGGGGTTTTTCGTCCTATATTCTCTGTTGGCAATGAATTGATTAAAATAGAAATTATTTTTACCTCTTATGATTCGGAGGGCTTTAGTCCCGAGTTTTTTTTTTCGGGGTTTTTGTCGGGGGGGCTATTTTTCCGTGGGGTTTTTTTAGTCAAGAGTTTTTATTCGGAGATTTTGATCCGGGGATTTTTATATTCGGGGTTTTTTATCCAGGGGTTTTTCGTCTTATTCTGTTGGCAGTGAAATTATTAAAATAGAAATTATTTTTACTTCTTAATGGTGCTACAACTTTATCCACGTTTGTGATCAACTCACCTTCTTTCTCTAGCTCGGGCTATGTTATATAATTAATTCAGATACAAATTTAGTTTTTTTTGCATTTTTTCTCTTAACTTCTAATCTGTCAACCATTATAAATAGCAATACTTAGTAGGTATCCCAAAAATTTAGCTTTATGGCATTTAATATTTACAGATGATTCCCGTTCTTTCTCATTCTTCGCCAAGACCGGTCGAGGAATACCACATATCCTGCAGTATATCTACATTTTATAAGCTCCAAGCTTATTACTAAACTTCAACATATATGACATGTAAAGTAGAACTGGTAATACGTAGCAACGAACCATTCTTCATCGAAGGTTCCTTGTTTGTTATTTTGATGGACTTTCATTTCTTTGCCATCTAAAGCGAATTTTCAATTATATTTAAACGTTTTATTAACATCATCAAACCTATGTACTTAGTTATTGTACGCTTTATTTGTTGTTTCCAGCAGATAATGTAAATCTTCATAATATTATCTGCATCTTCATGTGGTAAAGGTATTAAATGCCAACACATATTAAATATTTTTTTATATATTTAAATATATTAAAAGCGAAGTAAATGTGCTTAATAAAATTATAGTATAGTGGTTCTGTCCAAGATTGGCAATAACTTACGCTCATACTGCTTCATTAAACGTTCTCATATTCACACATTAAATTCATTAATGAGACTAGTACTTCGACGCTGCGTACTTAAATATACGTTTTTAACGGCTTTCTAGCATGAATGTGAGGTCTCATTGCGGTTGGATACTTAACGTTACATTGGTAGGTGCAATTTGAATCCCTTAAAGCTCTTTCTGAATGGAACCCAGACAATGCATTCCGCGGCTTTGTTCGCAAGGCACTCAATAGAGGTGTTTGACTACCTTTTGGATTTTTATAACAAATATACAACACGACTATCAATGCTTCTTGTGGCAGCTGATACATGGTTTTCAAAATGATGACAAATCGCGGCATATTTTACCAGACCAGGTCAATAAACTTGAGAATATACAAATTTTCTCTCCATATGCGATACTAGCTAATATAAATGTGGTCCCATACTGACCTCTATTTGTGTACGTGCTGAGAAGACAAATTTTATGACATTATGTATACGTCGACTTTTCGATGGTGAAAATTCCATTGCCGTTGTGCCCTTCTTACCGTATAATTGTCAGGTTGGACTGTTGGAGGCTAAGAAGTGTTTTCATTGAATACTAAATTAAACAGTTCCTTGTTAGGTTTTATAAGAAAATGTAAACCTTTACATTTAAAAAACTAATACGAGGGTTACTCTAGTCTTCAATACATTATCATCAGGAAATGCAAGTATGTGTTCATTCACCACATAGATAACCATTCTAAGTTTCTAAGTTTATGGAAAGTATGTGGAAATTTTAGTTTTGCACGGTGATTTGAAGCGTGAGAATTGCGAAAATTGGTGACCTTTTTTTGCAGAAGTCAAATATGAAGAAATCTTGTGAAAAATTGCTTTAGTGAATTGGAAGATAAGCTGTAGATGTCAATCAGCCTCTCCATTGTCAGAACTCACGAACCGCAGTTAAGGGTTTCTATTATGTAGGTAAGCTTTTAGAGTTACTATAAAGAACTTAAAGGTTAAAATACGGTAAAGCCGTTCTTGGTTGCCATGTTCTATAAGAAGTGATTTTGCACCAAGACCTGCATTGAAGTTTAATAAAGGAAATGTTTTTATATGATAGAGTAAAATTTCTAACTTGCGTCATTTTGTTTCCTCTGCGTTTGAATATATAAGTTGTGTGGACTGTTATGTGTATAAAGTACATTTTTATTATTTTCTATAAAAGTAAGCTATACGGCACGCCACTGCTATTGTCAGATTAAATTTTCTAAACATGGCTGCTAACTGTGTCAAATGTGTTGCCTATACTACGTGGTTACGTGGTCTGGAATCAATACTACCGATAAAACATTGACTAATCATTTTGACTCGCCTCCCCACATCTATCCTATTTGATCTAAAGTTAACATTAAATGTAAAAAGTAGCATTCCAATAACTAAATCTCTAAGTTTCATTTTTTCCATCAAAATAAAATTATTGTAACGTCTTGGCATCCAAAGCCATGCACTACAATTTACACAACTGAAGTTGTTCGCCGAGCTACTTTTATGAAATGTAACAATTCAGCTAAACGTTGCATCGTATCTACCCTAACTTCGCATTTCTCCGAGTAATTCCCACTCGTAACATTAATGGTTATACGCGCATTTCTGTTGAAATATGACCCATTAACCAAATTGCTAACGCAAAATCACAATAACCCAGTTGAATTTGTATCGCCTTAATAATGGTAATAGTCAGGTTATGATAACACATACAGAACAGACAGTTGTAAAAATCCGATAAACAGTGCTTTCACAAACCACCAATTTGCTGTGAATTACGAAATAGTAGTTAGATACTTTAATAATAATAATTTTGAAATGTAATCCTGTGTAATTGAAGTGCTTAAATATGGTTATTGAAACAGTAACACGAACTGTGAACAAGATTAATTCAACAGTCATTCATTCTTTTTCCCATTTTTTTAAAGCTTCTATACTATATTTTGAGTATTTCTCTCGTCATTGTTAGTAGCACAAAAACCTTCTCAACCGTCAGTAAAATAAACGACTGTGTAGATGTCTATGTATATCTATACCATAAAATCGGTGGTCCCTTTGTTTCTATGTATCTTTGTTCGCTATCTCCTCCGAAGATACTGGACCGATTAAATTGTATAATAGCTTAAAATTTTTCTAATTTTTAGACTTAGATCGTAGGCCGGTTTTTCTTTAAAAAAATACGAAAAAGTAAAGTTTTAATTAAATCGTGTAATTAGCGAAGCTAAGCGTAGCTCGGGTGATTCACTATATACCATTATAGCAGCGCCTTATTCGACGAAGCACCTTGGTTCAGTGATAGAATGCTCATCTGGCACGCGGGCGGCGCGGGTTCGATTCCCGGCCGATGTAGCCTTTTTTAAATTTATATTAATGAATATCTCTTAAATTAGCGAACCGAATCGTAGTTCGGGTGATTTACTACTATTTTATAAACAGTTTAGAGTGTTAATGTATGAACTTTATAATATAGTATATCTATGCCTTTGATGCTTATACTATTTCTTGATGTATCAAAAATTACACCTAAAAATATCTATTAAGGCGAAGGTAGGAGCAGGTGTACATTTTGTTATTACGTACGTAATCAAATTCAATGGATTCTGGTAGCCATTTATATTAACTTGCACCTGCCGCCTCTGCCATCAAATTTATGTTCGTGCTCATTGTAAACCATATATATAGGAGTTAATAATTGTAACAGGTTAGCACAGTAAATTTCAGTATTTGGTCGCAAAAAAAGCAAATAGTTTCCTAGTTGAAGAAGAAAGTAGTTTTTAAACAATAATAGCAGCTGTTGGCATTGCATAGTGATTTCCACATAAAAGAAAAGACTCGAGGCTAACTTTGCTTTAATAATTGTTATGTAGGAATTATGACGTATTTGTGTTTAAATTATTTCACAATGAAACAGGTCACAGACCTAATACCTCCTGGAAGTCTTATTAAGTGCGTACTTCCGTTCCAAAGATCACCTTGTAATGTTTGATCCGGTGATGATAGTGATAGTGAAATATCAGCAGATTGATCAGACATTCAACATTACTTGATGACAGCAACCGGATTAGATTATCAGGCTCATTCACGTTTATTTTGAATAGAAGTTGGCGATTATTTATTTTTTAGAAGTTGGCGTTTGGGAGTATTTTAGTTTCGTCAAGCTGGAAACGTTCGTCAATATCACGTGAGTTTGATGAGTGTTGCCTAATTGTCATTTATGGTATTCTGAAAACATTATGTTTTAACACTGACAACATAGACTTACCTATGATTTCTAACCTTACAGTTAATACACTATAACATCTATTAAAAAGTTGAATTCATACAGGAGCTAATTGAAAAGTTATTGATCTATTTGATTTGATTTATTTTATTTTGAATGGGTGGTACTGTTTTTGAAATTCTTAATCGGCTGCTAAAAAATCTAAAAACTAACATGATCAATAAAGTAAAGTTCAGGGCGCTTCATTCCACACAGGGGAATATGGTCTGACACTCGGCGAGTCAGGGACGCCGAAATATCTCTTTCCGAAACCCAGTCAATCTGGCACACCGTTAACGACGTACTGGGTGATGTGTTTAGCAACACGCCTTTGGTAACTGCCTGACTTTCTCTACTTCCACAACAGCGGTTTCGATACAGAACTTTTAAAGCGACTGGGTGAGCCGCCAGCCAGTTGCCAGATGCGGGAATTGAACCTCGCACTGTAGTACCGCAGTCGAGGTCCCTAACCGCTAGGCCACGCTGGCGATAACATGATCAATAAAAGTGTTAATAAATCCACATGTTACAACTTTAAAAATCAACTTATCCTAACGCTAGGCGGAGATTATTACTATCATTCGCACTCCAAAAATACATGTGATTTGTTCAATTAGAAAATACATTCTTAGTAATTAAGGTAACCATTTTCAAAAAATAACCAGCAATTAAGCGAATTAAGCAAATTCCTTGACATGAGGCAAATATCCGTAAACCTGTACGATTTACTATTTTTCCTCAAAGAAACTAGTTTGAATCTATGAACTGTGCGTATTAAAGGCAAAAACCTAGAAAAATAACATATAATTACCGCAATTGCTTATTCATCAGCTCCTTTTTGGGAAGTAGTTAGAATGCGCGGAATAAGTAAACCGGCAATAAAATAAGGCTGGCTAACTCACGTTCAGAGGAAATAGAAAATAAAAGCAGTTGCAACGCCCAGTAGATATATGTAATACATTTCCATTTAAGATTGAATAATTACACGTTATCTGCATTCGTGGGCACAAGAATATTTGTTACAATAACTAAGTGTATGGCGCACGTTCATGCATATGTATTAGACACTTGACTTTTTGCGTAAATATTCGACTACAGATAAGCATAGATACAGTAAAACCGTTTCAAATGTTCATAAATTACTTTCGAGACCAATGTTTTTAGATTAATGCTAAACATTATTTATAAATGTGGTTTTATGGCATATTTCATTACTTTTAAGAGTTTCTTCTCACGAGAAAAAAGTTTGAAACTATTTAAATAACTCTTTTGGCTAGAATTAAATTCTTATGGCACGCCTAACACCAGTTAACTGTTTCGAATATATTTTTGTCAATTTAAATCTACGAAAGTTGAATTGTAATTTTTCACAAGGATTGTTGTATACACCATTATTGTTTTCCATTGTATGTTAATGTGAAGTTCATATACGCATTTTCATTAAAATTGCAGGTATGCTAAATTATTCTTCATTTACGGTTTTTTATGAAGAAGTCAACCTTATATTCAAAATTTATTCTAATCGCTGTACACATTTAAATTTTAAATTTTGCATACCATCTTACAGTTATTTGAAAGGCTGGCTAGTAATACATAACCAATTCAAAATTCAACTCCAACAAAATTGATCTAACGCACTTAATTACACCATCTCGGTGGCGCAGTGAATAGAGTTCCAGGCTTGCAATAAGCAAGTCCTCGGTTCAAATCCTTGGATAGGCGAAACTTTTTCCTCGGTCCACTGGGTCGGTACTGAGCCGGGTAACCAGTCAACGTTGGGGTATAATTAACGTCTCTAAATACTGGTTTGTGAGTAAGAGTAACAAGACCACACACCAATATACACACAAACTTGACTTGAAGGTAGCTAAAAATTTAAAATTTAGACGCATCTAATGTGTGAAAAACTAAAAATATATCTGGAAAAAAATGGGAATATTTTCTTAAGAAACATTTAATGAGATTTTTATGTTATTGATTGGCTGACATTTTTTTTTATTTCGGGAATATGCTATATGTTTTAAGATTATTTTCGGTTATTGTTTTTAATTATTTTGTTGCTCTAAGTAGGCTTATGAGCTGTTTTACTTGAATTTGACATTTTTGTCACGTTAAGCCAACAGTGTGCTATTTGTTACTTTATTTCAAAAAATTCTGTGTAATGCACATGAAACTGGAGTACTGTCGCAGAAAAGGGAGAGAAACAGATTGGTAAGGGAACTTCTGCGAGATGGGGTCACTAGTCACTATTTTCTGCAGCATAAACGCTGTAGGTAATTCAGTACCGCCCTTTTTCATTTTCCCTAGGGTCAATTTTAAGGACTACATGCTCTTTAGGAAGATAATCACCATCTCGTTGGATGACAAGATCAATTTTCTAGGATTATATTAATCATTTTGCTGCAAATGCTAAGTTTTATTCCCCAGCCATATAGAAAGTGGTTTCTCCAAAACAGGAATGTATCCCTTTAATGCATACATTTGTACTGGCGTTGATTTTCTTTCTTCATCTGTTAAAGATCGTTCGATTCCAAATAACCTAATATCACCGATGTGATCCATGGCACATCTAATCCTATTGAGATAGCTGAGGACTCAGCAATTGCTGGTCCATCTACAGAACGTGATGAAATTAGAAGTTCAAAATTTGCATCTGAGTTAATTCGTCCCTTTCCACTAGCATCTCAAAGAAAAAAGAAAACTGGTAGTCGAAAAACAGGACGCATCCGAATATTGACTGTTACTCCGGAAAAATAGAGATAGAAGAACGCATTAAAGCAAAGATAATTTTAATTCCAAAGAGGCAACTATTTATTAAAACAAGCACTAGCAAAACTAAAATTGTTAAAAAAAGCAAGCAACAAGGTGAACATACTTCAATATCGGATGAGGACCATGAAGTTTTATATGAAGAAAGTGATCACTCTCCATATGAAGAAGTGTTGAAGGAATCTGGTGATGATGCAGAGGGATTCAGAGATAAAATAAACGATTCTTGTTATATCCATTATATCTATAGGTCAAATTTTGAAAGCTGGCAGTGGAAATTATAAAAAAAGTCAAAAGGTCTCCCAATTACAGGTTTCAGGAGACGTGGAATTTCCAATACTTTCTTATCGAGTTATTGATGATACTCAAAATGTTAATGAAAACGTGAAACGTGTTTTTCTGATTTCAGAACATCGAAATTTAACCCAAATGACCTTAACGTATTTAATTTAAGATAGCTAGATTTTTATCTGTAGTAGTTTCATCTCTTTCTACACGACAAGTACAACAAAACTGTGTTGTCTCTAACATACCTACATACCATCCGGAATATACCACCTGTAGGTACGTTTGAGGTTCTCATTAGTTGCCAATGAAGCAATAAGTAGTATGGTAGGTCAACATTAGTGAATCCATGTTGCTTATTCTAAAAAAAATAAATGTTCGAACTGGCCCAAACATACCTGCACTATTGCATCAAAAATTATTTTCATCTAGTATGGCTGTGTAAAACAAAACCAGTATCTTTGATTAGTTCATACAATTATTATGTGTATTTTTTCTCGACAACTGTCATATTTTCAGCTTAGATTTTAAATGGAACTGTCTACGATATCGGCGCAGGTTGCGTTGAAAATTCCAGTCCTGCTAATATTTCATCATCACCTCCACCGATCAACTAGACAGTTCCACTTAAACTCGAACCTTAAATCTTGACGCGAGTTCGATCCCAGGCTCCGGTGAGGGTTTAAAAATAAAAAAACGAAAACTTCTACAGCATGCCATCATGCCCATGTTACTACGATGTGTAGCATATAAAAGATCCCTTGCTAGGGTTGGAACTCCTTAGTCTTAGCAAAATTCTAGGTAGGACTTTGACCATATAACCATATTAGTTGTCTAAGGTACATGGTACTCCGTATGCCTAGACTTTGTCGATAACAAACAAACAAACTGTATGAACCAATCAAAGATACCGCTTTTGTTTTACACAGTTATACTAGATGAAGATAATGTTTAATCATACTTTATTTACGTTTACATCTTACTTGGCAACCCATGTATGCAAATTAATAGGTACTACCAGAACTATAAATTCAAATTAACTTTGACAACTCAGCAATAACAGTCAACTTTCATTATCAAGGATAGTTATACGGATATATTATGTCCCGGACTGAATCTGATCACCAGGTATATAGTTTTCTGAATAATGTTATAAAAACAAACGAATATAAATTTGCTAACTAAGCCACAATGAGCTCATTTGGTTGGTTTAAAACGCCACATTATTAAAGACGCGACCACAACGTTTGCATTCAATATTTGCATCGATTGATGTTGGTGCCATTACTGAATTCCATATTTGCAAGAAGAATTTCACTGTAGAATATTACTTACATTTTCTTAATTACTTAGACGATATTCTCATAAATTGTCGAAATAATTAATGAGTTCAACAAAACATCGTATTTCTTAGGATAAGAAAAATATACTCCAACAACGGACACTCTGTATATGCCCTCTCAGAGTTTCATTCTATCTTAAAAATTTAAAACGATGTGCAGTAATTTGCTTGAGCAAATGTATAGATTATTCATTCACGTATACGCAATACAGATAGCTACTTAAACGTATTAAACAGATATACTGGGTGCGGCACTTCAGTAATTTTAGTAATTGCGAATAACAACACCTGCTTGATGAACTGGGGTTTTCCAAATAGTTTGATAATCTTTTAACATTTAAATGATGGCCAGGACCTGAATATCAAACTAATTATGCCTGCTGAAGTGCATTTTCATTTGCAAATAGTCCAAGCTTTCCGTTGTATATTGGCCTTTGACATTTTGATACTTGGTTGAAAATGAAGAAGCAAATGCGATAACTTTAAGATTTAGCAACTCAGCTTTTTGACAGTTTATCGACTGTAGCGAAGGGAGAGCAAAAAAAGAGGTAGGATCATATATGGACTATTTAGACTTGCATTGGAGCTTAGTCTAACTCGAGCAGTCAGACCGCGGCTGCGACAGAGCGCGGGTCGAGTTTCTGATTACTAATGCTTACAACGTTCGCACGTAGGGTGACTGATGAAGAAACGTCGAGCTCGCGGAGCATATTTGGAAACTGCAGACTTAAGAAACAAGTGCAGGTCACACGATCATTTTGTTGCATCAAATTTGTTTGTCAAACATCTTCCGTGACGTCATAGAACAACGTTTCATTTACTCTATCAGTAATTACTAATTAGTGAGGTTATGGTCTGCTTTCAGTGTGAGCGTTGTTAATTGTTAATATGTATTTTGCTAAAAAACTGAAGAACAAGTCATCAGCGTTTCGTTGGTAGGTTTAGGTGTAGCGATGTATAATAAGAAACAGCGAAAATTTAGAAAAGTGTGGGCCTGTAAGTGGCTACAATCGCGTGATCAAGAACGAGTGGTACACAAAGAATTGATGTCTGAAGATGATGATAGCTTTAAAAATTATTTGAAGATGGACGAAAGAGTGTCTATAAAACTTTTAAATATAGGCAGAAATTCAATTTCAAAAAAAGACACACTGCGCAAAATCGCGCCAAACAATTGCACAGAAATTGGAGCACGTCCTATTTTTAGAGATGTTTGATAAACATTGGTGACGTCACAAGTACGTCATCATTGGTGTATGACAAACAAATTAGATGAACAAAATGATCATGTGACCTTTACCTAAAGTGGCAGCTTGGGAACCTTCGGTGACAAAATTCTCTCTATTCTAAAAATGCAGACCATCGAGCTAATTACTTATGTGGTCGCATAGTCTACAGTTTTCCAAGCGGAAAGAAAAAATACAATACTGCTGAAAATTTTTTATCTTGTTACCTATTATCTGTAGTTCTCGCTAAAAATGAGTTTCTAAATTGTCTTTTAGTAGCTTATAAAATTTTGTAATTTTTTCACTGATGCTAACTTTTAGCGGTTCATATGCGAAATACATATTTAAATCTTGGAATGTCGGAATCTGTCTTTGTGAGGGAACGGAAGAAAATCCATTTTACCTTCGTTTGGTTATGTCATCAAAATTCTCAACGAGTCGCCACTGATTGATAATAATTCATTCACAATGTTTCCTCCTCCCAGCAGGCTATGTTAGGGTGACATTTCTGTTGGTACGCATACAAGATAACGAAATATAACAAAATTGAGTTATGATTATTTTCAATTTGTGGTTATGATTTTTGAAGATTTGCACTGTTGCCGATTAAATGTTTGCCTCTTTCAGTAAAATTTTCTGAATTTCGACAGCATTAAAATTGCAACGTCATAAAATCAGGTGTAAAAAATGGCATAGCTTTTTCATGTCACAGATTGACTTTTAATTAACAAGTTTGACAGATTAACAACTTAATAAAAACATAACAGCTTACTGGAGGCGGAAACATTGTTAATGGATTACAGTGTAGAGGGATTCCGCCCTGATTGGTCTGAAGAGAATTTTAAGAATATTTACAATTTTTGAAAACACAAGTTGGCCTTGACAATGAAGCGAAAACTATTTTCTTTTCAGGTAAACTGTCATGATACGGCAAAATTTTACCAAGAAAAGTTGTTCAGAATGATAAATTATGGCCCTATACAAAATTTCAGGAAGATCTACCTACTAAATTAAACCGTTAAAATTGTATTTATTAAAAATGACGGTTTGATTTAAGTATACGTAGAACTTCCTGAAATTTTGTATGGGGCCATAATTTCCCATTCCGAACAACTTTTCTTGGTAAAACTTTGCTGTATTATGAATAAAAAGGTAGTTTACCTAAATAGAAAAAAAAAAAATTCACATTTTTCATGGCCGACTTAATTTCTAAAAATTAAAACTTTGCTTAAAATTGTTTTCAGACCAAGCAAGGCGGAATTCCAAAACATTCAAATAAAAATGTATTTTTTTTGTCGATTATGTATTCCTATAGTGAACTCAATTCGGGGACACACTGTATTTTGACATGTTTAACAAGAAATTATAATTAGCCACCAAGAATTTGCATCCTATAGTAATTATTGACTAGCGTAATACACTATTGTGAACCGTACGAACTATGCGTTATGCCATTTACTAATGGTACGGTTTCTGCCTTCCCTAGAAAAAATATATATTCCTTCTTGCCCCTTTGGCTAGCAATTTATCAGAAGCTTTACTATGATATATTGGGCAATAAAAGCAACAACAGTCTTCCCCAAAACCTCAATGCTTCTACTTAGATGAAAGGGCCCCGAACAAAGGTTTTTGCAAGGGAAATGAGAAAATTTAGGAAAAGGCAAGTTCGGGTGGTCAACGAACCGCAAGCGCCCACGTAGCTACACAGTTGCTATCTCCGTTACCACACAATTATGTAGGACCTTCGATTATCTATCAAAAACAACAAACAGGGCGATAGGTTTGCGTTTATCTATAGGTGTTTATGTGCTTTACGAGTGCCACGGGCACTGTTTGTTAAACATTCTGGAACAGCTCCAGACAAGCACGAGCCGGCAGCAGATGTGTCTTTATATTTAGAAACGGAAATGCACGCTGGTACCGGTCGGCATTTTTGCCATTGTTGCCTCCACAGGTAGACCGTCGGGCAACAATGCCAAGTGCACACTTGAGTGTTAACTGTAGCAGTGCATTTAGCAGATGTAGGCAAGGGCGCGCCCTTTGTCGCCGTGGGGCGTCAAATTCAGCGCTTCCCCCATGCCAGTTTCCTACATTCAATAATTGATTCAAGTTCAATAAAGTACGGGGGCACTCATCAATCTCCCTTTGACGGGTCGGATTTTTCGTCCGAGTGCCCCACGACACGAGAGGTTTCCTTCCGCTTCGTGCTCGAGGTAATCGATGGGCTGTTTGCGTTCAAGAGTTGAGCGAATGTGCTAATCGCTATGTTAGGGACGAAGGGGTTTAGGGTCAATAAATTGTGCCGATGGGGAAATACTATCAGATAACAGGTAATGGCCGAAAATAACAATTATTAATTGGGTTGAATTTTTAAAAGGAAGTGGGTACATGACACGTTATATATTATGTTAAATGATTGGTGGAATGGTTTAAAGGTTTGATGAATGTTGCACGATAGAGGGACGTCTATGGTTATTTTACTTGTTCAAAGATACGTTAGCTAGTAGATATGACCAATACATATTTTGGATGCATCAGATTGCCAGATTATGTAGAAGCTTCGATCTGAACAAAAGAAATGCAAGGGAACTAGCAGTGGCGTAACTAAGATTTTGCTCTGGGGGGTGTTCTGGGAGAGTGATCATGTAATCAACCTTACAATAAGAATTTAAAAAAAAATGAGTGTACCATAAAGTATAGTTGATTTTATTTCTACAGAACTTGCGGTAGGCCTTAATTTAACTTCTTGGCAGTATAGACCACCTAGTTACATTTAAGAATTTATTTTTTGCTTATTATTTGCTTGTTAACCAAAAGAAGTCAGAAATAATTATTTGCTAAATAAATAATAACTTAGCTTTGTAATGCAGCATACCGTACAAATGATGCATTTAATTTAAATAATATCCAGATATCTAATGTATATCATGTGATGTACCAGTTGTATGTTTTAACTAGCGGGGTTGTAAGGGCAACCAGACAGGGTTGTTTATATTTTTAGTAGTACTAAAATAACTTGAATTGATTATTTACGAGAAATAGTCACGTTAAGGGTTAAATTCCCATTAATTGTGAAGCATAATATAATTGATGATTTGATACGTCGTAGCAATATAGTATTCTCTACGATCAAATTTGACTTTAAGTCACAAATATGATACAAATATAAAATTCAAGACTATTTGATTCCGTTTAACGTGGTATATTACTACGAAGCCTGTAAAACCATTGAAAGCCAGTGTTATGGTATGCTGTTGAACTGTCTAGCCACATAATAGAGGTTTCAAAGAGCTACAACGAGCTTTGATTTGGCCGGGAACAACCCAGGCAGGTATTTTCTGACTAGAAGTTATCCAGTTAGAAGCTGAGGTAGAGCATTCAGGTATAAGAGAGACAATCAGAAGATTAGTGCCCATTTCTTACGAAATATTAAGAAGTTATACAGCAAGTTTGGTGCGGCAAATCATTAAGATAATTGTAATTGTATTTAGAAATTAATTTAGAATTATTTTTCTAAAATTAATAGTGATTCGAGTACTCGACGTTTTTCGACAATTCTATTTTGAAATTTACTTCTTGGAATTCGGTTATTTTTAGAATTTTCATATAAATCAAGTTTGGACATATTTAATATTCGATTAAATTGTTTTTGACAATTTGTATTTTATTTTGTAATGTCAGATCAAACTTCAATGTGCTACTAACAAACTGAAGTACCTGAAACGTGTATTTGATTCATAAAGTCAAATATTTATTATATTTTAAAAGTAATTCAGTCTTTAACTGCAAGATAAAGTTGTTAGTTGAAGATTAACCCATTCAGCTGGGATTTATGGGTCCCATTGTTTGTAAAACTGACTAGTCGAGGTTTCAAAAAAATAATCGCATGGCATAATTTTAAATGTCAAATTGATTTATGAGATACGTCAATTACTAGTCATTACATTAAGAAGTAGGGTAAGTACGTAAGTGAGCTATACCTGATAGTGCTTCTTTTTGATAATTATAAAAGGGTATATTTAATTTGATAAGTAGTAGTGCTCCAAAAAGAGAGCTATTACATTTTGATTTACATTTGGGGTTTGATATTAATTGTAATTACACCGCGAGGAAGAGTTATATTACAGCTTGCTTGCAAAACAAAATTCGAAGATAAATGCATGTCCTTGCAATAACTCTATAACCTATGAAAATGTTAAATGATATTTTGACTGTAGAAAATTAGTGAAATCACGGCCTACTGCAAGTCCTTTAGAAATGAAAGTAACTATACTGTTTATTTATAACCAATAAAATCATTACAATTGCAATACAACTTATAGTAGTAATTCAAGTTCTCTTGGCTTTTTTTTTGCTAACTCGTTTATAATTTCATCTACGTTCACCTGCAGTTCTCTGTGAATGGAGAGCATTGCCAATTCATTCAGCCTATATTGCGCTGTTGTATTTCGGAGGTAAGTCTTAATTATTTTTAAGGTGGAGAATGATCTTTCAGCTGTTGCAGTTGACACAGGAATCTTTGCAAGAATTTGCAGCAGCTTGAATATGCTGGGAAACATGTCCTTAGTGCACGTAGCTAGCGCATCCATTGCTGTCTTATATGGAAGATTTTGTACATTTTGGCAATTTGAACTCAGCAATCACGTCCGAAGGAGGTTCGTTGAGATCGGATTTTAAAAATAGTCGAGTCCGAATTCCGAATGTAATAATTGATATTCAATTGTTATATCTAAAATGTAATTTTAGATTTTTTTATTTAAGACGAATTTTAGTTATCCCTGAAGCCTCTGGGGGGTGTTCCGACACCCATATCACCCCCCATAGTTACGCCACTGGGAACTAGGGAAGAACCGAATTTTGTGACTGAACCAGATAAAGACAATAATGATCATAAGCTTGTTATGCAGTGGCGGGTTTAACGGGGAAAATGGTCAGTTGCCGCCTGGGCCCCTATCTGAATTGCCCCCATCAAATAAACAAACATTTCTCTTATCATTTAAAATAATCCAGTAGTATCTACCATGTAAATTCGTGAAGTAAACGTACATATTTTTCACCGAGCATTGCACCACTGATTGTTCTTTCCTCGTTCTCAGTGTGATCATAAAACTTGGATAAGGGCGGTTGAGAATTTTCTGCTGCCCGTCTTAGCGTGTACGATACACAAAAGAATTAACTCAAATGGATGAAAATATGCGCATATATATGCATAAATTTTGTTGAGTATATGCAGTATATGCACCCAAAGTTACAATATATGCACCATAATATGCTCTAATTTTTTGAAAATAAGTAAAAGTATTCTAAATAATGTAAAAATGTTAATTATTTTATATGCGTATATTTATTTCTATAATTTTTATTCAAAGACGTCATTCATTTTAACGTTTGACTAAGTATTTAAACTTGGACTGCCAACGCCAACTTCACGTTGTAAGCCAACATAAAAATGAGATTTCCCTTAATACCGCCAGACTATTATTCACTCAACACTCTTGAAATGGATTCTATGTTGGCTGATTCCTTATATACATTACTTCTATGGGAAAAGTGGGGTTTCTGGAAGTCTTATGGATATATAGTCAGAGATTGTAACAGGGACTTCCCCTTTCCTCTGCTTATTTAGATACGCACACTGCTCTCCAGTGGCAGAAAGTGAAAGTATATATCACAGTTGCACACAAAAATGTTACTAATAAATTTAATGAAATAGTAAATTTTACAAAAAAATTTCAAAAAGTTCATTCATTAGAAATTATTGCTAAATATAACCAAATATGCAAAATCCAGAAAGTATGTTCAAAAACCTATAAATGAAATTTGGCTTAAACGATTTGTTTTCACATAATTAGTATATATGCAAAAAGTTTCGCCGGCATATCAATTATACAAAATATGCATTTGCCATATTATATCAGCTTTAGTTATGAAATTTATACCTTTTTCACGAATTTGAGAGGACAAAGCCCGAGTTTATCAAGCAAATGAGTAAAAAAAGTTGCTTTCCAACATGTTGTACAAGTGTACACATTATCTTTTGCATAGTGATCCCTTGTGACTCGAAATCTGATCGAAACTGACTTTAGAATTTACAACTTCAATTTCAATAAAAATGTTCAAAAAAGTGTTCTTCCTTTACAACTTTTCTTAAAAAAGTGATACTTTCTTCATGATTTTTCATTAAAAAAATACAACTTTCCTGATCACTATACAAAAGAGTTACTGTTTATCATATTTTACAACAATTTTCATATAAAGCAAGTGATAAAGTTAACTTTTCCTGGTAATTGGTAATACAATCAGCACATTGAATGAAACATTATTCATAAAAACAAACTGAGAGGGCGTTTTGTGTGTTGTGAAACTAGAATACATTCAGAACACGAACATAGTAAAAGTAAGCTGCACAGTCATCTACAGAATCGGTGTCAGAGATTAAGGGTTTAAGGGCACGTTATTTTCATGAATAAAAAACATCAAACTCCAAGCTTGTTTTATTTTCCTATTTACTCATTTTTTGTGTTTTTATATGCTCCGAATAAGAAGCAAAAGAGTGGATAGACAGGAGTAAAGAAGTGGGAGAAGTAGTAGTTAGACGAGGATTCTAGTAATCGGAAACAAGCAGTACTCATTTTTTTCTGTATTATCCTCAAGATATAATTCGAAAATAAATTTCTAACAGCATAAAATCTATACCTAATAAATTGTAATCTTTGTAAAAGTGTATGAACGTAGTTCTTTCAAGACAATTTTTTCTGGTATGATACCTAAATATTGAATTTTATTTTTTTCTTCAATTTCTGGGCAAGTACAGTTTTCTTCACAAATTTTAGATGAATGAAATTTGGATTTTGAGAAAACACTTTCTTATGCTTTAGATGAAACTTTATATATTTTGTTTTATTAATGTTAATACACATGCTGTTATAACTAAATCATTTATACCATATGTTCATGTTGTGTACCATGCCACTGTAATTTGTATTAATATATCGGTTTACGTACACTAGTGCAGTATCGTCTGCAAATATAAAAACTTTCCCCTTACACGGTCCTGAGCAAAGACCATCTATCGCTACAAAAAATAAAATAGGACCTCAGTCAGAGCCATGGGAAACTCCACTAGAAATCGTCTTAAAATTGTTCTTCAAAAATTCCTAAATTCAAAAAGGAATTAAGCCACCTATATCTAGTGCCCCTTATTCCTGCAGAGTGTAGTTTTTCAATACGTCAATCAAATAGCACAGTGTCACAGTCTTTCCTTATATCCAGAATTCACAACTAAATTTGTAAATTCAGTGAGAGCTAACTCTGTAACTCTATGTTTCAGAAACTCATACCTAATACTAATTTTCAGAATTTTCCAAGAATTGTAACAGCCTTTTACACATGATTTTATTAAACACTGAAATTATTGATAGCAAAGCCACTGGCCTATAATTGTCCCAAATGCTAGCCTTTCCACCTTCGAATATTAGAGATCCTATTGCTTTCTTTAACTTACTAGGAAAAATACCGTTGCTTACAAGCATATTAAGCAGGTATGTCAGCACTCCCGTGGTAACATTTTCCGATTTGACTTCGGCCTCCTGAAGTGCTATCCGTGCAAATGTGCGCAAGGAATAGTTTAATGGGGGACGGTTGAGCATTGTCATTCTTGTCATTGTCTAATGGCACACTCGAAACAATGGAAAAATAATTATTCATGGTTTCAGCAATTTTTGCATTAGTTACCTCCAGTCCATCTTTGTATGCTTTTTTGTTTGATTTTATGTTGGTCACTTCATTTATAGTTTCCCATCAATTTTATTTTCTCTAAACTTCCTTTCGTAATAATGATTTTTAGTAATTACTAGATATATACATACAAAGAAAGAGAACACCGATTTTATGGTATAGATAAATGGTGTGGTCAAAGTAATTCTACCGCATCTCTTGAAAATCAAAATGAACCAGCTGGATCTAGTAATCTAAATTAATCTGTCCTTGTCAAGACTAGTCACAATCAAAATGTGTTAAAAAACGGGCCATAAGTAGTTGAGTGTTTCGTTAGCCCTGACAAAAAGTTTGACAAATGAAAGCATATGCAATTCGACGGAAAAATGTGAAATAAACATAGATCCGGTCTTCTTTCGCTTAGCTGTTATAACTTTTGAAGGTGCCTATTATAACATGGACATCTGAATATTCACGATTTAACACTTTCAGTTTATTAAGTATAGATAATATAAATTTAATGGAGTACTTGCAACAAATGCTCGAAATGTTCTTTTTTTAATGGATAATTCACCAACGCCAAAGAAGTTTTGTTTAATAAATTTATATTCTGATAACTTTTTCAGCTTCTTCAATCTTTTCCACTAATTGTTACACTTATGTATTTCTACTGAATACACATATTGCGTCATACCTCCCATTCGACAAAAACCGCATGGACATCAGGTAATAGTGATAGCCATGATATTGAATACCCATTATTATGACATTTGTGACCATTTCCGTACGTGTGTGTATTTAAAAAATCGAGTTCCTTGCTTGACTGGATCAACAAGGGCACTATGTTGCGGATGCCTCATGTTTTGCATTACATCTTCAATATAATTAAAAAAAATGTGTTCTCTGAATGTAGAGTTTCGTTAATTAGATAAATGTAATAAAGTATTAGTGTACAAACCACCACGGAATCGTAATATTCTTATTAGTATATATAGATTGTTCAGAAAATAAATACATATCTATTGAAATGTAGATTAAATCGGTATATATAACGCTTTTTTCTTAGACCTAAATCTACTTCCATCTATCCAAATTTGTAATAAGATTAATGTAATGTCCTGTTTATACAGTCAGGGCCGTAGCTAGGTATAGGCCGAGTAGGCCCTATAGGCGCAAGCGGCAAGGGGCGCCAAAATGGCACTGAAAAAAATAATTTCTTTCGTACTAATAGAAAACAAATAAACAAGTGGCCAATTTTACAAATGCTAATTATAATAATGCGAATTGCGCCCAATCTGGTCGATATATTACCTTGTGCAATTTGCAAAGGAAATGTTATATGTCTACCAGATTGTAACAGCGTTTATTTTATAGTTCTCACGTATATCAATAAAAAAATTGGAATTATTAGCCAGGTCAGGGAATCGGGATAATTTCTTGGAATAATTCTCGGATTAATTTTCTTCCAGTTCGGCGGAACAATTTGGTTTTATACGTGGTTGCTCTCCCTCTTGGGCATCAAGGCGGTAGGGGAAATGTGTGCCGGACGATCTGTCGTGTCGTTCGCGCATCACCCTGGAGCGCAAGTAACGTAAAACGCGAAATTTTAAATTCCCATAATATTTTATTAGGACTAATTAGCATTTAAAATAGGAGCGAAACGTTACCTAATAATATGTAATTCTTTGTTTATATTGTATTATTTTAACATATTGATATGTCTTTACCAGCTTTTGAGCGCACAACATAGGTGGTCTTATACTCATTAAAATAATTTTTGTATTTAAAAAAAAAGTTACAAAGGAAAAAGTTTTCAACGTCTTTAATATCTTCGTCAATGTCTTTAATACAGAAAGCGCGCTGCAAGAAAAACTACTTTTGCTAGATCGAATTATGGTTGATGTCTTCAAAATTCTCTACAAAATAGGTAAAAAATACCTTAATGCTGCTAATAATACAGAAACACTTAGTAAAGCGAATTACATGAGTTTGGAAATTAAAAAGAAACATTGCAGCCAGTGGAATTTGAACCCGTGTTCACTGATAAATGCATATGCTTATCCTTCTGCTATAAATGACGCAGTAGCGTTCCGATGTTGGGTACACCATATGTTTATATATATATATATATATATATATATATAGGGATTTGTAAATTGTTCTACTGACTGCATAATAATAAATACTTTTTTAAAATTAAAATTGTGTTTTCTAATCTTGGTTTCTGTTCTCATTTTATTTGTGTTGAATTTTCTTATTTTAACATTTAGTTGTTTATTTTCAAAATGTTTTAATAAATAATGTTGGATTTATTTTTGAATATCTATCTGTTTGTTTGAATATATTACATCATATATCCGGAGATAAATGTAGAAGTCATACAGTATCATTAGCATTTTTTGTCACATATAACGTTTTTGTACTGAGGGGCGCAAATATATTGGCTTGCCTACATTAAAAATTTGCCTAGTTACAGCCCTGTATACAGCGTCTGACATTTATTTAAAATGGATACAACTTAATATTTTTTAAAATTTTTTTTACAAATTATAGGGCTATGAAAGGGTTCTATTTCATCCATTTTTTTAGTTATACACTATCATTGTTCAGCCTAACTGGGATCCGAAAAGTACTCCAAAATTGGCAAAACCATGGTAGGCATTTCTTATAGAAAAATTTTATTTGAAAAAATTACTTAAAAATATAGATACACAGAACCAAATGTTGATGAAAATCGAACAGTTTTTTTCACAGATAAATTGTTAGAATCTTGATGTCAATTTGACGTATTTGTCCTTTACCAGGGTACGGACAAATCGTCGTCCCCTCTCACTTTAAAGTAATTAAGACTGACAAAATAATTTTAAAGTGAGAGGGGACAACGATCTGTCCGTACCTAGTTATAGAACAAATACATCAAATTCACATCAAGGCACCCTAGTAAAAACTAATTCTACAATGTAATTTAAACAAAGAAAATATACAGGGTGTTTAAAAAATACGTTCGGATATTTTACCCACTTATAGATCTCATCAATACAAACAAAAAAATCCTAATAAACGCTTTGAGCGATTTTAAAGAAATTTTTCTAGTTTGTTTATAACTTTATGAGGTATCTTTTGGAAATATTACAGTTGATCCAGTACTTCCAGAGGTGTGCCATGGGGCATGTCGATTAGATTTTTTTCACACAAAAAAAAATAACGCCCAATGGATTCTTTGCAATTTTGATATATTTTTTTAATAAAGCAACTAAAAGTGCAACTTTTTTGTCTCTTGAATTTTTTTCGTATCTCACTTCGTTTTCAAGAAAAAATAAAGCCCATATTTTTGCACGCCTCTGAACCTATTAAGACAAAAACTAAAATGCTCCAATATCTCAAAAACCCATCAGCCGATTTTAGTGAAACTTTTTGATGCTATTAAGGATCATGCTTTGGCGTACTTAGATTTAAATTATTTATTCCAGGAGCGACCGGGATTTTTTTTTTAAACTCTAACACTCTGTATCTCAGAAACGACGGGTTCCCAGACCCATGTTTATTAAAACTTTTTTGTTTGTGTTGATGAGATGTATAAGTAGGTAAAATATCCGAACGTATTTTTTAAACACCCTGTATAGAGCAATGAGTAATAGCAAAGATTACAGAATTAATATTTATTCTGTAATCTTTGGTAATAGTATGTTATAGCTCTCACAACTAAACACTTTCAAACAATGTCAGATCGAACTGTTTATAGTTAACTATTGCAAATAACCCATGAGAGTAATACTTTATCTACCTACCCAATTTTGGAGGATTACATTTCTTTCTCGATTTTCGTCTCAGTAGAATTAACAACGGGAGTAGAAAAATCAAAAGTAAGTGAAATAGTAGGCCTTTCCCTATAGTAATAGTACCCTATAATTAAAAAACATGAATTCGATATTGCGGCGTATCCATCTTAAGATGCCAGATACAGTATTGTTTGCCGCCTGAGCATTTTCCCATAAATAAAAAATCTGTAAAGGGCTTTACACAGAACTTCCCTCGTCGACATTGTGACACTAAATAATTTTAAAAATCAAATTAAGTTAGGAGTACAAATATCTTCACGTTTCTAATAAATTAAATACATTTTCAAATTAAAAAAAAATGTATTCCGCTGGCGTTTGAACCCGCCGCATCTGCGGCTCTACAGAACGCTCGATCCTGGCTGAGTCTCCGCAGAGGATGTATGTGCGGCGGAATGCCATCTGAGCTACCGCGTCTCTTCGGGAAAAGTCCGGGGTGTGCGTCTCATGAAGAGCGCGGTGTAATGGTTGAAACATTTTTATCTTTTGTGACATTATCCTTTATCGGTTGAGTCTTATTTCGGAAAATGTAAAGCCTCACCTATATGAAAGTTATTACTTCCTTTTATTTCAAAATTAACACAAAAACAAACAAAATTTTATTTTTTTAAGGTGCTCACCCTGTATATATTTGTATTTGTACTGGTTTCATGCGAGGTAGATATATAACATGTATGCAAAATATTGTCTTCCTCAGACAAATAGTTTTTGAGCTATACTGCCAATAGACAGACAGACAAACAGACGGACGGACAGACCGACCGACCGACGGAATTGAGAAAACCTCTTGTTTGCCATCTAGTGACCTTGAAACGTGAAGATCTGAAAACATCTCGGAAGGCGATTTTTTCGTGATTACAATACTTCCTTCGTCTTTCAGACGAGGGAAGTAAAAAGAGGAGAAACAAAGAGATGGAATCTAGATAAATGAAAAGACGAAGAAAATTAAACTAAATTGAAGTAAACGATCAAGTTAGATATAAATAACAAAATTAAGACAAGCAATAATATTGAACAACAGTGGAAAAAATGGAACAATAAATAGTAACACATTCTTTACCTAATTCAGAAGCAGAGCAAATATAATTATACAAAAACAGGAAAGATATAAACAAGTAAGACACATAATAATAAAGAATCTATAAGAGTAAACAAAAATTCGAAAAAAGCATTTGAGAGAAAACTGCGCACGATATTCACGAGGCAATGCTTGATAAAACCTACAGGCACATTCAAATTATATTCAACGAAAGCAAACTGAAGTTCCACGAAGTTCATAACAAAAATAATGAAATCATAAAAGACTATAAAGCCATAGTAGAGAGATGGAAGGAATACCTAAAGGTACTGTATAAATCAATATAACTAGATGATGAAAACCTAACAATAGAGCTATTGATAAATAACGACTATGAAGGAGACAGCTCTAAAGTGACATTCAGAGGTATTGGCCAGGGCACTGAAGAACATTCCGTAAGACGAATTCCAGAAATGTGCAGACAATCAGTTTGTAAATATGTAAATAACATTTTTATTAGTGCATTTTGTAATTCAATTATCAGGCATCGTAAATTCGAGAATAAAATTTTGTTTTTATAGTTCCCTTATCAGTGTCTGAAGATTAGTGGTTTTATATTGCTGATTCATATAATTATCGAGTGGGCCGTGTAATTCGGCCCCCCTGCACGTCCAAAATAGGCAATGCAAATTACACGTACATGGATAACGTGGTTATGTAGTATACCTATCCTGATCCGCTGAAAATTAAAAAAATACTATACATCTGCGTTAGAAGTGAATATGTATCTTGGGTTGCCTAGTTTTGATGATCAGGGGGACCGAGTTACGTAGCGCACCTGATACAATATACATTTTTCGTGCTGGAATATAAAACTGAAAGAAAAATTGCCAACACTTGTTTAATATCAGTGACTATTCAACACTATAACATATAAGCCAATCACATTGCAGACATTTGCTTTTTTCAACCAATAACAGCAGTATATCGGCGTATATTAATCGCTAATAAATGCTACCATGGCCTGTCCAAGCATCTCTCTAATAAACGACTTACACAAATAACAAAACTGAGAATATACAGGACCCTAATAATCCCTGTGTTAACATACGGATCGGAGACGTGGACCATCTCCAAAGCGGATGAGAACTCCCTACACATCTTTGAACGGAAAGTACTACGTAAAATTTTTGGACCGGTACATGAAAATGGATCATGGAGGCGCAGATACAATTTTGAATTATATAACCTGTACAAGAATAAAGTCAATGGAAGAGACATTGTTACGGTTGTCAAACTGAACCGATTGCGCTGGGCAGGACATGTGGTCCGAGCTAATGATATGAACCCTATAAAAAAAGTGTTCAGTACTGAACCGGTAGGGAGTAGAAAACGAGGCAGGCCAAGGCTTAGGTGGGTTGACGGTGTAACACAAGATGCAAGAACTATCGGTGCCCCCAACTGGAAGACAAGAGCACAAAATCGACAGGAATGGCGGAAGACGATTGAGAAGGTCGAGGCCCTTACAGGGCTGTAGCACCAGTGATGATGATGAACAGCAGTATATCACTGAATATTGGGCACCATGCAAAATATTCACAAAACAATGTACGTACTCAAAAAATAAATAGCCTTGTTACGAAGTATCGCTTAGCAACGATGTTCTGTCCTTAGTGATATCGCTAGGTTACGTACCACTAAACCCCAACAAACTGTGTGGCTTGTTTTAAAAATTTTAAAATGCTGTGTTTTGGAAGTATTCCGCTGAATTTAATTGAGAATGAATAATTATATTAAATGTTGGATTATTTTTCAATAAAGTTAATCGTTATGTATTAATATTGTTAAATAATCGTCCCAAATACCACTCGAAGTGGATATATTTTTTTTAAATATTTTGCCATTTCCATAGAAATTATTGCAAATTTCACTCAACAAAATCACATTTAAATGTCACTCGCCTTCGGCTTGTGACATTTTTGATGTGATTTTGTATCGTGAAATTTAAACGCAATAATTTACATGGAAACGACAAAATATTTGTCAAAAATATATCCACTGCTTGTGGTATTACCCTTGAAAATAAACAGATCAAAAATATATTTCTGTTTATCAAACAATAATTAAAAAACAGTGCTGAATTAAAAATATCGTTTTCGATTTTCTCAACACATTCAACAATAAATATATAACAAAGATGAATGAGGTTCGCGTTAAAAAAATATGCAAAATGCTAATAGCTGCTATCAAAATTTTCAGGACGTGAATGAAATCGGTGCAAAGTAAAAGCGGTCCGATGCTCGATAATTTCATACTCCCGGAAGCAGCCGCTTTTCGATTTTTTAATGTGTTTCAGGCTTCAGTAGAAGTAATTAACTTTCAAAAACCTACTCGTTGCGAATATAAGGAATTTTAATTTCAAATTAGGTAAATCGTTTTCTAATTAAAACGGCTTTGTTTTCGCACACCAAACGAAACCAAATCGAATGAGGGCCGTGTCAAAGAATGGACAAGATTAATGCTATGCAAATCAGCTTTGTTTTACACATACAAACGCCATTTGCATGAAAAACGAGTCGCAGGTGGCTTGTGTCAAAGTATTAATAATATTGGTAACATGCAAATGGCGTTTTTGTCTGCATACGCTAAATTCATTTACATGTTGCCACTAATCTTATGCATTCTTTGATATCAACCGTCCTCTATTTGCCTTTATTTGTTAAGCTGAGAGGGTAATCGATTAGATCATGGATTAATTTTGTTTTAAGAACTCGTATGCAAAGGCAGGCCTTGGTATAGGCAACATTTTTGGTGATCTAATCCCAATACATATATTGCATTCGTGTTAAAATATTGCAATTCGGAAATAATACAAAGAGTTGTATTTCTATATAATAAAAAGTGAAGAAATATCTATTGTCTCTCGGGTTAGCTGAAATTACTGCGAGTAATAAAAATCAGTTCCACTTCAATGCCTACTACAATAAAAACTGAGAACAAATCAAACGTGACGAATTGTATAATAAATTTATCCAAACAAAAAGAATACATTTTATTTGAGGACTCAAAAGGGAATTCACTCTAATAAAGACGAATATACCGGGTGACAATGAGATTAGGGCCATGCTTATATCTTCTTTATTTATGATTCGATTTGGATAAAATTTTATACCAAGATACTAGACATAATTTCTGATTGACCGATAGATATAGTCATAATGGCTGACTTCCGGTTTTACCGAAAATGATACTAACTTTAATTTTTTTAATAGAACACCCTGTATATTTTATGTTTTTCTGAATCTACGAATCAAATTACATATAATAGTCTTGCCAAAGTTCAATTTTTGTAACAAACAAATTATTTTTTTCAATTTTTAATTTTTACCATAGAAGGCCTTGACTTGGTAAAATATATTCTAATTAGCTGGCCATAGACACACGTTTAAAACCGCCACGAATGTAGTTTTTCGTGGAAGTTTTGAACGCGTGTCTATGCCCAGCTTATGGCTGCGCATATGCACACGTTCAAAAGCGTCACGGATGTACTACATTCGTGGCGGTTTTAAACGTGTGTCTATGGCCAGCTATTGACTTTAGCAACTCTTAATAATGGCTATTTTATCAAGAAGGTCAATAACAAACCTGTAATAAAAGAATATAATTTGCTAAACTCCTTTTTTAAGAAAAAGTCACTTTTTTTAAATGGCACCTACTAAGGGCCATCTTGCCATTTAAAAAATCAAAGTTGGTATCATTTCCGGTAAAACCGAAAGTCAGCCATTTTGACTATATCTATCAGCCAATCAGAAATTATGTCTAGTGTCTTGGTATAAAATTTTATCCAAATCTTATATATAAAAATCAATCGCCGTGTGTTAGTGCGTTAGTAATGCAAAAACTCGGGAACGACTTGACCGATTTGGATAATTTTTCTTTTGTTGTGTTCGTCCTACTCCCGAGGTGGTTTAGCAAAAAAGAAAATTCGGAAAAATACAAAGGGAAAGCCGGAAAATTGGAAAATATCGAAAGTGAAACTGGGTTTTCGAGACAAATTATTTTTAGGCAGAACGGTATGCAATACTTCATTCGATATTTTGTTTGCCTGGACTTCAAAACAGTTGAGCTGCAAGCCTGCGTCTAACCTAACATGTTGTGACATGCCCTGTTAGCTCACACCTTCTACGTTCCGAGTCAGAGCATTGCTCATTTTTGTAGTTCTTTAGTATTACCTTGCTAAATTCTGGGGTAAGTAGGGTTGCTATATTTGAAAATACTCATTTAGGGATAAGGGACATTAAGGTAGGAAAAAGGTAATTCTATTTTTTTTTTGTAATGTATGTAATGCAAAAACGAAACACTAATAAAAACGTTATTCTTAATGACACAATATAGTAGTTATTAATATTAGAGGCTACCTCCACCATCCATTCACATTTGCATATGTTTATTGTACCAATCATATTATATATATTGCAAATTATATTAGACGCATTTAAACTACAATTTTCAGATTTCTCCCGAAATTGGCAAATCGTAAAATGTTCTAGGAAAATCGGGACACGTTGGGGAATAAATCGTACCAAATCAGCAAACTTAAAAAAATCTGGAGGTATGACAACCCTAGGGGTCCATACCACTTCGCCCACAGACCACTTCGCCCATTCGTCTTTTATTACCGTATCGCCCAACCGGAAGTCCACTTCGCCCAATTTTTGATATGTACCACATCGCCCAACACGACCACTTCGCCCACATTTTCAAGAAGGACACAATGCCCAACAGGACCACTTCGCCCACATCTTCGCGAGAGATACAACGCCCACATAGACC